>OZ023213.1:19229484-19234484 GCA_963995525.1 Escarpia spicata
AACGAATGAACTTTTGTTGGACAAACACCATCTATACTATAAGACAGTGTTATTATTTGTTTCTATATTCATTTGTTTCAGAATACTCTCCTTTAATTTCGCATGTATGGGGCTGATATTTTGTAGATATTCTATTAGACTGGGGCTTTCGAAACGAAGCAAAATTACCTATCCTAAGTTAAGGGGAAGCCATTACTAATCTGGGGTGGGCTCGCTTTCCTTGTTTGGTGGTGTGGTAGGTGCGGTTGACGATAGATCTTGAAGATTTGGAGGTCGGTCAATATTCAATATTGATAACTATATTCAAACAATAATATTTTTGGTATAACATGCCGTCAGATTTCACTGCAAACTATTGGGGAGTGGGTCCGCTAAAGGGAACAATTATTAAGCGAACTATTTTTAAAGACAACATGAGAGAAAGTATCGTTATTCGATGCATGTCTCTCTAAGGCAGTGAAAAAGCAGTGACAGATATTTAAGTTGGGGGAATGCTACGCCAGTTACATTAAGTACATATAGGTACGTTAATGAGTATCATAAATCGTTTTATTTGTTCGCGTGTTTTAACAGACATGACTTAAAATTATGTTTATGTAATAACTAATGTCTTTATTGTGTACCACAAGCAATACATGATTATAAGATCACCACATCTAGATATCTTCTATACGTCCGAGAGAACAAGAAATATCGTGATGGCAATTATGGTTGTGTGTCAGTTGGCGGCCACGTTGAATTCCGTAATAGCCGATATATGTAGTAATTTTAAATAATAAATCAATTTGTGAATGTTGTTTACAGCCCTTTTTTGTGGATGTTTCTCACATGTTTCACTCATGTTTACTTAAGGCGGTGTGAACGTTATTAGTAGTGACCATTAGCAACCTTAATTAAGCGCTGAGTCACAGGTCTACGTGAAGTGTACTGATGTGTATTGCAAACTCAGCTTTCTGTAAATGTATATGTTCCGTCGAGTTCGACCTTCGACAATGCCTGGCTGTGGTTCAGTTTGCGTTCATGTATGAATTACCGCGCATGCTCACTTCAAGTTGAACTGTAGATCATGCGTTTATCATTGATTGGACGGCGTAATATGTGACGTACCACTCAATAACTCGGCGTTGGCGTTTGGCGATAGCGTCAGCGTTCGCAATTAATTATGTTTGCTAATGGAAGTGAGGAAGCTAAAGAAGAGAAGATATGAACAGATTATTCTTTCAGGATTGTTGCCAGTAATGACAGGAAGGAAGGCAACATAGAGACACTGCAAGAGGATGGCGATCTACGCACCAGTTGAGCAGATGTGTGAAGAAGAGGGGGTGGGATTCACAGATGTATTGGGGTACTTTGTTGGGAGGGAAGATATGTACATGAGAGATGGACTCCATCTCAGTGGAAAGGGGGCAGCTATATTGTCAAAGAACCTGCTGCGATCTGTTGACAGTGGGACAGGTTGCATCTATTTTAATTAGTTTCGCAAGGGGACTCAAAGAGAGGCATAGATAAAGACAGCAAAAACAAATCAGCAAAGGACAGTCACGAAAACTGTTCTGAAGCTGGATATAAATGTGTTTGTTTAAATGCAAGGAGCATAGTAAACAAATGAAATGAATTAAACATTATGGTAGAAGATAATGACCCACATATAACGGGTATAACCGAATCATGGGCCACCGCAGATATATCAGATGCCGAGTTGGGACTGACAGGATATGTAATGTTTAAGAAAGAGGGGAAATCAAGTTTGAGTGGGGTACCACAGGGATCTGTGCTGGGACCTATATTATTCTTAATATATATCAGCGATTTGGACGATGATATAACAAACAAGGTATTGACATTTGCGGATGACACAAAAGTGTATAGAAGGATTAAAAGTGAATGGAGATAGACAGCATTTACAAGATGATATTGACAGGTTTATGAAATGGTATGAAAAATGGAAAATGTTGTTAAATTTTGCGAAATGTAAATGCCTCCACAGTGGATATGGGAACGAAGATGTAGAATATACAATGGGGGGTACTGCACTAAGTACTACTATAAAAGGACTTAGGGTTAACCATTAGTTCTGATATGAAGGTTGTCAGAGCAGTGCGGAGTAATAGCTTCAAAGGGGATACAAATCTTTTGATTAATTAGGCGAAATATAGCGTATAAGGAAATAACTAATAATACCGCTGCACAAAACAATGGTTAGGCCTCATTTAGAATATTACATACAAGCGTGCAGGCAAGAACAGAGACATGCTAAAAAGAGTATACACTTGAGCGACAAAAATTATACCAAAACTAAGGGATCTTAGTTATGAAAAAAGCCTAAAAGTATGTGGTTTAAACAGGAGATTGAGAGGAGATCAGGTGGAAATGTTTAAAATATTGAATGGTAATGACAATATTGATATACATATTTTTCCCAGTTAAGAAAGATAGAAAGACAAGAGGATATGATGTTACATTGGTAAAGGAGCAGTGTAGATTAGACATAAGATAGTTCTCATTTTCACAAAGGACTGTAAATAAATGGAACAGATTATATGCCGATTGTGCTGGTACTAGTAGTGTGAATATGTTTTAAAATAAAATCGACACATACCTTAGAAGGGCGGGATACTTATAAATAAAAGGGTTGGATTCTCGATAAGCCAAAGGGCTTCTTTGTCCTCCTGCCATTTAGATTTAATTCTCTGGGTGGCAATGTTGTTAAATCATGTTAATGATCTGTAATATGTGTAGTCATACTTGGACACGAACGGGGTTTCCAACGTACAATATATTTCCATAGCACAATAAGATGGTGATGACAAGTGAATGTATTAATTTTAGGCAGGAGATCGTTTCGATTCCATCTGACCTGACAACTTACTGGACGAATATTGAGTGATTTCAAGGAGAACAGTAATTAACACTTTTCAATACACAGGGTCATTCTTAATTATTTTTTTCAATTTTGAATATAGATCAAACATATACAAGCAGTTTGTATCTACTTTTACCACGACTAATATGTGGTGTGTATACTTGCAATTTGTATTCTTTGATGTGAATAATACTTTAGGATATTTATAAAAAAAAATTGTGATGAGGAACCAATTGGTATTGTGCCATTTTCGTTATAACCTCGTTTGTGTGTAGTTTGGATGTTTCACGGAAACATATTGGTTACATCTGAGAACAAATATAGGGGCAATATAGCATAATATTGAAGTGCTGGTGGGAACGCCTAATGCAATATACAATGAGAGATTCAAATTGAATCACCTTTATAGAAACATGGTTGGCTTCTGTAACATAAATAATTACATAAGCGTATATCTGCTCATTGTTGTAGACGATTATTTGCTCGCATTGTTCTCTCACATCTAAAAACTTTGACAGAACGTTAGTACCACAAATACCAAAGACCTTCGTCACAGCCCAGAAATAAAAATATCCACCAGTCCTCCTCAATCGTATTCCAGCCTTCCACTGCGGTAAGCAATGCACTGTTTAGGCCGACGGATTAATATCTGAGCCCTTCTCCATAAAAAAACGGCGAGAAACAGGGAACTGGTCTGGCCCAGATTCAATATTCAAAAATGCTTTTACATAGTAATGGAATATTCTGGCTTTGTAATGCGGGAATGGGTCGGAAAGCTAGTTTTGATGGCAACATTTGATCTACATCAAGATTGAAGGTCAAAAGGAAAAGACAGAGGTACATGTGTGTGAGACCCTCGTAGATGATGTTGCCTTTTGGTCATCATACTCCGACGAGCAGCTGCAGTGCATCTTACACAGCTTCTCAAATATTTTTTTCAGTGAATTTACTGCCTCGGATGATGAGTGAGGACTACATCACTACATGATGACCAGAAAGACAACGACAATGAATACACCCAGCTTGCTTTGCACACTGTGGAAAGCTGCATTCAGATGTAAAGTTGTGCATATCTCACATTCCTGACAACGGTGGAGTTAGTGTTACTCTACGGACGCGAGTCGTTGACAATTACAAATACACTCAAACAACAACTACTGGGTGTTTCACAATAATGCAGCGAATTGGATAGTCCCGACAGACACACTTCAGATGGACAACGGTCGGTCAACATTACTGGTCGACTTCGCACGCTTTTGCTCAACGGCGGATTCGTAAAGAAGATACTGACGAATAGCTCAAATGTATCTCACCTCGCCCAATCTACAACTCAATTGTGTGAAGTAGCACGCCTTTCGCGTGTTATCAGGACAGGACATATCCAGAATGCATGGCAAGGTACGTGAAGCACGTCTCATCAAATATATAAATCCCTCAGTCCGTCTGCCTGTTGTTACCTATGCTTGGCCGCTGATCCGAACGATTCTTTGCACCTTTTTCTAGGGTACATAAATACTGATCTGATTTGAAGACACTATATTACCCTTTGTTGAATTACCCTTCGAAGATTTATTTCGCACCGTTATACGCATTTTCGCGACATAATGATAATTCCAAAACCAGGATATTTACTGTTACTGTTATTTAACAATATGTGTATAATAAGTGCTCGCGCGTTCGGTGTGTGTGTGTGTGTGTGTTTGTGTGTGTGTAATTGTGTGTGAGTGTGTGTGTGTGTGTGTGTGTGTGTGTGTGTGTGTGTGTGTGTGTGTGTGTGTGTGTGTGTGTGTGTGTGTGTGTGTGTGTGTGTGTGTGTGTGTGTGTGTGTGTGTGTGTGTGTGTGTGTGTGTGTGTGTGTGTGTGTGTGTGTGTGTGTGTGTGTGTTTGTGTATGTGTGCGTGTGTGTGTGTGCGGGTGTGAGTGTATGTGTTTTTGTAATGCCACATTCGGATGCAAATATTGATTTCTGCTTTTGTGGTTTCATAAATGAGCATTGGATGTTCAACATGTTCTTCCTATTTGGACTTTGTCCATGTGCATATCTAAATATACAGCAATAAATATGCTGACACAGGAATTCAGTCGTTTTTCAATGTCAAGAGTGGTCATTTCGGTTATTTTTGGTAACTCGTGACAT
>OZ023213.1:19236984-19246247 GCA_963995525.1 Escarpia spicata
GTTTAAGACACAAATTGGAGAACGATTGGGAATCTCCTTCTATTTGTGTATGTTCTATACAAATACCTACTGGTTCATTATTTCGTTCTTAAGTTCGTTCGTTCATTTATTCGTTCACTGGTTCAAGCTTCCATTTGTATCTTCATTCGGTTGTTAGTTCGTTCGTTTGTTTGTTCATTCATCTACAACCGCGTGATTCTTCATTACACTATGTTGTAACGGTAGTGTCATTTGTATCACAAGTTGTTGCTGGTATGTTATAATTACAGTTATATGTACACATGCCATCATTTCCGTCGACAAATGTAATTTTAGTTGGTAGATGTAATATATTTGTATCAAAGGACACCTAGCTTCAAGGATACTCTAAGGTCTTTCACCTGTGCAGGTTGCCCTTATGAAAACCCTACATGCCCGTGTGAAATTGAAAACTAAATCAATTATGAACATTCGATATTACCACAGGTCACAAATTTTCAACACCCTGACACATCAAAATTTATCCCACAACATATTTATTTTACTTTTGGAATGATAAATACTTACCTTTCGCACATATCACGTCGTCTCTTGGGGAATGCACTGATACAATCGAAGTGCTATCTGATGACAAGGGAGTCTGCGAATCGCTGCGTGCAGCGTGTCCTAGCTACACTCTAGCGCTGGGAGAGGTCACTGAAGAAGATGTACATTTCGTCCGAATCTGTGTGATTTTGATGAGCGCAAATTTCACGGCAATTCATCGCTAACTAACAAATTCGGTAGTCGGCTGACCAACGCCGAGCCAACTGTCTACGTATATTACCAGGATCCCAAGCAGCGCTCGACTGGCGTCGAATTCGAACAGAGCAAGACAATAGCCGATGACGTCGGCAATTTGCTGGTTCGTGATCAAGTCTACCAGGTCCAATATGCCGACCTGTTGAAGTTCCCAACCATCCCGCTTACCCTGCCCTTGTCAACCGCATAGCCCGTACGCGGCTTCTATGCGCTATTGCGAGGCGAGAATAATTTGCGTAGCCGTCTCATCTAGAATGCTCAGAGCACTGAATGTGTCGACCAATAGCCCGAGAGTTTACTGGAGGTACAGGCGCTCACCATTGCGGAGAAATGGGCAGTTCAAAGGAAACGATGTGAATTCGCAAAGCACGTTGAAGCGACGCGCACAGCGCTGGTTTTAGGGGCAAGCGAAGGTGAAGGCATATGAACTTAAAGACTGCGAGCGGTTTTTCCTTGAAAATTCTATGTAGCACTTGCTGTCGGCCCTGCAGCATCGCATGCCATCATGCCGTGATATGTAATTTTACAATTTGAACATAAATGAAACAAAAATGTTGAATAAATAAATCCGTGTAAATTTGGATTGAAATGTAACTGTCTCTGATAAAATACAAAACACATGTTTACCCGTGAGAAATGGTCCACTGCCCGTGTGAGCTAAACCTAAGAAAAACCCTGCCTAAAGTGAATGTTGTTCATCATTGCGTGCACCTCGGTTTCACGGCTGCTCGCGTGTGATGTGCTGGAACGATTCGTGTTCTGCAAGCACATTGCATTAACAAAGACTACATGCCAGGGGACCTGTTCACTGAGAAAACATATTCAAAACGATCCCTTGTTGAATCTAGGGAGCTTTTCAAAAATTTTACAGCTGGTCGCCGTATCACCGAGAACACTACTTCCGTGAATCACCGGCGGAAGTGTCCTGGCGGTGCGTCGTCGCGTTGATCTAGGCAAACTTCCGCAAGTCTCCAGCAATACGTTGATCATGCGGAATCGCTGTACTACAACAACCTGTAATAATCTCAGGTGATTATGTGAAACTGCTACCTGCCTGGGCTATATGTTACCTGAGAAGTTCCAATTGACATTACAATTGCCTTATTAGACGTTACACTTGGTGCTGAAGTTTATTATATTACAGAAATGGGATATTCATGACATCTTTTAATTTTTTGAAGGTACTAATATTGATCTTTTTATCTGTTTTACAAAATTTATTGAAATCGTTGATCAGTGGTTTTTTCCCTGTAATTTTGTAATCATTGCTGTTGTAGAAAAGCACAATGATTAGTTTGTACTCTGTGTTGCTAGGAAGTGTAATTGCAGTATATTGGCATGTTGACGTAGACCTACACGATGATGCATTGATAGATACAACACGGAGGATCCATGTCTTTGATATACATGAATAAATACTAATGCAGTTAGAATAAACATTTGAAAATGTGTGTTTGTCTGTGTTGTATTTATATATTGCAATTATGCACTAAATTCGCAACAAAAATAATTACTTTATAAGATTCGTCTTTCAGTGCGTCGTAGATCGTGGCGCACACCTTATGTACAAACGATCCAATCGTTGTCTCTCTTACGACACGAAACAACATCTCCAGACTTTTGAAAGAGTCACCTGTAAAAAAACATTGTAATCAATAATGGCAAATTATAATTTGCCCAAGGTAAATACCACCCATCAGAAAAAAATGTGGATAATTTAGTAAACCCAAGAAAGTACAAATATAATAATAGTATTGCGATTTGACGAAAATATTTTAGTGGATTTATTTATTAGTGATTATTTATTAAGGAATAAAATAGACACCTACCAGTGGCCAAAAAACTTAGGGTGATGGTCAGTCGTTCAGAGGGGGAAATGGGAGCACGATATCGGGTCGTTTGCTTGTCAATCGCAGGCTTGATCAGATCGAGTAGGAACGTGAAAACCTCTGGTGTCATCCGTAAGAAATTACGGTAGACGTCTATATCATTTTCCCGTTGCCCCTGTACAAGATTATCATGTGCTCCATGCTGCTCACGAGCGAGCAGATGAGCCTTGACCCACTGCTTGCGTTTACGGTTTTGTTTTGCCATTTTGCTTTCTTCTGCGCAGCCACAGCGACGTCGATGCTACCATGGATAATGCTATATCTCTCGTTGACTCCATCTTCTCCTGTGGTTATCAACTCGGTAATTGTAGTAACCATTGTTTTCCTCAAAGCGGCCAACAGACGTGTAAAAAGGCTAAACACAACGGCATTCTATGCAACGTGTAGTCGGCGGGCTACTCACTATATTCCATAGCTGGCGCCACTTTTTGTAGTAGTAATCCTAGCTACCATCAGATGGCAGTAGGGGCTGCGACATGTCGCTACAAAATCACCCTCGCAGTGTCCGTGCACACCGTTGCGACACGACCTTACAACTTCTTACAGGTTCTTACAGGTCCTCTTCTGGCTTCTAGGCTATGATGCCTCTTACGCCAGCTCTGATGTTTGTCGTCAAACTATGCGTCTGACGAGTTGTTCCATAATATGGGTGGGGCTGTGTAATCGAGCTTAATTGGGTGGTTTTTCATAATTTGTCAAATTTTCCCTCAAAGGACTGGACTGATGGAGCCTCTACCACAGACTGCGGGAGGATGTTCCATACGTCCGTGCATCGGTGTATAAATGAATTTTTTTAATGTTTAACCGACAACGTCCTTTGAATATTTTAGGTGATGTCCTCGCGTACATGATTCATTATCCCTCAAAGTTATAAAGTTCGATGTCACAGCTGTATCATATTTGTCTGTTAAAATCCTATACATTTCAATCATGTCTCCTCTGAGGCGATGATATGACAAAGTTGGTAATTTTAGTCTTTGCAGACGTTCATTGTATTCAAGATCTTTAAAACCTGGAATTAATTTGGTTGCTCTACGCTGAACATTGTCAAGAGCTGTAATGCGTTTAATTAAGAACGGAGCCCATACTTGATTTGCATATTCAATATGTGGGCGGACGAGAGATTTAAAAACAGTAGAAAAACACTGTTCATCCATGTAATCAAAAGTGCGACGAATTATCCCCATCATTGAATTGGCTTTATTAATTTTTTCCGACATATGTGCCTCAAAGTTTAGTGATGAGTCAAAAGTGACGCCAATATCCTTCATCTTATCCGTACTTGCCAGCGTTATATGATTAGGCCCCAGTGTGTAGCTGTCATTTCTTATGGTTGATGATCCTACTCTCATATGGCAGCAATTGTCTGGGTGGAACTTTAAAAAAGATTCGTATGTCCAATGTTCTGCATGGGTAAGATCTTGTTGAAGCTTTGTGCAATCTTCATTGGTGTAAATTGGATGGAAGAGTTTCATATCATCCGCAAACAGGAATATTTCGGAGCTCTTTATAACATCCGGTAAATCTTTAATAAATATAACAAAAAGTAGGGGGCCAATCACCGATCCTTGTGGTATGCCGCTGATGACATCATGCCAATCTGAAAAATAATTATTGACCCTTACACGTTGTGTTCTGTGGGCCAACAGAGCTGCAACCCAGCTTAGAATATTTCCTTGAATTCCATTGCTCTGGAGTTTCTCTATAAGTCGTAGATGTGGGACTTTGTCAAATGCTTTCATAAAATCACAATGTACTACATCAATACATCCACCATTATCTAGTGTCTCAGTCCGTGAATCGAGTACTTTAAGTAATTGGAGAACTGTAGACCGCCCTTTGATGAAACCAAAGTGTTTGTCGCTCAACAGGTCATTATCTTTCAAGTGTTTAGTGATGGTATCTCTGACTATGCCTTCCATTATTTTCCCTACTATGCTCGTTATGCTGACTGGCCGGTAGTTATGTCAACTTATTTATTCCCAGAGTTAATCATCAATATGCAAAAAAGTACATCAGACACAACATTATACAAACTGTTAACAATACTCCAAGCATCATCCTTGATAAAATGTATACACATAGTTTATATGGTTTTTCCACTTATACACGTAAATACGGAAGAGAAATGATTTGCCAATACCTGTGCTTTTTCCAAATCTGTCTTTATCAAATCATCCTTGTCTTTGCTTTTTATTAAGTTAGGTATTCCCATTCTTGTGTTCATTTTCGCCTGCGCATATTGCCAGAACTTCTTGGGATTCTGTTTTATTTGATTTATGATATCTTTTTTATATAGTTTCTGTGCCTTTCTTGTCAGTCTCCTGACCTGATTTCGGAGTCGACAAAATTCCTGATAAGTTTGGGCATCTTTGGAGAGAAGATAGTTTTCCACAACCTGTTTTTTCTTTTGATTTTGTTTCGGATTTTCAACTCCAGTGGAACTGGGTAGTTTCTGGCTCTCTCAGTTATCACCTTCTTTGGTATGCATTTTTCTTTTGCATATCTAAGCTTAGAAGTAAGGATATCCCATTGAGTTTGAACATCCTCCTGGTGATTAGAAAATTCCTCCCCCCAATCAATGTTTAGCATGTCTTTCATTTTGGTGTAATCCCCCTTGTCGTATCTATAGACAGTTTTGCTGATTGGTTCATAGACTGGCATGCAGTTAAGAACCACCTTAATAAAAGAATGGTCACTTCTTCCTAGTGCTGAGGCTATTTCAATTATTGAGATCTCTGTGTCTTCACTAGTAAGGACAAGATCAAGGAGTGATGGTTCAGTTGTACCTCTACCTCTAGTGGGCTATGTTATATGTTGCGCAAAGTAACAGTCTCGAAGTTTCTCAATAAATTTAAATTCTTTCTCCTCTGTACTTGCTCCTGTATTTGACATTGTTTCTCAATCAATTTTAGGATAGTATAAAATCTCCAAGTAGTAGAACACGTGCACATTTTTTCTCACTTATTTTATCAAGTAGTTTGTTAAGGTTGTCATTGTTCTCGGTGGTACTGTTTGGACTCCTATAAAAGGAGCCTATGAGAAGAGTGTCTTTCCGTTTCAGTTTTAAAGTGCAACATTGTGCTTCATTGAACTCAACATAAAACTGGTGCACTTCAAATGGCAAGGAATTGTGAAGAAACAAGATCATCCCTCTGCCTGTGTCCTCACTAATATTTATAGTTTCCATAGAATATCCTTCCAGGTTATATTCTTGTGTGGTAAGTTGTCTTTTATAATTTTTAGGTTTTACTTCTGACACTGTTATAACCTGTGGTGGAGTTGAATGGTTTTTTTCTACATTTTAGTTCTGTTAGATTTTCTTTTGTTAGCACATCAGCATTTGTGTACCATACAGTTATTTCTCTGGCACTGGCACTTGTGGTGCGAGAGTTTGGTTGGTATTTTCGCCCCTCTTTTTTACTTTGATGATCTGTCTTTCTCCTGGGCGCCCTCTTATCAGGTAGAAAAAATTTGTTGTCTGCTCCTGCTGTGTTTTTTCTCTAGCCTCCTTCTGTAGTAGTCGCTCCTTCTCTCTGTCATCTTTGCTCATGTCATGCTTTATAACCATTCCACTGAATGGTTCCCCTTTGTTTTTCAGTTTGTATAGGTTTTTCATGACAAAAGCTTTTTTATCCTCTTCTGGGAATGTTACAAGTAACGGACGAGTTCTTGTTCCTTCTGTTTCCATTTCATTTCTTTGTTTGCTCCCTAATCACCTTACTTGTAGGTCTTCAGGTTGGTATTTACCATCTGTAGTGTATCCTGACATTTCCCTCATTAGTTTCCTGTCATGAATAGTGTTTCTTCTTTCAGGGTGCTGGTCCCCTCTGGCACATTGTATATCACAATGTTCTTCATTCTGGTCATTCGGTCATTTATTTGGGTGCATACAGTGGCGACCATTTCATCTTTGTTTATGACTGGTTCTACGTATGTTGCTCCTAGTGATTCATGTGGTGTCTGAGATTGCAGATTGGATACTTTTAAGACTGTCTCCTCAAGTTCATTGACTCTGGTTTGGAATGCTTTTTGTTTATTTTCCATTGCAGTCAATTTCTTTTCAAATTTGTCTTGACGCTCGTTCATGATAAGGATGTGTGACATGATTGCCTTTGCCCCTCTTTGGCATGATTTACAGTACCAACTGATTCGTTGGTTTTCATCTCTGGTTAATATAGCATAAAAGGCATCAGACACACTTTGACAGACTTTGTGATACCATCCCTTACATATGTCACACTCAATGGCGTCCTCGTTATCTTTAACTTCCAAGCTGCAGTCAGGGCAGACACATTTTTCTTGATCTCTGTCAGCCTCTAATTTCTTGTTTGTTTTATGACTTTTCTTTGAATTGTGTCTTGATGATGTTGCCTTAGAGCTAGACGAGCTAGATAAGCTACCTCGTAGAGATCTTGATGTTTGAGATAACACTGGTGTACCACCAGTTGCCATATTTGTTAGATACTTAATACATAAAAAATTTCATTAACCTACTTTAAAAAAAAATTATTCATTAATAAAAAAATATATATATATATCTATAAAAAAATATATAAAAATATTAACTTTTATACTAAACTGAATAGGTGCAAGTGCAGGGTTTGGGACTAGTGCAAACACCAACAGATAGAAGCAATGATAGGGTGAATGTTAGGTTTTTTTGTAGCCCTGGGCCGACTCAAGGCTTGAAATATGTTGAAGACGCAAGGGTGATGATGATACACCCGAAAAAAAGGCCTGTTAGTTCAGGAAATGGCAAGACATAGGAGTAGGATTTAAGAATATATAATCTACGTGTCTTATAGAGGTAATGTATATGTAATTACTGTGATGTTTAGTTTTTAGAACACCCTGATTATGCGAGTTGCATTGGGGGTGATTTGTGTTTCGCGCTCTTAGCTTATTGTTTACTTTTTCGCCATTTTGTTTTAAATTCTACGGGTGGTTGCTAAGCAAATATTTTGGCGAAATAAGACTTTGGAATGATTGATTGCAAATATATCAATACGTACGTATAATAATTATGATATAATTGCACCTTTGCAAGATTTAAACAATAACAGTCTTTAGAATTTATAATATTAACTATAAATGTACGAGCGGGGAATAAGAAGAGACATAACCTGACGCATGCGCACTCGTCTTCACGCATGCGCACTCGCCGATCAAGTACATTCCCGACAGGTGTCCGTGTGCCAAGTCGGCAATGCCAACGTAGGCTTAGTGTGTTGTTACACGTTGGCAAAAAAGAAAACAAAACATATTGCCAATGGATATAACTCATTTATTTTGCCTTGGAAAACAGTTCCTCCAGCAGTTTCGACACTTAGTAACTAATATTTAAGAGATATACATATTTCGCGAGACACTCTATGATTTGCACGTTCAACTAGCCGTGTCGGTAAATATGACCGATATCAAATAATGTACGTTTTTTTTCGCACTCCGGTGGTGTGTTCAATATAAATTGACTATCTTATCATGTATTATTATATATTATCACAAACTCGAATAAGAAAGTGTGCATGCAGAACATATTGAGCGGGAAGGTTTGAGCGAAATCTGCAATGTTCTTCCATTCGTCCCGCTATTTTGGACACTCCATGGTTTAGAATACAGCCGCTTAGATGTGTGCGGTTGTGGCCTATATTTTAGCGATTGTAATAAATATTAATGAATTAATGTGCCCTCTATATTACTATTAAGTATGTTATAAAAAAATTAAATATTGAACGTAGTCTCCTATTGACATAGTAATAGTTAACAATATTTTATGTGTTTCTTTACAGAGGGTTAACATGGACTATTCCAAACGATAAACAGAAGCCATTGAAATATTTCTAGAAATATTTGGCTGTTTTTTCTGTTATTATAACCCCCTTGACAACTGCGAATAAAGACCGTATTACGAAGTGTCGCCACATACACATGCAAATCACACAACAAGCGTTTCTTGAAGAAAAAAGAAAAGGACAACATGCCTCAAAGGATAAACCACCTTGTCAAATTGTACGACGTTGTAAGTCAACCTAGTTTAATTCCAAAGACCGTTACATTTTTTGGTGGCGATATATGTTCTATTGCGGCCGATTCTCGAAACCCGGACAACTGGCGAACTGTTAAACTAACGTTTGAGCGTGGTCCAAACAACAAAACGTTCAAAGAAGTAACTCTTGACATATACAGCTGTATATGCATAAAACGTAAAGATGAAGTGTCTAGGCAGGTGGAAATCAGGCGTCTAGGTGTGGTTGGTGGTCTCCACGCCGCCGATGCCCGTTGCCACAACGACTGTTGATGTTCATTTACGAACCCTCGATCTGCACAGGCTGCAGTGAGTGCAACGTCTGTCCCCAGTTCCAGCGGCGACCAGCAGGAGACACTGCATTTGAAGAAGTATTCGATAGCATGAAATCTGATGTGGAGCATATATTGACATCGGTTGAAATATATATAGACTGTATAAGTCATATGAAGGGCAAATACTCACCCGCCGCGCATTGGTGCAAAAGGTGTCTGATTTTCTTTGACGATAAACTCTTGGTTCTATATGCTGCATGTTTGGCCAGTCTGCTAATTGTTCGTTGTACT
>OZ023213.1:19246447-19302975 GCA_963995525.1 Escarpia spicata
AACATTTGCAAGATTTAAACAATAACAGTCTTTAGAATTTATAATATTAACTATAAATGTACGAGCGGGGAATAAGAAGAGACATAACCTGACGCATGCGCACTCGTCTTCACGCAGGTGTCCGTGTGCCAAGTCGGCAATGCCAACGTAGGCTTAGTGTGTTGTTACACGTTGGGCAAAAAAGAAAACAAAACATATTGCCAATGATATAACTCATTTATTTTGCCTTGGAAAACAGTTGGTGAATCTACTGTTGTTCCTCCAGCAGTTTCGACACTTAATAACTAATATTTAAGAGATATACATATTTCGCGAGACACTCTATGATTTGCACGTTCAACTAGCCATGTCGGTAAATATGACCGATATCAAATAATGTACGTTTTTTTTCGCACTCCGGTGGTGTGTTCAATATAAATTGACTATCTTATCATGTATTATTATATATTATCACAAACTCGAATAAGAAAGTGTGCATGCAGAACATATTGAGCGGGAAGGTTTGAGCGAAAATCTGCAATGTTCTTCCATTCGTCCCGCTATTTTGGACACTCCATGGTTTAGAATACAGCCCTTAGATGTGTGAGGTTGTGGCCTATATTTTAGCGATTGTAATAAATATTAATGAATTAATGTGCCCTCTATATTACTATTAAGTATGTTATAAAAAATATAAATATTGAACGTAGTCTCCTATTGACATAGTAATAGTTAACAATATTTTATGTGTTTCTTTACAGAGGGTTAACATGGACTATTCCAAACGATAAACAGAAGCCATTTAAATATTTCTAGAAATATTTGGCTGTTTTTTCTGTTATTATAACCCCCTTGACAACTGCGAATAAAGACCGTATTACGAAGTGTCGCCACATACACATGCAAATCACACAACAGGCGTTTCTTTAAGAAAAAAGAAAAGGACAACATGCCTCAAAGGATAAACCACCTTGTCAAATTGTACGACGTTGTAAGTCAACCTAGTTTAAATCTAAAGACCGTTACATTTTTTGGTGGCGATATATGTTCTATTGCGGCCGATTCTCGGAACCCGGACAGCTGGCGAACTGCTAAACTAACGTTTGAGCGTGGTCCAAACAACAAAACGTTCAAAGAAGTAACTCTTGACATATACAGCTGTATATGCATAAAACGTAAAGATGAAGTGTCTAGGCAGGTGGAAATCAGGCGTCTAGGTGTGGTTGGTGGTCTCCACGCCGCGATGCCCGTTGCCACAACGACTGTTGATGTTCATTTACGAACCCTCGATCTGCACAGGCTGCAGTGAGTGCAACGTCTGTCCCCAGTTCCAGCGGCGACCAGCAGGAGACACTGCATTTGAAGAAGTATTCGATAGCATGAAATCTGATGTGGAGCATATATTGACATCGGTTGAAATATATATAGACTGTATAAGTCATATGAAGGGCAAATACTCACCCGCCGCGCATTGGTGCAAAAGGTGTCTGATTTCTTTGACGATAAACTCTTGGTTCTATATGCTGCATGTTTGGCCAGTCTGCTAATTGTTCGTTGTACTGCTAGGAAACTTCTTCGGATTGTAGACGATGACGGTGATGACGTTTTAGTGGGAAATGTTGCAAGGTCGATACAAAGAGAAGGAAGGATTGTAGCTCCTCTAAAACTGAGAACAATACGCGCATTGACAACGAATGACTACCAAAAGATACCAGCGCAAATCTGATGGCCTTTATCAACAGTATCCTACAACCTTGACTATAAGCTGCTTGCCATTTTCGTTGGAAACATAGTCATGAGTGCAGTCACAAACCGACCAACAGCCCTGCAAAGTGTTGTGCTGAGAGAGAGAGAGAGAGAGAGAGAGAGAGAGAGAGAGAGAGAGAGAGAGAGAGAGAGAGAGAGAGAGAGAGAGAGAGAGAGAGAGAGAGAGAGAGAGAGAGAGAGAGAGAGAGAGAGAGAGAGAGAGAGAGAGAGAGAGAGAGAGAGAGAGAGAGAGAGAGAGAGAGAGAGAGAGAGAGAGAGAGAGAGAGAGAGAGAGAGAGAGAGAGAGAGAGAGAGAGAGAGAGAGAGAGAGAGAGAGAGAGAGAGAGAGAGAGAGAGAGAGAGAGAGAGAGAGAGAGAGAGAGAGAGAGACAGGCATTTGATTAACATCTTCAATGACTTTGAATAAGTACTAGATAGCATGAAATTCGACGTGGAACATATATTTACCTCGGTTGAAATATATATAGACTGTATAAGTCATATGAAGGGCAAATACTCACCCGCCGCGCATTGGTGCAAAAGGTGTCTGATTTCTTTGACGATAAACTCTTGGTTCTGTTTGCTGCATGTTTGGCCAGTCGGCTAATTGTCCGTTGTACTGCTAGGAAACTTATTCGGATTGAAGACGATGACGACGATGACGTTTCAGTCGGAAATGTTGCTAAGTCGATACAAAGAGAAGCAAGTATTCTAGCTCATGTAAAATTGAGTACAATACGCGCATCGACATCGAATAGCTACAGAAGATACCAGTGCAACTCTGATGGCCCTACGCTCAACAGTATCCTATAAACTTGACCATACTCTGCATGCCATTTTGGTTGGAAACATAGTCACGAGTGCAGTCACAAACCAACCAACAGCCCTGCAAATTGTCTTAAATGTTGTGCTGAGAGAGAGAGGAGAGAGAGAGAGAGAGAGAGAGAGAGAGAGAGAGAGAGAGAGAGAGAGAGAGAGAGAGAGAGAGAGAGAGAGAGAGAGAGAGAGAGAGAGAGAGAGAGGAGAGAGAGAGAGAGAGAGAGAGAGAGAGAGAGAGAGAGAGAGAGAGAGAGAGAGAGAGAGAGAGAGAGAGAGAGAGAGAGAGAGAGAGAGAGAGAGAGAGAGAGAGAGAGAGAGAGAGAGAGAGAGAGAGAGAGAGAGAGAGAGAGAGAGAGAGAGAGAGAGAGAGAGAGAGAGAGAGAGAGAGAGAGAGAGAGAGAGAGAGAGAGCGGGAGAACAGGCATTTGATTAACATCTTCAATGACTTTGAAATCTCGTGTTCGTACGAACCATACTTGAGATGCAAGGCATCAGCTAATTTATTTACAGCAATAAACAACGATCTCAATGGATTATCACACTCAGGTGTTGGTCTTGTTCAGATTTTCACAAATAACTTCATTAATGCAGACATATATTCACAGAACGGGCAACAATCCACTCTACACAATTACACGCAGAACAGACAACTGAATGTTGACGCAAGCAAACAACCTGGACTTTGAACTCTTTAAAACAGTTTGAAATGTACCAAAAACACCCGAATTTGCTGGCTTCAAAACCAGGAAATCAGGCGAGCAGAATGACAGTTTTTGTACCATCTGATCCTTCGACTGTCATGATTGCAATGAAGGAGGCTCGGCGATTAACGAGGCACACTTGACAGACCATTACTGTTTTTACAGCAGACCAACCGTTGTACAAAGTTGCAGGCAATATAATCTGGGTCTATTCTGACGTGTTCGCCAACTTTTTGTTCAGATTAGAAGATGCACATGCTTATGAGTTTTTAGGGATCAGGGTGCCTGATGGGTAACGGTGGACCTGAAGGGATAATGAAGGCTGCGTTTGGTGGATTTACCGGATGCTATCTGGAAAGAACTTTCCTCAAAATTCGAGAGCTCTGCGGATTGTTGTGGAAGAATTGTTACGTTCACTGATCAACAAAGCCGAGGACCACGACGATATCATGTCTCTTATTGAAATGAGAGCTGCAAGCAGCAGAAGATCAAAGTTGTTGACAGAGAACCTTCTCAAACCTGTGCTTATTATGATACTGTTCATGTGTGCACAGCGCGAAGCAGTATGGCCTCTTCATGTCTAGGCCATAAAGGAGATGATACCGTACTTCTTTGCAGCCGGACATGTGAACTACGCCAGGTATGGACTGCATTACCTAAAAACCATGGAGCGTCATCCTGAAAGCCTGTTGGAGAACTTACTGAAAGGACAGCATGTGAAGCGCCGCAACCCGAGCATTTGGAAAGGCATTTGGTGAGACTTGTACACTGAGACGACATTTACGTGATATGGGCATAGACCAGGATGCATTACTGATATAACGCTTATGCCGTCAAATGTGAACAAGGTGCACTCTGAGTCTTCACGTAATCAACTTCTTTGAATGTGACGTTGTCAGCATGAGAGCCGCATACAACAAAGCAAGCAACGATCCACAAAGAAGAAATACTGGGCCGCATTAAATCTTACACAGCGGACAGGGAGATCGTTGAACAAATGCTGGAGACCTGCATTGGTCCGCTGAACGATGTGGGTCACCCCCAGGGCATTGTTAGCATAGTCTCAGGGAGAATAGCTGCAAAAGCTATGAATGTGTCACTGATCGGCGAGGTCTCCGTAACTAGGTGGTTCAGGTATAATAGGGTGTAATGTTAATTACGTCAAAGCTTGTGAATACGTGCGCACCGTGATCAACGCAACAAGGAACAATGGACATTTATTAATTTTATTACATATGTGAATACGAATTTCTTTTTTATAGTAACAATAAACACAAAATATATATTCTCTAGTCTACCCTCCCTCGGCTCTCAGATAATCTTTGAAAGCCCAAAAATACCAGAACTGCCCGTTCAAAAAACTAAATATTATTCACACTCAAGAGAATTTCACTCTTCAACCCATTACAAGATCTGGTCCGCTCGGACTCACATAAATAGCATGGAAGAATCTGCACCATCCTTAGTATAGGGAAACTAGTATCTTAATTATATACATATATCCGGAGTCTAAACTAGTCTTAGAATACAGTGAGACAATATCTTAATCATATATAATATATATATATAATATTGATTTGTCACTTCCCTACATACGGTTTCACCGCGTAGTCGTACGAAAGTTCGCCACGAGATCACACGAGATCACAAGATGACAGTTCATCGAAAATGTCGGTGTCGTTGCCCGCACGTCGTTCGCGCTCCCCCTGACCCGCCGGCTCGCAGACACGGCTCGGCCGACCGTTTCCCGAAAACAAAAATATATCACGTGAAGTAAGAAAACGTGTACTGCAATGCTACATAGAGCCCGTATTGCTACATGGATGTGAATCCTTGACAATAAGCAAATGTTAACAACAAACGTACTGCTGAAATGTGTTTTTTAAGAGTGCTGGGAGTGTCATGCACTGCAAGGCAAAGCAGTGAAGTAATCCTTTGGACAGCCAAATCAAAAAGAAGATCATAATCACAATTAGAACACAACAAGCACGATGTGGCATATCGTTAGAAAGAAAAAGCAAAACTGCTACAAACTGAAAACGACCGTGCGGTTTGGAAAGCCATGATTGCCAAAGTCTGTAACAGACATGGCACATAGAAGAAGACGAAGAGATATACCTATCCTTGTAAGTGATGCTATCAAGATGGTCCGTAAGTTCTCGGCAAGCGTCATTATATAATCTGCAATCTCTAGTAACATTTAATCTGCTCCGTAAGTAAACATATAGGAAATGAACGATACATGAACATTTAGAGACACCAACAGATGTAACTTGTAAAATATGATTCAATAAACAGCTGTTCACAATGAAGGATAATTCTTCAATTCTAAGTTACAAGGTGAAATGGAGGTCGTAAGGAAATACAACACTTGCTTCAAGTTTTGGAACTTGTTTATTCTTACCTCAAACATAATCGCCAGAACCGCGATGCGTCTGTCGTTCTGCAGTGCAGCGTAACTGTTTTTTTACTGGTACGAAACTTGGACCATGATGCATATTATGCATCTGGAAGAGTTGGCATTACAGTCGGATTATTAATCGACAGAGCCAAATGGTTGTACAATTTTAAATTGGTCCCGTTGGATTCTTTGCCCCTGACTTCAATACGTAAGTTTGGCCACCTAAGTGATTATATTTGAGCAAGGCATAGGGGGCCTACTTCGTTTGCTTGCGAGCAGAACGTTTATGAACACAAAGGCCTTGTGATATTGATAATATATTCGAAAATGAAAAAAACGGAATATATAAACGTTTAAGGGAACTGATAATGATAGTTAGATATAACTTACATGGGTAAATACTTCAAGAAGGAAGACAAATAGTGGCCGTAAAGTCAAACGGTGTGGTATGCCGCACGTCAATGTTGTGTGACAGACAATCAAGACAACTGATCTTATTGTAAGCTTCAGTTTATCGTCTAAACCAGGAAGGTACGTGTTATCTAATGCTAGCAGAATAACGGTTTAATGGTAAACCTACCATTATGGGTCTATACAGCCAAAGGCTTTAAATACTTTAATAAATACCACGTTAGTGGTGTTGCTATCAATTCCACTTTTTCTTTACGCTATGCTGGTATTCTGCAATGACACGGAACTATTTCAGAAGATGATTTTAGAGAACATTATAACCGGTCCCTTGCTCCCGCATAATAACCGGTCCCTTATACCAATGCGCATGCGCTACTAGAAACGGAACCATTACACACTCGCATTTCAACCTGTTCAATACTTGTTTAGTTATTGTCATTTCACGCTTTCTCTTTAGTAAAGTGACTGAACAAATGGAACTCTGTTCTTATTTATAACTAAACAACTTGATGGCGCCTGTGAACGTTGAGTGTCCGATCGAGGATTGTGACTATACGGCTACGCACGCAGAGGCGGCAGTGGTGGCTGCTATGCTGAGTGTACACGCCACTGTGCACGTCGCAGTCCCCCGGGCGATGGGCGCGAATGCGAAGATGGAGAAACTCAAGCGTCCTTCCGTTGCACTGGCCGGGACGGGCGAGTCCTGGTCATACTTCATAACCCGCTGGGGTGAGTACAAGACGGGTACTAAACTTGTTGGACCCGACATAGTCGCACAACTACTGGAATACTGCGAGGAGGAGTTGAGAAAAGACTTCACTCGCGCAGCGGGCAAGAGCCTAATGAGCAGTGACGAAAAAGACGTCCTCACCGCCATGAAGGCACTCGCCGTCCGAGCGGAGAACACTATGGTAGCTCGGGTAGCCCTGTCTAACATGCGGCAGGGACACGAGGAGCCCATCCGGTCGTTCTACGCCCGTATCAAGGGGCAGGCGGACACATGCAAGTACGAGATGAAGTGCATTAAGACGGAGTGTGATCAAGTCAACGACTTCACAGAAGAGATTATACGCAATGTGATTGCCCGCGGCATCGCAGACCAAGAGATACAACTTGATCTGCTCGATGAAAAGAACCAGGACATGCCATTAAAGGACATGATTGAGTATATCGAGGCCAAAGAGTCTGGAAAACGCTCGGCATCGCGTCTACTCGACCCTCAGAACACGGATGCGATCAGCAGCTCGTATCGGCGGGGGAAACAGCAGAACGTCCGCAACAGGGGAGGAGCCAGGCCGGAGAAACCGAAAGCCAAGCCCAAAGGGGTGTGCATCTACTGCGGCGAGGTGGGTCACGGCAAGACGCCCCTGTGGCACATCAGACGCACCGAGTGCGCCGCGTATGGTAAAAAGTGCCAGAAGTGTGGCCGCCAGAATCACCTCGACAAGGCGTGCCTGAGCGGACGACCGACTAAGCCCCCATCTGAGGAGACAGACGAGCTGTATGACGAGCAAACGGCAGCCTTCGTCGAGCTATGCACGGTCACCATGGACAGCGCGGGCGACGGGTTACGCACACTCCCCCTCGCTCACCATCTGTACGATGATATGTGCGATAAATGGACGAAACGCGCGTCCAACCCGCAGCCGTACATCAACCTCACTCTTACCAACGAGCGCGAAGATTACAAAGCGCTGGGTTTTGACCTCCTGAAACGCACCCGCGCAGTATCCCTGCCTGTCATGGCCGACACGGGCTGTCAGAGCTGCCTGATCGGCATTGGAGTCACCCAACAAATAGGCCTGAGTACCAAGGACTTCATACCCGTATCCATGACTATGAAGGCTGCGAACAACAAGGGAATTCGTATTCTCGGAGCTGTGGTGGTCAGATTCGCCGGTAACAGTGGCACTCGGAGATTGGAGACGCGCCAAATCGCGTACGTGACAGACACCTCGGACCGCATATTCCTCTCCCGCGCAGCTTGCGTGGACCTGGGCATGATCTCGGACAAGTTCCCAACACTCGGGGAGGTCAACCTGGCGACCTCTGAATTGTGTGACTGCCCGCGACGTGCAGAGCCGCCGACCAAGCCGACCACACTCCCCATGCCGGCGACCGAGGCTAACAGAGAAACCTTACAGAAACACTTACTCAGAATATACGCTCAGAGCACTTTCAATACGTGCCCGCACCAGCCCTTACCGAGAATGACTGGCCCGCCGCTACGTCTTATACTCGATGAGGATGCGACGCCGGTTGCCCATCACACTCCCATCCCCGTGGCCATACACTGGCAAGACGAGGTAAAAGCAGGCCTTGACCAGGACGTTCGTCTCGGCGTGTTAGAGGAAGTACCCATCGGTACGCCGGTGACATGGTGTCACCGCATGGTAATCTGCGCGAAAAAGAACGGCAAGCCGCGACGCACCATCGACTTCCAGGCCTTGAACAAACATGCGTTCCGCGAAACCCACCACACCCAATCTCCGTTCCACCAGGCGAGACGCATACCTAACGGGAAACGCAAGACCGTATTCGACGCATGGAACGGCTACCACAGTGTCCCTCTACACGAGGACGACCGCCACAAGACGACCTTCATCACTCCATGGGGACGCTACCGGTACCTATCGGCTCCACAAGGGTATATAGCGTCAGGAGATGGTTATACACGACGATACGACGAGATCGTCGCGGACATTGGTGACAAGACCAAGTGCGTGGACGACACGCTACTATGGTCAGATACGATCGAGGAGAGCTACTTCCAGGCGGTCCAATGGCTGGATATATGTTGCCGGAAAGGAATCATCCTCAACCCGGAGAAGTTCGTCTTAAGCGCACCCACAGCGGACTTTGCAGGCTTCACGATCACCATGACTGACGTGCGACCATGCAGCCGCTACCTGGAGGAGATCCGCGATTTCCCACAACCGCGTAACATCACCGACGTCAGATCGTGGTTCGGGCTGGTCAATCAAGTGGCCTACGCGTTCAGCATGGCCGAACGAATGCATCCGTTCCGGAAGCTCCTGAAAAATGGAGAACGCTTCACATGGTCCCCGGAGTTAGAGGACATATTCCGCGAGTCGAAGGACGTGATCGTTCAAGAAATCGAGCGCGGCGTCCGCATCTTTGACAAGACCAAGCCTACATGCATCGTCACAGACTGGTCGAAGGAGGGCATTGGATTCTGGCTATTTCAAAAGCACTGCCGATGCTCACCAATCAGACCCTTCTGCTGCAACGACGGGTGGAAAATAACCCTGGTCGGCAGCAGGTTTACACCCGCAGCAGAATCCAGATACGCGCCCATAGAGGGCGAGGCCCTCGCAGTCGCGGACGCCTTGGACAAGGCGCGCTACTTCGTGCTGGGTTGCGAGAACTTGATCGTAGCGGTAGACCATAAGCCGCTGCTGAAACTCCTTGCGGACAGAGCCTTTGACGACATACCTAACCCCCGCCTCAGGAACCTCAAGGAGAAAACACTGCGTTATCGCTTCCGCATCACACATGTCCCAGGCATGAAGAACAAGGCGGCAGATGCCATGTCACGTAGGCCGGTCGGCACCGCGCTACCATCACTCATGAACCTACCAGACGACAATGCTGCCATAGTGAACCACCTACCATCCAGCATGCACACCAACGTCTTATCTCTCCTACGCCGAGTCGAACCGGATGACGACGACGACGACGACGTCGAGGAGGACAACCTGAGATGGTGCGCCGCGGGCCTCGAATCATTGCGATCAGTGACTTGGGACCGTGTCAGGGAGGCTACCAGCAGCGACGTCGATATGCACACACTGGAGGAAATGGCAACCGACGGCATCCCCGACTCGAAGATCGAGATGCCAGAGACGATTCGCGACTATCACCAGTACCGCGAAAACATCACATCGACAGACGAAGTGATCCTATACAAGGACAGGGTTATCATACCGCCCTCACTCCGCGGTGAGGTACTAAGCACCCTACACGCTGCCCACCAGGGCGTATCGATGATGACCACCCGTGCAGAATCCTCTGTGTTCTGGCCAGGCATATCGGCCGACATCAGCACCACTCGAAAAAATTGCGAACACTGCCACCGGATGGCACCCTCACAACCTGGAGCGCCGCCCATCCCACCGATCCCGGTCGTTTACCCCTTCCAGGCAGTGTGCTCGGACTTCTTCGTACACAGGGGCGTACACTACCTCGTGATGGTGGACAGATACTCAAACTGGCCAATCATATCGCAGTCGACAGGTGGCGCCACCGGCCTCATCAACCACTTACGTCGCGCCTTCGTGACGTACGGGACGCCAGAAGAGCTCGCATCGGACGGGGGTCCGGAGTTCACCTCTACCGAGACCAGGTCTTTCCTGCACAGATGGGGCGTACACCACCGCCTATCATCGGTGGCCTTCCCCCACAGCAACTGTCGTGCAGAGATTGGGGTGAAGACGATAGTAGTAAGAGAGACGTTTTGGATAGGTATCCTAAGGCATTTCGGAGGAGTTTTTGGTTGATAATAGGGAGGTTTCGAAAGCCGCCCCCCTGAACAAAGTGAGTAGTCACGTGACCGTATGTGTGAGTGTGTGTAGCGCCACCTGACGGTGAAATGAGCAGCCATGGAAGGGTTATTGTATATATATGAGAGACGAAAGACCAAAGAGGGAATTATAATAACGAAAGATCAAAGAGGAAAGGTGTAGAAAGGAACGAAAGATCAAAGAATCATAACGAAAGATCAAAGAGAAGTATTAACAAAGTGATAGGTAAGTCTACCTATGTTGTATACTGAAAGATGTATGTATATGTATGTATGTATGTATGTATGAATGAAAGAAGAATTATTACTAAGATAATAACCGACAAAAACCACAGTTTGAAAGTTGAATAGTTTTAATAATTATCATTCATCATCATCATCATCATGGTTCAATATCCCTTGTATTCAAAGAGGGAATTAATTAATAAAATAATAATAACGTTCAATCATTGGTCGCTGCATTCCAGCACATTAGCGTTCGACAGCATCGATCGCCGCATCCCAATCTTCTTCGATAGGCTCCTCTGTGTCCGAAGAGGGAACAGGATCGGGATCAAATCGGCTCCGTGTCTGTAATAGTTCACGCATTACGTGGCAGAAGGTGCACCAGTGGTTATCGCGGAGTTCCTCCTCTCTGAAACATATATATATATATATATATATATATATAAAACTTTGAAAATATTTATAATATAATATATATATATATATATATATGAAGTACAGTCGGGTGGAATAAGCCAGTGATGTAACCAGACACCGCGTAGGGAACCGACACACGATAAAAGGGCAAGCTAGATCAACGGACTATGCTACAATACGTAATGGAGACGTCTGCTGACGCGATCGGTAACCAAACACCGCGTAGCTAGTCGAAACGACAAGAGGTCGGTCGAGGTCAACACATTGAAGAGAACGAGAAACGTGGTAACAGAAAACATAAATAAAGTAGTAAAATAATCGTTGAACACTCACGTGCAATCGTCAACACTGGAGTCACTGGACACACTCCCTGTCAGACTCCAGGTATCCCCCGTGTCGACCCCATCAGGACCCCTGAAAGGTAATATAGATAACCGTGATACATAACGAACGTAAGCATATAGTATGATATGTATAATATCTATCGAATGAAACAAAGCAAAGAATATATATATATATATATATATATATATATATCTTTATTATTATTATTATTATTATAATAAAAGTACTTACACAAGTTTGAGACCACGCCAGTCGTCACGCAGTTCCAGTGTCGACGGTAACAAAGTCCCCATCCACGCGGCTGGGTCGACCCCATCAGGACTCCTGAAAGGTATATAGATAACCGTGATACATAACGAACGTAAGCATATAGTATGATATGTATAATATCTATCGAAATTATGTATGATACGTATAGGATATCTATCGGACGAAACGAAGCAAAGAATATATATATATATATATATATATATATATTTGTATTATAATAATAATAATAAAAGTACTTACACAACTTCCCATCCATCGTCGCGAAGACGCCATTCAGCAAGGAGTTGAATCCAGGGTATCGACGACATTGTGAATGAGATGAAGAATGTAACAAACGAACCGGTATATATATAGATAGAGCATACGTATGCAGACACACTATGAAGACAACTTGTGGAACACACGGTAGAGTGGAAATATACCGGGGTATGAAAAGCACCCAGGGACGTATCTAGGGACGTCACCTGGCCGATGCCTGGTTAACAACGTGGTTATATCGAAGTGGTAAAGTACAAACCGATATCAGTCATATGACGGAGGGAACCAGCTGCTGCTGCTGATAAGCGCGTGATGCCAATTAGACGACAATGCCCCTGATCAGAACGCTAACAATACAGTCAGAAGAAAAGAACTCTGTGAGTGCTCAGCGATGAAACATATGGTGGTCAAGAGCTTGGATATACAATTCAGGGGTGCTGGTCACTTCCTATCGAATTTCTATCCATGTGAAATACACATATGGGGCGAAGACTTTACTTGTGCAGAAGCAGCCTATCAGTTTAAAAAAGCCAGACATTTTCACGATGAGAACACAGCGAGAAAGATTCAGACCGCGCGCACTGGAATACAGGCGAAATACTGGAGTAAAAACATTCGGTGGACACCCGATCGAACCGTTGCATGGCTGTCACAACGTCGGAGCGTGATGCATGCTATACTAGCCGTCAAGTTTCGTGTCTCTGAACTACGTCAACGCTTGTTGGCTACAGGTGACGCACGACTTATCGAGAATGTACCCAGTGAAGAGGGGTTTTGGGGTAAGAGCTCAAACCGTAACAAACCAGGTGAGAATATACTCGGTGTGATACTTATGCAGGTGAGAGACTTCGTTAGACAGCGCTCTATACGGCTTACATAAGGCGCTCATTAAAAACAGACAGGCAGCCACGCGGTGACAAAGTACGGGAGAGTGAGAGATAAGGTCACGCGCACGATAAGATGCGAACAGCCAGGGGCGCGTTATCATCAGCTAGGGGTGTCACGCGCTCGATCCCTGGAGGGATTGAACTGTATATAAACCCACGGCAAATCTAACAAGACAAACACTCTCTCTCTCGCTGCCGTTCAAAGCTCTTCACCGATACCTACACAACAAGATGGCGATGTCCAATGTCAACGAGGAAATCCTTCTGGCAGAACTCGAACAAGTAAGTGACGGAACGTACGCATTTGTTCGCCCACTGACACTAGTGACATGTGCTCTGTCCCCCGAATACGTATGTTATCCGGCGTGTCAAATATGTAATCGGAAAGTTCGTCTTGAAATGACGAAAGGAGGGCACCATAGCGTCAGTATATGCCTGACCCACGGGCGCCAGAAGGGAAATCCCGTTTACAAGTATGCTATGGGTATGCTTTTCGCCGATTGCAGGGGCCACGAAGTGTGGGCAACAGGATTTGATCAGCTAGTCCAGGGGGTCGTGGGGGGAATGACAGCAAGCAACTATATGTCGCTTAAACCGGGTGAAGAACGTTACCAGTCACTGAATGTCTTACGTGGCAAACAGACTAGGGTGACAATTAGAAAGACGACGAAGGGAGACTATCGAAATTATACCGTCATAGCACTGGAAATAATCCACTCGTAAGAACTGACAGCGACTCAGGTGGCGACGGGGTATAGAGAGGTCCTGTTCCTAACTCCCGTAAGAGGCGCCAACTGACAGTGACTCACTGTTAGGTGGCGCCGTCTGACGTAGTATAGAGAGAGGCTGTTCCTAACTCCTGTAAGAGGCGCCACCTGACAGTAAAGAAAGAGTAGGTGACGCCCCCAGACGGAATAGAGAGAGAGAGAGAGAGAGAGAGAGAGAGAGAGAGAGAGAGAGAGAGAGAGAGAGAGAGAGAGAGAGAGAGAGAGAGAGAGAGAGAGAGAGAGAGAGAGAGAGAGAGAGAGAGAGAGAGAGAGAGAGAGAGAGAGAGAGAGAGAGAGAGAGAGAGAGAGAGAGAGAGAGAGAGAGAGAGACCGACCCTGTTCCTAGAGGTTGTCTACCTATTTGACATGTTCTGTCGTATGTTGTAGACGCCTCCTCGGTCATACGAGTCAGTTCTGGCAACCCCCGTGCGTGGCGTGAAAGTCGACTGTCGTTTAATGACGAGGCAAGTGCCATTTACGTGGGGTCATGTGCATGGTCTAGTGATCAGGATAATGATGATGTTGCTAACGATGGTGATTTTGATAGTGATTTCTCTGACTACGACGAGAGTCGGAGACCTAGTGAATTACAGGAGGCAGTAGAGAGAGTGAACGCAATTCAGAAACGAACGGAGTACATGATAGATGACGAGTTATTTATAGCCACTATAACCACTGCATGCATTCGTCAGGTAGCCGAAGGACTGTACCTTCGCTACGCGAACGTTCACGAAGACGTGTATAAAGTGAATCGTTCGCGTATATTTCATGCTTTTGATATGGCAGTATCCGATTTGGTATGCACATCGCGCGTGCCGTGGTTTATTCGTGATGTCGTGTCACGAGTGAAAACGAGTCTCCGTAGTCGGGGTATAACCGTGTCGGATGAGACGGAAGACTCACCGAAGGCGCCGCAGCCCTGGTACCTACAAGACGACGAGCCGGGAAGACAGGTCTGGTGCTCCGAGCTGATGCTGGTAGCGTGCGACGCTATCGTTCGGTTCGTGAGTAACGAATTGTGGCGCACTTTCGAAAGTGAGACAAACACCATCTACCTGGTACGTAGCCATCTGATCCAAGACACCGTGAGATGTGCAGTACACCATTACAGGTTTATTGTGGATACACCGAAGCGGGCATGTGACATCATAACACGTGTGCAAGCCATCCTGCGTGTGCGCGGTATACCTCTCCTGGATGAGGAAACACCCTGCTAATGTTGTTGTTATTGTGTTGTCAGGTCAGCGCTGCCCCCTCTAGCGGACTAGCTCTCATTCAAAGAGCGTACGATGAGAAGCCGCTAGAGTGGGCACCTAGAAAAAGACACCGTCACCACACCCCACTGCGACAGACTCTCCTGACGCATCTAAACGCCCAGCGTCACGTGACGACTCTGCAAATGTCGTGTGAGGATGCAACACCACCGCCACCGTCCGACGAATCATTGACCATGATTTGTGATGACGATACATCCGAATACGAGACACTCCGAACGGATGATTCGACCCTCGATATAGCCACTGACGGACATATCGTGTGGTCCAAAACGGACACGACGATGCCGTGGACACATCCGGTTCTGTTTGGTGGCGTACAGGACCTGGAACTAAATATCCAGAGTTTAGCGGCGGTCCTGTTCGTCACCAAACGATGTAACCTCGATACGGCTGTGCAGACGATTTGCCGCGAACTGGCACGGAACATTGAGTCCGCTGAGCACGTTGCATATATCACGGATTCACTTCAGAAGCGTCTGCAGTGACGACAAGAGGAAATGCGCCCCTACGCTATAGCTGGGGTTATAGGCGCCGCTTGTCTGTCACTGTAGACGCTTAGATTAGCTTTCTTGTATACTCGCTTTTTAATTTGTAATTCGACGAATAAAGATGTATGTATGTAATCCAGGAATTCGGTGTCTGTTGTTCTTGTCATAGCTCGTTACGATCGATGAATACATACCCCTCCGTCTGTATACACGCACACTCATACAAGCTCCTATGACGTCACACTAGACTATATAGACGCGTACAAGGATCTCCTATCCTTCAGTTGTAGGTAGACGATGAAGCAGCACACGTGTCGTCACTGTGGTCTCGTGCTCGATACACACGCAGACATACAACGCCACATAGACCAAACGCATACATCAACACACGACGACGATCATGCTTACAGTAAACCAGCGCCACGAGTGGTGCCATCTGGCGAACCATCAAAAAGTACTAGGCACCCCTGTTCGAGATGTGGAAGAGACTTCACGAGACGTGACAACCTGCTACGTCACAACAGGCAACCTTGTGACACCTCACAAAAAACTCTACACCGCTGCGAGATATGTGCACGTGAGTTCACGAGACGTGACAACTTGGTACATCATACCAAGACGGTACGCAGCCGACGTGCGGAAGCGAGCGAGCCACCCCTACGCAAACGAGCGAGATGCGCAGAGCGACCACGTGTGAGTGCCGACGATGACGACCCGATACAACCACCGCCCCGACTCCCCTTCGCCGATACTCTATCGAGGGAACTACGAGACGTCATCCGAGAGCACTGGATGACCATTCGAAACCACGTGGCTAGAGGACCCGTGCAATCCAGGTACAATTACAGAGTATCGACACTGGACACGAGCGTCCTAGAACCGTCACTGAAGATCATGTTCCGCGAACAGACGCACGCCTTTAAGATTAATCTTAGTTATGGTTTTGTTCTAAGGAACAAGACCACGAACAGGTACAGGTATTATCATTCGTCTTGTAACTGTTGCGGGCGTTACCTCGACGAGCCGTGTCTGATCACAAACACTGCAGACTTTGATGCGTTTCTGGAACGCATCCGAGAAACAGACGTGCTGCAGTGGGTCATCAATCAGCGTCCGGACAGTCAATGGGTGTGCGAGGTGGTCACGAATGTCACCTTCTTCGTCAATCACATCGTAGATCACCCGATAGGATGTGTGGACATCACACTACCGAGCTACATCAAACGAAACAAAGCCATCATCGGATTGGAAAGAGACCCCGTCAACAATACAAAGTACACCGACAATCTGTGTCTCTTCCGGTGTCTGGCTCTGCATCGTGGATGCGATCGATACCACCTTGAACCCGCCGTGAAGCTACTCTACGCGAAGTACGACTGTGACGGAGTGGCAATGAAAGATTTTGACGGGGTGGTAATGAAGGACTTTGACGGGGTGACAATGGACGATATCTATCGCGTCGAGACCACCTTTGAGACCAACGTGTGCGTCTACAAACTCGTCGAACCGGAAGAAGAAGAAGACGGAAAGGTGACTGCCGAACTCGTACGCCGGTCCTTGTGTCACTATCCCGAAACGATGTACGTCAATCTTCACGAGACACACTGTTCCTACATACAAGACGTGAACATGTACTGTCACTCTTATCGATGTAGGAAGTGTGGCGACGCCTTATGGAAAGACACACACAAACTAGAACGACACGAACGCGGGTGTACGGGAGGCGTGCGAAAGATCTATCCCGGTGGTGTCTATCATCCGTCGCCGACAGTCTTCCAGTGCTTGGACGACGAAAACATTCACGTTAGCGAGTGTTTGCGTTACTATCCGTATCGCGCCACCTTCGACTTCGAGTCCTGGTTCGATACGTCACAGCTTCCATCGGACAGCGCCAAAGTCCACTGGGTGGCTCGTCACGTACCGTTGAGCGTGTCCCTGGCGAGTAACGTACCCGGATTCGAACAGGTACAATGTCTGATCACGGACGGTGACAGCAACAAGTTGGTAGCCAACATGATGGGTATCCTTCAGACGATGAGCGAAGCAGCCTACGACGCCATCGTAGACAGTTACGAGGGTACACTACTCGAAATCGGGGAGGCTATCACGACGTGGGACGAACAGGAGGCATCCGCTGCAGAAGGAGACGACAACGAGTCACGACGAAAACCGACCAATCCCTACAAAACTCTCATGGGTCAATTGTACGGTTGGCTTCATCAGTTGCCCGTCATCGGCTTCAACTCGAGCAGGTACGATCTGAACGTCGTCAAACAGTTCCTGGTACCCTACTTCCTGTCCGAAAAGACACCAACAGAGGACGAGGAGGAGGAGGAGGAAGAAGAAGAGAGGAAGGATGCAGGGGCGTTTCATGTGATCAAACGCGGCAACACGTTTATGTGTCTATCGACGGACGACCTCAAATTCCTCGATATGACTCATTATATCGCCCCTGGATTCTCGTACGACAAGTACCTGAAAGCGTACGGTTGCGAGGTCACGAAAGGTCACTTCCCGTACGAATACATGGACAGCTTGGAGAGACTCGACGATACCGCTCTACCTCCCAAAGAGGCCTTCTTCAGTCGACTGAAGAACGAAGGTATATCCGACGCCGACTACACGCGATGTCGGAAGGTGTGGAGAGACAACGACATGGAGACTCTGCGAGACTTTCTCGTCTGGTATAACAACAGGGACGTCGTGCCGTTCTTGGAAGCCATCGACAAACAGTTCGACTTCTACCAACACCGCGGTATCGACATGTTCAAACAAGGCATCAGTATACCTGGTTTGACCTTGTCCTATCTGTTCACCTACGTGCCGAAGAGGACGTTCTTTACGCTCTTCAACGAAACGAACAAGGACGTCCACCAGCTCATCAGAGAGAACATCGTCGGAGGACCGTCACTCATCTTCACCAGACACCACGAGAAGGGGGTCACGAAGATACGTCGTATCGACTACGGTGATGCGGCTCGAACGTGTCAGTCCATCGTCGGCTATGATGCGAATGCATTGTATCTGTGGTCGATATCGCAAGAGATGCCAACGGGATGGTACACGCGACGACGGGAAGAGAAGGAGTTCCGACCCGAAGCGGCACAACTCACAGGTCAGATGGCTGCCGAATGGCTGACGTGGGAGTCCGAAAGCACGGGACTCGCCATACGACACCAGACCAACGGTCGAGAGAAGCGCATCGGTAAACTATCGGTGGACGGTTGGTGTAGCGAAACGAAGACGGCCTATCAATTTCACGGGTGCTACTATCACGGTTGTCCGTGTACCGGTCGTGAGGTCAACGAGGTCAACGGGAAACCCATGACGCAACTGCTCGCCGAAACGCAAAAGAACACGGCCTATCTTCGACACTTTGTGAGTGTCGTCGAGATGTGGGAATGCGAGTGGAAGGTCGCGAGACGCGATCCGTGCGTGAAACAGTTTCTGGACGTTCGGCAACGTCGTCGACACGTGCGCTGGAAAATGACGACACAACAGATCCTGACAGGGGTGCGCAACGGTAGCGTGTTCGGTATGATTCAGTGTGACATACGTGTACCGGAGGTACTGCGCGCGCACTTTGCCGAGATGCAGCCCATCTTCAAGAACATTCACCTGACCCGCGACGACCTCGGACCGTTCATGCGTCGCTACGCCGAAGAACACGACATCATGGTGACTCCGCGTCGCATGCTCGTCGGGAGTTATCGTGGAGATAAGATCTTGCTCGCTACACCTCTCTTGCGATGGTACCTCGCGCACGGACTCGAGGTGACGCACGTCTACCAGGTCATCGAGTACACACCGGTCGCCTGCTTCCGACGATTCGGCGAGGCGGTGTCCACTGCACGTCGCGAAGGAGACGCCCATCCCGACAAGGCTATGATCGCGGATACCAACAAACTGATGGGCAATTCTTCCTATGGGAAATTTATCACCAACGTCGATAAGCACCGCGAAGTCACCTACTGCACGGAGAAGAGCGCATCGTCCGCGATCAACAATCGTCGCTTCCGTCAACTCGACGTCGTCACCGCCGATGCGTACGAGATCGAAATGCACAAGCGCACCGTCAAATACGCTCTGCCTACGCACGTGGGATTCTTCGTGTTGCAGTGGGCCAAACTGCGCATGTTGGAGTTCTACTACGACTTCATGGTCAGGTACGTGGATCGTCCACTGTTCGAGTACTGCGAAACCGATACGGATAGCGCCTATTTGGCTCTGGCCGGAGAGTCCGTCGATGACCTCGTGACCCCGGCACTACGCGACCACTACTATCGTCACCGCTCCGAATGGCTACCGTCCGAATGTTGCGACGATCATCGGAACGACTACATACGCTGTCGCCTGGCCGGACGTCCGTGGAACGGCACCGAGACGTGCTGCAAGGCGCGCAAGGCGTACGACAAGAGAACACCTGGACTCTTCAAGGTCGAATGGTCCGGCGACTGTTTCCTGGGACTGTGCAGCAAGACCTACTATTGTTCGGGTACGGTCGATAAATACACCACCAAAGGATTGAACAAACGACTCAACGCCATCGACAAGCATGCGTTCCTGGACGTGCTGACCAGTCGTCGTAGTGGAAGCGGAGTGAACCGTGGGTTCCGGGTCAATCACTCGTCCGTGCTGACGTACACACAGGAACGCGCAGCGTTGACCTACTTCTATGCCAAGCGCGTGGTCAACGAGGACGGAATCACCACGGGTCCGGTGGACGTGTAACACCGAACCACTGCTGACACGATGAGGAAATGCGCCCCTACGTCAGTTGGGGTTATAGGCGCCTCTAGCTGTCACGCGGTTAGTAGGTGGGAGACACACGAAAAAAAAAATAACACTATTTAGTCAGATACCACGCAATCGATAGTCATAGCGCAGCATGTCACGGACGGGAACGGTCGTAGCTGTAGCACTAGTGGGAATACTCGGTCTGTACGTCTTGTACGTCTTGTTCCGCGATCCCTTCCTTCATTGGTGTGACGGAGGTGTCGTAGTATCTAACAGCACAGCGGACAACGTGTCGAACAGCGACTACTACTAGATGGACACGCGATGGAAACACCCCTTCACCTGTATCGTCGCGGGTCCGACGGGATGCGGTAAGAGCACGTTCGTGATGCGTCTGCTACGTCACGCCGCGACGATTATCGATCCGCCTCCAGAGAAGATCACGTGGTGTTACGGCGTATGGCAGAGTGCCTACGTCGACAACGACATGGTACGATTCGAGGAAGGCTTGCCGAGCGGTGCGTTCGATGCATCGACGCGTAACCTCGTGGTCATCGATGATCTGATGACGGAAACGGACGAACGGGTCACGACCTTGTTCACGAAAAAGAGTCATCACCAGAACACGTCCTACTGTATCTCGTGCAGAACCTGTTTCCGAAGAACAAGGAGAGTCGCACGATCAGTCTGAACACACACTACATGGTAATCTTCAAGAATCCTCGCGACGCGTCACAGATCGGCCACTTGGCGCGACAGATGTATCCGGGACGCCTGAAGTATGTACAGGAATCGTTCCGAGACGCCACTACACCTCCGTACGGTTATCTCCTCGTCGATCTGAAACAGGGCACGCCCGACGATATGCGTCTGCGCACGGGTGTCCTTACGGACGACGGTGTCCAGTACGTGTACCAACCCAAAGTATAAGACGTCCGCGCGCACGCCTCGTCCCTTCAGTCGCAGTATGATCGTGAAGACAACAGCATGTCCGAACTCGTGAAGAAACACCTCCTCTGCATACAGACGCTGAACAGGTACAAGAGCACGAAATTGAGACGGGCTATCATCAGAAACGCCGACGCCGATCTGTTGTGTGCACTAGCCGAGTGTGCCTACAACATATTGAAGAAGAACGTGCCCTTGACCGAAGCGCAGAGACGCGCTCTGAGTGTGTACAAAACAAACCTACGCGGTTTGGCAAAGAGAGACGCGCCGGCTGCGAGGAGACGTCGCATCTTGCTACGCGGTAACAACCAGGGCGGCGGGGGACAGACCGGTGGTTTCCTGTCGGCGCTGCTGGCACCTTTGGCCGGTGCGGTCTTTCTACCCTTGCTAAAACAGGTGCTACTCAAGTAGACGATGGAACACACACGGAAGATGGCTTTGGTAGATCCACGACTGTTGGATAGTCTACGCGCGCCGGTACCGACGGATACCCTAGGACGTAAAGTACAGGTGCTCGACGACGAGATGAAAGTCATACTCGACAGACAAGATCTCGACGACGGTGACAAGGTCGTCATGTATAATCAAGTGTTGCAACGTCACAATGCGTTGGCCGATCGACGCGTGCGCGAACCAGTGCGCGTGATGACGGTTAACAAGGACACGATGGACACAGCGGCGGCGGGGGCGGCGGCGGCGGACCCGACCCCGCCAGAGGCGGGGGCGACAGGTATGGAAGCGGCGGTGGCGACAGGTATGGAAGCGGACGTCGTCGACAGCGTTCCCAAGGCGCTGCGGACCAAAGCTAGACTACTGATGGAACGTCTGAAACGAGACGTCGTGTGGAATGCACGCGGAGAGCTCATGCACAAAGGTGTGGCGGTACCCGGAAGTAACGTGGTGGACCTCGTGAACGATCTGTTGCGTCAACGCAAGACCGTCGCCAGTCCAACGGGGTGGCAGGTGTTTACGCGTCAACTCGGCACCATGAACCTACCCATGGAGTTGGTGGGTAACGAGGTCAGGAGACTGGCCATTCAACGGGAACAAAGGAGGAGTGCCGTAGCAGGAGCGGCCACACGGTCGGTCGGTAGAGCGCGTCGATCGCTGCAGTGGACACCCCTCACTCGGAGACGAATGAGCCCGTCCACTCTACCTACGCCACCGGCCTCGACTAGTAAGGGATGGGAGGATCTCAGATAAAAGAGGCGCACCGTCTCGATTCGCCGACATAATGTGCGATTCACAGGATAGTCTACGTCGTCTGTGTACCGGTGTCGCTTACGCCGCACTTCCCATCGTGTGTGGCGTTATCGGTGATTATATCATACGATCATGGTGCGACGACGGAAACAGCTGGAGGACGTCTACTTCGATCCCGCCAAGGTGGGAAGTTACGGAGGAATCGCGTCTTTGCGATACAACGTGCCACGCGTACCGAGAAAGATGGTCGAACAATGGCTATCGGAACAGAACGCCTATACTCTACACAAACCGGTCAGAGTTCGTTTCAAGCGACGACGCACGGTCGTCGGAGGACGGGATCAACAGTGGCAAGCCGATCTCGTCGACGTGACCAGTCTGAAAAAAGAAAACGACGGTACGACGTTCCTGCTCACGGTGATCGACGTCTTCTCGAAAGTCGCCCGATGCGTTCCGCTGAAGACCAAGTCGGCGACGTCTGTGTCGAAGGCGCTGAACGGACTCTTCACCGACGTACAGGCGTTGTTTTTGCAGACCGATAGAGGTCTGGAATTCTATAACCGTAGCGTTCGAGGGGTATTGGACAGGTACGGCATCCTGCACTTCTCCACCTCTAACGAGGAGATCAAGGCGAGCATCGTGGAACGCTTCAATCGCACGCTAATGACGCGGCTGTGACGATACCTGACACACAAAGAATCGTGACGATACATCGATATCCTTCCGGATCTGGTGCGCACGTACAACAACAAACCCCATCGCAGTATTGGGATGCCACCGTCGCAGGTGGATGCGACTAATCAGGAAGAGGTATGGCAGCGTCTGTACGGTGGTCATCACGGCAAGGGCGTACCCAAGTACCACGTGGGGGATCGCGTGCGTATCAGCAAGGTCAAGAGACGATTCGCCAAAGGCTACACGGTGAATTGGACAGAGGAACTATTCACGATACGTGAGGTGCATCCGTCCGATCCGCCCGTCTATCGACTAACGGACGATCTCGGAGAGATACTGGACGGCACCTTCTACGAGCCGGAGTTGCAGAAGGTGACGGTTCCGGTCGATAAACTGTACCGCGTGGAATCGATAGTACAGCGCCGCAAGGTAGGCAGGCGACGGGAGGTGTTGGTGAAATGGTTCGGATACCCTTCGAAATTCAACAGCTGGATCGACGCCAAGGCTCTCGTTGGCTTATAAAGACTGGTCACGCGCCCATCGTGATATCAGTCGTCCACGTATGGCAGACGAGACGACATCACGGATTACCGTTAGTGACGACGAAGAAGACGAAGAAGAAGACGACGTCGACGCTACTCCACCAATAAAGAAAGAGAGGACTCCGTGGCATATATTTGGTACCGCGTGTCCCAAAGAAGAGATAGTCTTTCTGTGTCAAGTCGTCGTCTTGTATACGGTCATCTTGGTCAGCATCTACAACCTGACGTTCGGTCACCACGTCAATCCGACTCTTTGGACGGCCCTGTTGAGTAGTTCGTTGGGTTACCTGCTACCCAGTCCGACGTTGAAACAACAACATGGCGACGAGTGATTTCTATCTCACGTTGCCCAGCAATGCTTCCATGGACACGCACCCCGACAACACGCTGACCCACTACGTCACGACGCTACCGAAACATATCCTACTACGAGGACAATGGGAGTGCGGACTGGTGGAGGTACAGTACCCACACAGTTGGTACAACATCGTAGGCGACGAAGCGGGGTTCGCCGTGTCACTACCGATAGATGAAGATCGAGACCCGCGATCCCTGCACACGGAGATTATCCGAATCGGAACCGGACACTATAAAGATCCGTGGTCACTGATACTCGTCATTAACGCTGCTCTACGTCGCGTGGTGGGCGAGGGACGAGTGAAACTGAGCTACAGCGTCATCACGCGTAAGGTATCGGTGCACATGGCACCGAATACCGTCTTCCGCGCCGCTATGCTGACCACCGTTCTCGGCTTTCGTACCGCTGGCGGCTCTCCCGAAGGACCCCGCGGTACCCGAGTTCAAGGTACGTATCGTGGAAGGTGACACCGTGGTCACCATGGAACGGGAATCGCTCTACATCTACACGGACGTCGTGGAACCACGAGTTGTCGGTGACAGTCTCGTACCGCTGCTGCGCATCGTTTCGGTGAGCGGTCGTCATGGCGACGTCGTATCGAAGACCTTCGATAAGACTCACTACGCACCCGTACTCTGCAAAGAGTTTGGTACGATCGAGATAGATATAAGAGACGACACGGGACACCGCGTGCCATTCGAAGTCGGCAAGGTGACAGTGACACTTCATTTCCAACGACAACGGACGCCACTGTTCTAGAGAGAGAGAGAGATGAATTACAACGATTACTACGCTCGTCAAGCGGGTGGTGCGCTTCCTTATTTCGCGGGTGCCCGATACCAACGATGACACGGAGTGGGAAGTCTATTCGGAGGTCTACTGCGTAGCGTCATGCCACTCGTCAAGAGAGGCGCCGTGGCGTTGGGAAAGAGAGCTCTGTCGACCGGTGCACGTATAGCCGACGACGTCCTGGCGGGACAGAACATCAGAACGGCCGCCAAACGTCGCGCCACCGCTGCAGGTAGAGAAATGATAAGCGACCTCTTGACCCCCGGTGTGCATAAGCGTATAAGACGCACACCCGCCGCGAGACGAATCAGTACAGCCGCGAGACGTCGAAGGAAGCAGAGACCGAAGGTACGTCGTGAACCGGATATATTCGACGATGGCGTTCGTTCATAAACTATCATGCGAGGGACTCAAGAGCGAACTCGATATCTTCACCGTGCCTCCGACTCAGACCAGCATCGTCGACAGTCGCACGGTCCACTACCAACCGATGTCCTCACTCGACTCGGGTGGTCCGATCGAATTCATCGTACCCGGCTCGGGAGACGATTACCAGGATCTCGCTAGCATGACGCTAAACATCCAGGCGAAGGTGACGCGTTCCGACGGAAGCGATCTCGACGCCGCCGATCCCGTTGCTCCTGTGAATAACTGGCTCCATTCGCTGTTCAGTCAGGTCGACCTCTACCTGAACGGAACGCTCGTGACTTCCTCAACCAACACGTACCCGTACCGTGCCTACATAGAGACGCTGCTCAGTTACGGCAACGATGCCAAGGAGACGTATCTGACGAGTCAGATGTGGTACAAGGACACGGCTAATCGTATGGACGCCGTCGTCATTGACGGTGACGATCCGACAGCCAACGCGGGGTTCGTCGCCAGACGCGCCATGATCGCCCAGAGTCGCGTGGTCGACATGACGGGACGTCTCCACCTCGATCTCTCCCATCAGGATAAACTCCTCATCAACGGTGTCGAGGCCAAGATACGTGCGGTGCGCAGTAAGGATGCGTTCGCACTCATAGCCGGCGGCGGTAACCCCGGCTACAAGATACAGATCGTCAACGCTACACTATTCGTCAGGAAGGTCACCCTGAACCCAGGCGTACAGGTGGCGCACATCAAAGCCCTCGAAAAGACCACCGCCAAGTATCCGATGCGACCCGTCGAATGCAAGGTCTACTCCATTCCCACAGGTGCCCGATCACATACGCACGAGAACCTCTTTCTCGGTGTTCTTCCGAAACGTCTCGTGCTGGCCTGCATCGATAACGACGCCTACAACGGACGCTACGACAGAAATCCCTTTCACGCTAAAAACAACAACATCAACTTCCTCGCCGTGTACATCGACGGACGACAGATACCCGCCAAACCTTTCCAGCCCGACTTCGAGAACGATCTCTTTGTCAGGTGCTACCATAACCTGTTCACCTCGACGGGTAAGGCGTGGCAGGACGAAGGCAACGGCTTGACTCGTTACGACTTCCGACACGGCTACACCTTCTTCGCCGTGGACCTCACCCCCGATGCATGCGATGACTGCTGCTTCCATCTGGTACATAAGGGCAACGTGCGCATCGAGATTCATTTCCTCAACGCGCTGACAACCACTGTGAACGTCGTCGCCTACGCCGAATTCGAGAAGGTGCTGGAGATCGACAGGAGTCGTAACGTCATCTACGACAACTGATGGAAACCCTACAGCTCGTCCGCCTACTCACCCGCGATATGCATGCCCGTGTCGTCATGCGTGGAATCGTACCCAAAGACGTACTCCTCGAACTCCGGATAGACGCTTACCCCGTCGCCTTCGTGTGCAACACACACGACTCGGGTAAACCTGGTGAACATTGGATAGCGATATACGTAGACGCCGACGGTTGCGGCGAATACTTCTGCTCGTACGGTCTGCCGCCGCAGCACGTCGAGTTTTGTCGCTTCTTGAATAAACATTGTGTAACGTGGACTCATAATTCTAAGAGACTACAGAGTCCCGTGTCTAACGTTTGTGGACAATACTGTGTTGCTTATCTCATGTTTCGATGTCGTGGAGTTGTCATGAAGGATTTCGTAAAAGGTTTCGGCACTGATCTGGTAGCAAACGATTGCCGTGTATTCGATTGGCTTAAACAACTGCAATAACCGTGTTTCATTAACGGACATATATCATCATCATCATCGTCATTAACGATTCGAGCTTATGGCGCGGTGGTCACACACCCGTAAGCTCACGGCCTCTGACGCGGTGTTCACTCACCCGTAAGTCGTATACCATCATCATCATCCCACGAGCCGCTGGCGTGGTCGTATTGACCCCTAAGCTCACGACCTCTGTCGCGGTGTTCACTCACCCACAAGTCTTGATGCACTTCGTTTAATAAAACACGGTTTCATATTATACGCTTGTATCTTTCATCAATAAAACACGTGTGCACTCGTATACTCTTGTGTTTCGTTAGTTCTTTCATACACGCGCATTCATACACACCTTCCTTCCCGTACACAACTAATAACACCACTCCCCGTTAGAAGGCGTCACCTCTGACGTACCCACCAGGGGGCGCCTCTCGTTATACATACGGTCACGTGACTACGCACTTTGCTCAGGGGGGCGGCTTTCGAAACCTCCCTATTATCAACCAAAAACTCCTCCGAAATGCCTTAGGATACCTATCCAAAACGTCTCTCTTACTACTGACGATGAAACGACTCATCACCGACAACACCGGTCCGAAGGGAGAACTGGACACTGACGCTCTGCAGATAGCGATACTACAATATCGCAACACACTCGACCCTGACACAAAGATCTCCCCGGCAATGTGTGTCTTCGGCCGCCCGACACGCGATTTCATCCCGATTATCCCCGGGAAATACAGACCACATGAGACTTGGCGTGAGACACTCAAAGCAAGGGAGGAAGCCCTCCGTAAACGCCACATCCGCACAGCTGAAACCTGGGCGGAGCACACTAAACGCCTTCCACCACTCGCGGTAGGGGACTTAGTCCGCGTACAGAACCAGACAGGACCTCACCCCAACAAATGGGACAAGACGGGCAGTATCGTTGAGGTACGTCAGCACGACCAATACGCGATCAAGATTGACGGATCGGGCAGAGTCACACTTCGGAACAGGAAATTCCTGCGCAAGTTCAGCCCAGTTCACTACGACCGGCCGCCAACCCGATCAATCTATGACGACCTAGCAACCCGCGTCACCGTACCAACACCCGTCGTGACACCGCAACTACCTGACCTCGATAACGACCCTGCGACACCTGCGACGCAGACGGGGCACACACCGCCACCGACACTGACGTCAGCGAGAACACCCCAGCGCAAGACATCGCCCGCTGCAGTCACGCCTGCAACCCCAGGACGAGACACACCGAGGCGCGCGATCCTCCAGACGCCACCACCAGCCCCAGAGACCCCGAGTCTCCACCCCCATCGGAGCCTGACGTGGAACCACCAGCACCAGCAATTGGTCAACGACGATCCACCAGAGCGACCAGCGTGCCTACCTGGCACAAGGAATACTCCATGGGATAGTCAATAAACATTTATCAGCCTTTATCCAATAGCATAAAGACTCGGAGGGAGATAGAGAACATTATAACCGGTCCCTTGCTCCCGCATAATAACCGGTCTCTTATACCAGTGCGCATGCGCTACTAGAAACGGAACCATTACACACTCGCATTTCAACCTGTTCAATACTTGTTTAGTTATTGTCATTTCACGCTTTCTCTTTAGTAAAGTGACTGAACAAATGGAACTCTGTTCTTATTTAGATTTAATATGTCATATAGGGGAAACATAACTGGATCGAACTTGATTTAACATTATATAAGATATGCTATGTTATTTTAGTGTTTTCTAATAGCAATATTAAGATGTCCCATGTTTTGTCTTCAAATCTTCAATATATCTATTGTATTACATTAATATATGAAAACAATAACTGAAAGTTACTAACTCGATAATGTGTCCAGGGATCGTGAGAATTGCCCTCCCACACACATTATATAAGCTATGCTATGTTATTTTAATGTATTCTAATTACTTATGTTATTTATAGTTTATATATATAATTAACTATTAAAAATAATTTATATTAAAATATTTATGTTATTTGTGGACTTACGTATTTCGTGATAGGTTAGGTGCATATAAATATTATATATATATATGTCCACAAATAAAATATTTTAATAAAGATTATTTTTAATAGTTAATTATATATATAAACTATAAGTAACATAAGTAATTAGAATACATTAAAATAACATAGCATAGCTTATATAATGTGTGTGGGAGGGCAATTCTCACGATCCCTGGACACATTATCGAGTTAGTAACTTTCAGTTATTGTTTTCATATATTAATGTAATACAATAGATATATTGAAGATTTGAAGACAAAACATGGGACATCTTAATATTGCTATTAGTGCATTTCCGATTCGTATGGTACCACGCGAAACAACACATTGATAATATAATATGCAACTCGACAAAAATGCCAACATCGTGACAAAACGTAACTCGAAATACGGGAGTCATGCTTCAAGTGGTCAAAAGTGAGAAGCTACTCGGGCTTCAAGTAGACTACTCTTCCTTACTTGGAAAGCACGTGTGCAAAACATGCGCATCCCAATTCCGAGAAACCTCGCGCTTCTCTACAGAATAAAGCACTCTGATTGTTTGTTCACCATAAACATCCTTCACGTAGACACTCGGGGGCCAACACAGTTGTTCGTTATAACACGCTGCTATTTAACTTCTCTTGTGCCGTAGTCAGCCTCCATCAACTAGTTTTGATAACAAAATACAACTCCAGTGTTAGACTACACCAATACCGAAGCTATGCATCTCAAGGTATGTACCCCGTAGTTGAAAATCACGATATCGAATTAGTAGCGTGTTGTGAAACGTAACTTATAACATTAAACAACTGTCACATATAGGTATTGCCTGCATGATTGGATTTTATCGCTCGTATAATTTCGAATTCATTTCGTGAAAAAGACAAAACTACGTTGTTTCCACTACTTTGATCATTACGAATGTTAGCGTGTGTGTGTGCATCTGACGAATGGAGTTTTGGTAAAATCACCAGACAAATTATGATCTTATAGATGACCTACTTGACTTAAATGTCTAAGCCAATTTGACGCTTCGCTCTCTTCCTGCATGTCACACCCCTCCATTTCGTCTGCTGTTAAAAGCGGTAGTCTAGTGTCCTGTCAAATTTTGTCACCCAACCTCTTCCGAGGCCATCCTTCTTTTCTAGGTCTTTATAGTCTTACGTGAAGGCTAGTTTTATTATGTTTTCGTTTGACATACAGCAAACATGTCCAAACCACTGGATTCATTTATGTCTGATGATATCTGAGATGGAATCATGGGTGAGTATTTCCTCTCTGACTTGACTGTTTTGTAGTCTGTCTGCCCCAGTGACACCTCTCATAGCCCACAGGCAACGCATCTCAAAAACTCCAAGAGACTGCATTTCTTGCGACCGGAGTGTCCAGGTTTCTGCACCATATAATAATATAGACAGCAAAAGGGCTCCCAAGTATTCTAGTTTTTCGTCTTATTGATATACCTCTGTTTGAAAATATGTTATCTCTGAGTGTACAAAAGGCTGCTATTCGTTCTGTCAACGTCTCTTTCTGTATAAAGTATTATGCTGCCTATGAAACATAACACTCTCAAACTTTCGAGTTCTTCAATTTCCAGGAAGATATGCTTGTCTGATGAGGTAATTATGTTGCATTTTGGAGAGGTTGATTTTATAAATAAGAACTGGCAATTCTGGACCGTGACAAATAATTCTCAAAACCTGAGTCTGTAGGTGAAGGCACAATATCATTATGCCGTGTTTCACAAACATTATACATACACATGCAGTGGTTTGCAAGCTAATGTCTGTTTTGTGAATTTGCAGGTATTATATACCAAAGTAAATTCGCCGTGATCATTGAAAGTGTTTCATTAAAAGAGCTTCGTATATCATTTAAGCAATATACACATAAGCCAATCCCTTATAATTTTTTTAAACTTTGTCACTGTATCCGTGTGTTGCAGCTTTCAGGTGGCAGCCGGAGTGTTGTTCTGCTTTTGTTGTTGGCGATTATCTGCTCCCTATCTCCACCAACGACTGGCGCGAAAATGCCCAAACATATGGAATACTATTTCTCTTGCCTCCGTGTGTGTCAGAAGGAATTCAAAAAGTGTTACAGTGATTGTGAAGTGACGAACACTTGTGAGGCTTCCCGAGAGTTCTGCAAGAGGTTGTGTCGGAGGATGAGGGTAGAATGCCATAAGAAATGCTACATTGAGGCAGGGCGGCTGTACTCCGAAACACATCCAGACGTATAACAGTACACTGATTGCATGCGAGCGGGGCACATTTCCATCGCATGCTAACAGAAAGTTCATCAACATGGAGGCCTTGCAATACTGTGGAAACATTCGGAAAATCACGTTTGTTGTTACGTAAATAATATCTTCTGAACGAAAAGAAAAAATCTGAGTTTATCTACATTGAAGGAAGCTGTTAATAGTTAATGATAACTTACATATGTCGTTAATATGTTAAGTATTACAAATAGGGGTCCTAAAACATGACGTTTTTGTATATCACACATCATTGTCATTTATTTAGTATCTTTGTTGTCGTACGAAACATGTTTTATTCTAAACTTCCGATTAGCTTCTTTAAAACGATTTCAAATGCCTTTGAATGCTAGCAGATTAGCCCTTTTAATATTATAATTACTTATGTTTATATGTAAAGCCAAAGGCATCAGTTACAATAATAAATAACTTTTCACGATAATGGCTTTGTTATCAATTCCACTTTTTGTGAAACAATGTTGGCATTCTGCTATCGTGTGGGACTACACTGCCATCACTGCAGCTCAGTCAACACGGGAGTTGTCGTTCCCAAGTCCTGTTTCAAACAGCGCCATGCTGCATTTTAACAAAACTCAAACATTGGTTTCTCTGTTCCAACAAGTCAGTTTTTGTTGATACTTTAGCATTATCCTTACCACGAGATATATTCACTTGTTACCATCATTAAAGGGCAACTTCCTTGTTTAGTAAATAGCAACAATCATACCAAAAAATTTGTATCATCAAAGCAATATGTTTTTTTTTCGGTTTTCTAATATTATATAACACATGAAATAAAACTACCATAACAAAACTACAACACTTTTTGTTGCAAGCAGTTTCATGGCATATTTGACATCCGTTTATTATGACATCCGTACGTTGGTGCTTTTTAATGGAATCACATTCCAGTATACTAAATGTATACACATATTATTAAAAGTAATATCCAATTATATATATATACACAATTGTTTTGAAAAGGCATTGATATTTACTTCAATGATACTAAAACAATGATTATTTTTAATCACAACTACTATGGTAAATAAGTATACATAAGAGACACACATATGTGCCACACACACACACACACACACACACACACACACACACACACACACACACACACACACACACACACACACACACACACACACACACACACACACACACTCACACACACACACACACACTCTCTCACACACACACACACACACTCACACACACAGACACACACACACACACAACCATACCATGTATCACGGGGTCATCAAGTCAAATAAAAAAAAATAATCAAATCTGCGGGTAATATAACTAATATAACATTTCCGTAGATTTAATGTATATATATCTTGTAGTTACGTAATCACCGACACAAAAAGAAGGTTATAGAGACGTAGGTAATACTTAAAAACAGTGATGTAAGATTTCGAAAACCACAAAAGACGAGCCTTTTTGGGGTATTCCTCATTTCGAAAGGCTATATCTTAAAGAACTATTGGACCACTGAAGTAGAGGGCGTATGCTCACGCACCTACTTGGACTGCGTTTGTCAAGCACTTAAAACATGACTCTACGGTCATCTGTGCGGTCTCTAGAGCATATAGAAGTCCAAAGACACACTTCTTGGCAGTTTGACAAAACGTTTGCCCATATAAGCTCAAAATATAATATACATATTTGTTTACTTTACTTTACTTTACTGCTTCCTTAACCCGCCTTTGTTATAGGGGCGCTGCATTTCTGAATGTTTCACCAGTCTTCGCCGTTGTGTGCTAATGTATGAGTTTCTGCGAAGGTCTTCCCAGTCCTTTCTGCTATATTGTTTGACCATCTCTTCCTCTGTCTTCCCTGTCTTCTTTCCCCAGGCACTGTACCTTGTAGTATTGTTTTCGTTAGCCCACTTGATCGTGTTACATGACCATACCATCAACATCTTCGATGAGGCATTTCCCGTCTTTGTCTTGAAGTGTGTTGACTTTCTCCTGCCTTTGCTTCGTCAGTTGAAGTCTCACGACTTGGTACGCTCTTTTGCTGTTGTTGTTGGTGAGGCAGTCTTCAATTTCCGTGCACCATTCTTCAATCCATTTTTCGTTGGCTTTTTTCATTACCTTTCTGATCTTCTTGCTGATCTCACTGTATTTTGCTGCCCCTTCTTATCTTTGTTCAAATATATTCTAATGTCTTTGTTCAAATATATTCTAATGTCACACATTTCTAGAATTTCTTCTGTGACCCAGGGTTTTGCCTTTCGGCAGTGTTTCCTTAGGATGCAATTTGCTGTTTCTGTCATCACTGCATTAAAGTTGATATTCTCGTTTCTAGATCTTCTTCAAGCGTCAGCCGTCGTGCAAACTTCCCTCCAATTGTTGCTTGGAATGACGCCATGTTCGCAGGGTCTTTCAGTTTGTCCAAGTTGAACTTTAGCCTGGCATTCTTAGGTTTGTTGATATTTTTCAGCCGTACTTTAAAGTTCATCAATACGAGATTATGGTCACGTTCTACGTCTGCTCCTGGGAAAGTCCTTGGATTTCTAAAATAGCAGGAAAAGTTGTACATAGAAGGACTTATGATTTTATACAGAAACCAATATATTGAACAATAACCGATATGGTTTTCGTGAGAAACATTCAACAACCAATGCTATTGCCGGTTTTACTAGTCACGTTATTAATGCACTGTAAAAAAGACTCGGTCCTTGCTGTTTTTCTGGTTCTAAATAAAGAATTCGATACTATCAACCACCAAATCCTATTACACAAACTAGAATTAATACGGTCTAAATGGTATTCCACTCAAAAAGTTGAAGAGTTACCTTTCTAACAGGAAACAGTACGTTAAGTACATTTCTAGTGACTTACTTTAGCAGGATGCCACACACGGTTTCCCACAGGGGTCTATCCTCGGTCCGCTTTTGTTTATTTTATATATTAATGACCTTCCATGCTGTGTAAATATGGGCAAACAATATTGTTTGCTGACGACACTACTATATACAAAACTAGAAAACAATTAATGAAATATATAAAGATATGAATAACAAACTAGAAATATTAGCTGACTGGTTTCGTTCCAATAAATTATTTTAAACATTTCTAAGACAAAATGCATGTTATTTTCTAGATCTCATCCTGCTCAGAACGAAAAATTCATATTAGCGTTAGCTAATAACATAATTCAGCGAACAAAATGTCTAACACTTCTAGGCCTTCATATAGATGCAGACTTGATTGGCCAAAACATATAAATGCATGCAAAAACAAGCTAACTAGTGCTTTACAGATAATTAATAATGATAATCGCTACCTTCCAGTAACCGCACCTAAAACAATTGATTACAATTTAGTTAAACCCTACTTCACATACGGAATCATTTTGTGGCGATCAACATGCAAAACTCATATGGAATAATTATTTATCATGGAAAAAGTAGTTCTTCTATTCTTAAAACGAACTATTGGAAACATTCACACCCCCCCTTTACATGTTTAAATTTAATAAAATTGCACGATATTTATTAAATGGAAGTTAGAAAATGTATGTATAATTATGTCCACGGGAGCCACATTCACTATCGGATATTTTTACATTTACCTATGACATTCACTTTAAAAAACAAGACAACCCTGAAATATCCGTCCTATCATCAGTTCAACTTAAAGATCTTCGAACAGTTTTTTTATGTAAAGGTCCGATGATCTGGAATACAGTTCCAATTGTTATACAAACTAATCCTAATTTAACTAGTTTCATAGTATCATTAAAGGCTAATGTTGTAAGGGGGTATGGTGTTTTAGTTTAATTTCATTCCACCCCGAAACGTCTGAAATTTGCGTTTGATATAATGTTATTCTACTTAGGTATTATACAATTGCTGCAGCTTGGCATAACCAACTGTTTTTGGCAAGACTACTTATGTGAACATTTATCATACAATATTATTGTTATTACATCTGCATATATGTTCTATTAATTATAGTAAAGTAACGTGAAATTATTGTTGATAACAGTTATGTTGGGGATGACGGCGACTAGTTTACTTAATCATTATCATCTTACATTGGAATAATAATAAAATAATTGTTACAACTCCGCTGTCAACCTGGAATTGCTTATCATGTTATCGATTGTTTTATCGATTTTTTTATGTATGTATGTATGACTTATACAATTCCAAATAAAGCCTACCTACCTACCTACCTACCTACCTACATTACAGCAATTAAGTCATCGTTTTCATACATAACTTTTCCTGCATATTTGATGATCTTTCACATATGGAGTGAAATATCGCTTTATGTGACATCTGCAATTGCTATGTCATTAGTGGTGGTTGTGTAGTCAGTTGAGGATATGGTGAATAGGTGATGCCACAGCTGGCTTTGACTGAGATGGAGGATACACGGACAACTGTCATTTTGGTTTCTTTTGCAATGAAGCGGTGGTAGAAGTTACACTGATGAACTTTCGGGACGAGAAACAGCGTCGACGGCGAGCTGAGCTCAAATGGCTGCAAACTCGTCTTGAGGTACATCGGCAGGCGTATCGCGCTCAAAGCGTGGTCTTTAACAACATGCTGGTTAATACAAACTGCAAAAATTACCAAAACCACATATTTTGCATTACAAGAAACTTCATGTTCAATAGTGACATAACGACAATGCCATCGTATGTGTGTTTTGTGGACATGGCGCAACGCTTTGGTGATAATTTTATTGAGAAAGTTTCTAACATCATCAACTACATTGTCGACTGCGGTGAGGATCGTTTGGACATTACGTTGGCTGCTATGAAGAACGACGCGGCATTCAGTGGTGTCCCACTAGTCTGCTTTGAGACAGTCACTGAATCGGACGTTGAACGATTAGTTGCATCCGTTCCGGTTAAGTCGTGTGAATTAGATCCAGTACCCACATCGCTGTTAAAGCAATGTTCGCATGCGTTAGTTCCACTAATCACTACTACAATAAATGCTTCTCTCACCTCGTCAAATGTACTTGCTGACTTCAAGCATGCAATCGTTAAACCACTCCTGAAAAAACCTGCGTTGGATAAAGACATTTTGAACAACTACCGGCCAATGTCGAACTTGCCATTTGTGTCGTAATTGGTTGAAAAAGTCGTTGCAAAACAAATTAGCACGCACGTTGATGTACATGCTCTGCACGACCCTTTGCAGTCTATATACAGTCGTGGCAAGTCCACAGAAACAACGCTACTCCGTTTCAAGAATGACATTGTCGCGACTCTGGATAGGAAATGTACAACAATTCTTGTGAAGCTTGATTTGTCGTCCGCGTTCGACGCAGTCGATCATGAGTTGTTGATGACTCGACTTGAACAGTCATTCGGTATCACCGATACGGCGCTTGCGTGACTGAAATCATACATTAGCGAACAGTATCAGAAAATTGTAGTGGAAAGTGCAGATTCGGTTGATTCAATCTTGACTTGTGGCGTCCCACTATGGTGGATGTTGGGCCCTACCTTATATAGCATGTACACCAAACCTATCGGAGATATTGTTGCTAGACACGACATGGAGCATCATTGTTATGTTGACGACATTCAAATCTACCTCACGGTTTAATGAGATGAATCAATTGTGGCGGCACTGGCTAATTGATTGATTCTATTTGAGAGCAACCTGAAAATTTAACAGCAGATTGCCAACACTGTGAAAAGTTGCTAATATCAGGTTAGAAACATCGAGTGAATTCGACCATATCTAATCGAAGAATCATGCAAGACACTTGTTCACGTACTAGTAACAAACAGTTTAGATTATGGGAATGCACTTCTTTGTTGTCTACCACACACGGTGATGCAACGTCTACAAAGGGTGAAGAACTGTGCCGCTCGCCTAATTACAGGCTCGAGAAATATGAACACATCACGCCCGTGTTGCAGCGTTTACACTGGCTACCCGTTCATTTGAGACCGACCTACAAAGTGCTGCTGTTTACGTATTGTGCCTTGAATGGGCTAGCGCCGGACTACTTAAGTGAGTTTATTATCTAGCGCCCCATCAACAGAACTCTACAATCTGCTTCGCAGCCTCGCCGTTTGGTCGTACCGGACTCACAAACTGTCACTTATGGTGATCACCGTTTCGCGGTTTGATCGGCGGTTCCATGGAACAATTTGCCTCCTGCGCTCCGGACAGCAACATCATTACAAGAGTTTAGAACACTTTTGAAGAATCAACTTTTTAAACAAGCGTTTCATAATTCACTGATGAGGACATTTTATGTGCTTTTTTTAGATCGATATGTTTTGTTTGATGAGTTTCTTAGCATATTCATGGTTATTCTTCTTGTATAAATGAATGTATTTAAAGTAGTTGTTAAGAATGTTTCGTACAGGTATTTGCTTAACCGTTTTGTAATGATCTCTCTTTTACCATTGTTTTAGTATCTATGTTTCAGGTAATGTATATTTTTACATTTTTATTTCTTAGTTAGCATTTCTTTTTATACAAAATATTATTACATAAGTGTGTATGCATGTATTGCGCCCGAGAGCAATTTCAATTGATCGGGCGCTATATAAGTACTTTTCTTCTTATTATTTATTATTACTCAGCACCACCGACGTTATGCATGTCAAGGTAAGAATATGACGATTGGAAACACTTTAAATTATTCAATTGCTCGTTGGACTGAAGGCGTATTTTCTCAAGGTGAAAGCCGAGCAGTTATGTTATGTAACACGAACATTCCATTTGTAATATTCGTGTACGACAATTACATTGTAATCTGATTGAATCCGTTGTTTGAAATCGGTTATTGTCGTTACCGTTGCAGTTATTATCATATACATATTCCTGATTGTCAACGTATTCGTCAATATTTGTTGATAGATTTTCAAAAAATAGCATCACTGCACTCTTTACTAGTAAATTTTATGATATAAATTTCCGTTTTTCAAAATATTACCTTGAAGGATATTACAAAATTACAACTTGTATAAATGTTGTTAACCAAGGGTTGTAATTCTGTGCAGGGTTTTCTCTCTCATTTCTGACATCTCCGTTCTTGCTTTCTGTCCGACATCATATCATTTTGATTGTTCATCGAGTTGGAAGAATAATTTAAGGTAATGTTTATGATACAATTAAAAAATGTCAGTCACTTCAACGTGTCGACTGCCGTCAGCATTTCTGGTTTATTCATCCTCTGCTCAGATGGTGTGGCGAGCAGGCTGTCGTAATTCGGTTTGTATCACCCCTCTTCTTGATTCACGTTTGGACTTGCTTTGCTGATCCAAAGAGCTTCCTTTATCCTACTTGCCACACAAACAAAGGAAGAACAAACCAGTTCCTCTGAAGACTGCTGACGGCAGTAGAAATGTTGAAGTCAGTTTCAATTTGTATTTGTGCCATGGCGAACATTTGTTTCTTGTTATTGTTATTATTGTTGCGGTTGTGGCTGCTATAGTGACAGCTGCTGTAGCGTTTTCGGCTCCATTTTGCCAATTTCAGATGCAAGTATCAATTACCTGGTTAGGTTGATATGCACGTTTTATCGAAATGTTATTAATACTTCTTATGTGTGATTAACCAAATAAGGATCATTTAGTGCACGTCTGGTTGGCCGCTTCAAGTGCATACACAGTACTTGAGTTGCAATAAATATAGCCAACAAGGGCACATGTGATATAGGAATCAGCTAAAATTAATTCGTGTTGCTATTTTTCACTAATATGCGAAACTCATAAAATGTATTCTTGTATTTTTTTAATGTGTTTTATTTGTATTTCTCAAGTTGCTATTATAGCATAGACGGACATTATTTTTAAAGAATTTTTAAAACGACATTGTTAAGCCAACTTGGGTTTCAGTTCCTAATGTTTTTTTGATCCCAGTGCACCCATGCACGGAAACACTCACTCTCTCTCTCTCTCTCTCGCTCAGACACACACACACGCGCGCGCGCGCGCAGACATACAAAAACACACATTCATACACAAGTATCCTGAATGAAATAATGGATTATGGTTCGAAACGAACACCGTCCACACAACTATTAAAACATAATCGAATATATATATATATATATATTATCCTTTTAATTATTGAAACTCCGGCTCAGTCCACCTAATATTAATTCGTTCCTGCGCTAGTGTTATGCATTGTAGTGTTAAGAACAAGATCTAAATAGCAACGAAGCAAGGGATATACATCGTATACTCAAGCAAATTGTCATTTAATGGGACTTTACATAAAAAACATTCGTTTCTTATATCATCTCTTACATATCCATTGAACCGTCTGTTACAGTTTCTTGCTCAGCGACCGGGCGTTGATGTGCTTCTGTTGTTGGCGATCGTCTGCTCCCAGTTTCCAAAAGCAATCTCCCCACGAATCCTCCTGTATATACGACCCTACCTCCTCTGCGCTGCCGTGAGTGAGCATGAAGTTGACAAGTGTTTCACTCTTTGCAATGAGAACAACACCTGTGCTGCCATTAGAGAACGCTACAAGAACCTTTGCAAAATGCGAAGAAAGCCTGCCTTAGGAGATATTTAGATGAGGCGATGGAGAAATACCAAGAACACGAATGCACTTTAGTTGGACAAACAACATCTATAGCTGCGTTCAAAAGTACACTTTAAAACGGTTTAGTTAAAACGTTTGAACTAATCCAGTCAGAAAATACACGTGTGAACGCGATTGAGCGCTAAAACGTTTTAGCTAAAACCGTTTAAGTACGTTTTAAGTACGTCACCGTCATGCGCATTCAGTCTTGCGCCTCGTCGCTTCCTGTTTATAACATAAACATAAACAAGATTTTGGCGCAATCATGTCTTCGATCGACGCAAAATCAAAAGAAACGGAAGTGCGACGCGACAATTGGGACGATGGTGAAATTCTGTTCTCAATATAATTATATATCGGCGCATTGCCAATCGTCTGATCCGTGAGCCGAGAGAGGGCGCCGAGGCGGGGTCAGGGGAAAGTTCTAAACTGACTGCTGAATCCTGCCGTTCCAAAATAAAGAACCTGCGGCAGAGTTATAATAAGTGCAAGGACAACAACAAGTGCATTTTGATGAGGGGGTAAAAACTAGAACTAGAAATGCCTAGCCGGCGTTACAGACAGTGCCAGATGCAGTGGTTTCGCCTTCGGACCAGGCTGCAAGGCAAAGTCGTGTTCGGCCCATTATATATTTTATACCGTTTTTTCGATTATGACTTTCATAACTTTTGTAAAAGTAAGAATAATTATAGTTCATTAATGCGATGGCCAAGTAATTAGTACCTTCGTATATTATTTACTAATTAATAAGCTATATTATAAATGTATGCACTAAAACCCTAGACACAAAAGCAGGAAAATGTATATATAAACATGTTGCATCCATACTGTTTAATTTTTTTCAGTCGCAGTGATAGAGGGCGTCAAACATTGAGATATGTTGACCTTATGGATGCTTACAGAGCCAATAAACTGCGTGGACACCCACGAGCTGTCAGTCGGCTCAAGTGATCACGGATGCTGTCATGGACACAAAGCCCACCACAGAGCTGGTAAACTACGTGGACACCGACGAGCTGTCAGTCGGCTCAAGTGATCAAGGTAAAGAAAAAAGAATAACCAAAATTTAGGATTATCTTTTCTTCAAGGGAAACATAAGACATTTTTTGATACGACATAAATTAGCTCTAGTTGAAAACAATAGCCATTTGCTCAACTGTTTCATGTTTTTTTTATAATCAAACCTGTACACGCTATGTAATGATACATTATGTGTGTTTATATTTGTTTATTAAATGAGTGAAAAATTATTAATCCAAATCGCAACGAAGTGCTTCTATGTAGTGTTCTGTCCATCAAGCTGATAGCCCAAGGGCCCAAACCGTATGCCACTTTATTGTTGCATTTCATTAATTATTAGATTCATTTATGTACTGTTCTACTTGCAGACGACCTTACTGATGAGGGAGGCACACCCGCCCACTCAGTCCCTGATCCAGACAGTCAGCCTGAAACTTCCCAAGCAACGTCCTCACGACCAGCCACTCCACGTACACCAACAACAGCAATTGCCATCAATAATCGCAGGCTAACCAAATACAGCTGTAGGCGTTGGATCAGAAGCACAAGTTTTATGCAAATACAAGTGTTTATTGTATCGGCATTCATATGGCAAGTGTTGGGATAACAACAGACTTTATCTGAAGGGGGCAGACACACCATTTACGTTTTTTATGTGCAAATGGGCCTTCAAAATAAAACATTTCTACACGTAAAATTTAAGTACGTAACAGTCATTGTGTAGAAACACACATTATTATGTGTAGGTTTATATAAGTACACGCGACTCTGTATGTAAGCATAATTAATGTATATGCAATTTTCAAGTACATCGATATACATAAATTCCACGACATGCAAATACAACTGAACTCAACATGGACAATAACACATGAATATATGCATAAGCTCACTAATGCAGATTAGGCCAGACTATTATATATGTGTTTATTGTAGCTAGAAGGAAAATAAAAGCTCCCGAGAAGACACCGCCTCATTGAGGGGGTCGTCTCAAAGTTTGCCTCTTCCCAGAAAGAGGTTGCCGCAATGTTCTTCGAAGCTGGGGACCAGCGTCTGAAGCTGGTGATGGAGATGGAGGAGAGGAGACTAGAGAGGGATATGGTTATCGTGGAGGAAGAGAGGAAGCATGAGAAAAGGATGATGCAGATGATGTTAATGATGAATCCTGGTTACCATTCCCAACGATATCCAAATATTCAGATGATGAACATTGGTTATGCACATGAACAATCCTACAGGCATGTCCAACACAGATGGCCTAACACACTTGACCATGTTATCTACCCCATCTACCTCACACTCACACTCACACTCACACTCACACACACACACACACACACACACACACACACACACACACACACACACACACACACACACACACACACACACACACACACACACACACACACACACACAGCAGTCCCGCGACTATTAGTAGCAGCGATTTCACAGTATGTAGTTGAATTAGTTACCGTTAAACGGTTTGTGGTAGTTTTGGTCTCCCATGTACACGTGTCGCTTGTGGTGGTAGTGCTGGCAGCGTGTTTATGCAGAAGAGATTGCCGAATAGTCAAACTATCATTCCTAATGTTACATATAAAAATGCATGTCTATATTAAAACATCTGACAATATATTAGTTTGTGGCCTGCATGCTTGCTGTGTATTGATGTATGTATATATTGTGTTGTTTAATATGTGTTGGTGAATTAATGTCATTAAGGTGGCCTGTTTCAATCAACACTAGTCTTGTATCGTTGCTTTGCACAGAGATGTGTATGTGACATGGACACATACATAAATGTATGTCAATATTAAAACATCTGACAATGTATTAGTTTGTGGCATTTTGAACAGTGATATTAAATGGCATTACATGATTATATGTCATTGGTAGAGTTTTCCTGGACAATTTATGTCAGTTGGATAAGTTCTAGTTTGTAGCTCATGACCTAATGATTAACAACATGTTTTCTTGTACAGTTGTATAAGCATATTTTATATTATCTGTAGTGTAATTCTTTCTTTGAAATTGTATGGACCGCACTGTTGCATCTGAAATAAAAGTATTGATCAACTGATAAGTACAGTTGAATGCTTTCCACGATAAGTGGCATTACTGTAATTACTATATTGTACTTGTATATTTGGACAGGACACATTATGTACAGAAGTGGTCTACCAGTGCCTGGCGTATGTCTGTCCCATTTCCCCCATTGTCCACAGCATGATGTTGGTTGTGTGGCTGATCATTTCGAACAAAATCAGACCAATCTGCATTAAACGCCTTCTTGTGGACCTCACAGATGTTGTTCAGTGTGAAACATGCCAAAATCATTGTGGTGAAATCTTCCGTGGCAATGTCTGTGCGTCGATGGAGGATTTCTTATGGAGAATCCTAAATCGAGCTTTACAGCGGCCAAATGTATTATCGATCACCATTCACGTGAGGGTATGTAGTTAAACAGACTCTCTTCTCTGTTAAGTCTGCCAGTGTCAGAAAATGGTTTCATCAGCCATGGACGAAGAGGGTATGCCGGGTCTCCTAGCAGAATAACTGGAACACCAGTGACACCGATGCACCTTGGCCGGTGTGGGAACTGCGTCCCACCTTCGCCTTTGCTGAAGATTGACGAGTTTGCTAAACCTCTAGCATCGTGGACCCTACCTGGCCAACCTGCTTCAATGTTCAGTACCTGGTATTCGTGGTCATACACCACTCGGTCAACAATCGAATAGTACCCTTTCTGATTGTGGTAGTCGGTGTGGTGAAGTTGTGGAGCAATGATGGATATGTGGGTGCCATCGATCTCCCCTCCACCGTGTGTGTGTGTGTGTGTGTGTGTGTGTGTGTGTGTGTGTGTGTGTGTGTGTGTGTGTGTGTGTGTGTGTGTGTGTGTGTGTGTGTGTGTGTGTGTGTGTGTGTGTGTGTGTGTGTGTGTGTGTGTGTGTGTGTGTGTGTGTGTGTGTGTGTGTGTGTGTGTGTGTGTGTGTGTGTGTGTGTGTGTGTGTGTGTGTGTGTGTGTGTGTGTGTGTGTGTGTGTGTGTGTGTGTGTGTGTGTGTGTGTGTGTGTGTGTGTGTGTGTGTGTGTGTGTGTGTGTGTGTGTGTGTGTGTGTGTGTGTGTGTGTGTGTGTGTGTGTGTGTGTGTGTGTGTGTGTGTGTGTGTGTGTGTGTGTGTGTGTGTGTGTGTGTGTGTGTGTAAATGTTTATACCACATAATTATTTACGGCAACAATGTAAAGGCAAGTTCTTATGTAGCGCAGTATCCAGTCCTTAGGACAGTTCAAGGCGCTTTACCCTTTACTCTCTGGCAGAAATGTACAATCGAACACCATCTCGACTTCTCTGGGAAGCATTCAGCGATGCTTCAATTAATGCGCGAAGACTATTTATATACAAATATCCACCACTGTCTATAGCCAGGTACACATTCATACAGCTATGTAACGTGAACAAACTTACCAACGGCTTGACACGGCAGAGCTGGATTCGAACCCGAGTTCTCTCGATTGAGAGTCCGATGCTCTATACACTGTGTCATTGCGCTCCAGTGTGATTAATTGTTCATTTACATTAATGTCATCATGAACATATTTAATTTGTCTAGCATCATGCACTTTATATATTTATGAATTTAAGAAAGCATAATAGCATTATCAATTACAGCAAATCTTGGAAAGTGTGCACAAGTCAGGACCACCCGCATATGTAAACGAAGTGCGCCGTTTGCTAGGTCTTCCAACCTAACCTACACGTCTCGCTTCATACCTGACTTTGCGATTCTTACACAACCGCTTCTTGAGCAAACTAAAACGGATGTCAACTGGCGTTGTGAAAATACAGAAGAGAAAGCTTTGCGAAAGCTCAAAGCCCACCTAACAAGTAAAACAACGATGGCATACTTCAACTTGAACAGATACACTGAAATATACACAGGTACTAGTCCAGTGGGAGAAGCTGCAGTCATAGTGTAATGAGACAAGGATAATCCGGATCAGACGTACGTCGTAGCATATGCAAGTCGTGCCCTCACTCCAACTGTTCAGAAATACTGGCAAGTCGAAGAAAGGCTCTCGCCAAAGTTTGGGCAGTAGAACATTTTCACTTGTCCATTAATGGCAATCGCGTGACGACAATAATAGACATGAACCACTAGAAGCAATTTGGAACAATCCTAGACACAAGTTGTCAGCTAGACTAAAGGAATGGTCGCTTCGATTGCAAATATACAGAAGAGAACAGAAGTGGATTTATTTATCCAGACTGTGCATCCAATAATAAAGTGACAAATTATAATATTATAATACAAAAAAGGTGTACAATGAGGATGATGGAGACTCCCACTAAGACTTGAAAAGAAGTCGCTACCGTGGGAGCCACACATAGTATAATTATAGTTCAGATTCTGTTGAAAGAAAAAATATGTTGTTTATTATGTAAGAAATAAGCAATAACATAAAAAATAAGATACATCGTCAGTGAAAAAAACTGGATAGATTATTTTATTACAAGATGTTTGTTCATAGAATGTGGTGAGGTAAGCAGGTAAAAGTAGTTTATGGTGTTTGTGTGTGGGAGAGGTCATTGTGGTTGATTACGTGCATATAAGCAGGCATAACAGTTAATGTTTGTGCACGTGTTGTTGTAAGGGAAGTGGTGGTAATTGTCTTTGGTAAACAGTATTTAAGACGTAGTTTTGCAAATGAAGGATTTGTACCGTAAATGTAAATTTTGTGTTGGTTGCGTATTTTGTGACCATGAATCATGTTATTTGTAGCTATTTTCCATTATAGAAGGTGAACAGGTAATTTGTTATGTATAAATTTATGGTAACATTTTTATTCTTGAAGGGCTAAAATATGATTCACTTTAATAAGTTTAATTCTTTTGAATAACGGGTCAGCATGAGCATAAAATTACTCAAAGTTATTATGCGTACAGCATAAGTTGATTAATTCTTTGAGAGAGGTACCCCCATGTTGTTAGACAGTAAGTTATGAGTGGTACTAATAATGAATTATATAATATTATTTTTATTCACACTGTCATAATTTGTTTAAATCTATTTAGTATACCGATTATTCTGGAACATTTGTTTGATACATTTTCAGAGTGTTTTTTCCAGTTTAGATGTGTATCCAATGTTAATCCCAGGAAATTAAAACTGTCAACTTTTGTAATTATGCTTTTATTGATTTTAGGAATAGGTGTGTAATATGTTTTGGAGTGTAGAAAACCATTAATTTAGATTTAGTTACGTTAAGAGAAAGTTTATTTATTCCTAGCCATTAATTAATTTTGTGGAGTTCTTCATTAATCAATGTTTCAACATCATCGGTGTGTGAGATTGTGAAATTGCTCATGGTACTTAATAAAGTAGCGTCGTCTGCATGGGATATAAAAATTGAACATTTGGCTCGCTTGAGAATAGTCATTAAAATAAAGTAATCAATAATTGAGCCTTGGGGTACTCCGGTTTCTATAGATAAGGTACCAGATTTTACATCCTTAATTTCTACATATTGTGTTCTATTTGATAGATAACTTTCATAAAGTTTCAGAGACACCCCTTCATTGCTGTAATGTTTTCATTTACAAAGTACTGTATTGTGGTCTAAGGTGTCAAATGCTTAAGAGAGATCTAGAAATATGCTAGAAGGTACCTCATTATTATGCACATGGTTGTTATTCGGTCTACAAGGTCCATTGCAGCATATTCCTTCGAGTGACCAGAACGAAAGTCATACTGGGATTTCGAAACAAGGTTGTTACTTTCAAAATAAGAAGAAATTGGTCTATAGTTGTTGATTATTGATGGGTCACCGTTTTTAAATAACGGAATAACTTTGGCCACCATTAGTTTTTCAGGGAATAATCCCGTACTAAAAACTTGATTTATAAGTAGCGTTAAAGATTGTATTATCTTAGGCGCAATTTGTTTTAGCAAATTGGTTGAAATAAAATCAGACCCGGTACTATTTTTAGACTGAAGGTTGTCTATTGTTTTTTTTACAATTTGTTCGTCAACGTTGTTAGGTACAAATTTGCAGTTAAAATGTTTATCAAAGTAATGCCTAAAATCTTTGTCACCTAAATATGTTATGCTATTAACCAGTTTTCTGCCGACATTTGTAAAGAAGGTGTTAAATGCGTTAGCTATATCTAGAGTGTTTGTAGTTTATATATTATGTATACTGAGTGATTCGGGAAAACTATTCTTATTGTTTTTTTTCTTGAAATAATTTCATTTATTGTTTTCCACGTATTTCTGATATCAGATTTATATTTAGCGAAAGTTGACGCAAAATAATATTGTTTGGATTCACGTAAGGTTCTCTTTAATAAGGTACCATACGTTTTAAAGTTAATGCGAATAATTTTTTATTCCCTTGAATAGGGATTTGTATGTTTCATTCTCTTATATGATTTATCTCGAAACTTTATGGATTTTAGCAGACCCGTGGTAATCCATTTAGATTGTTTGTGTTTGTATTTATTAAACTTAACTAATTTACTTACCATATGCTTGTTCTTGGACATATTAATTACGTCGAATATAATTTCGTAGCTTAGATTAAGGTCTGTCTTCAAATTTTTGTCAAGTAAGTTGTACAAATCAGACGAATTAATGTAATTTATTATATTTTGAGTGGCTTTATCATTTATTGTGTTAATTTTAATCCAGGGTTTGGTGGATTTCCTAACGAAATTTCTGAGAGAATAAAGCGAGGGAGGTGATCGGATATCTTATTTATTAATATACCAGATGTATTTATGGATATAGAACTCTGACTTTTACAGAATATATTGTCAATTAATGTGCCATTTGAGCGTGATAATCTCGTGGGAAGTGTAAAGTGTGGAATAAACTGAGAGATTTCAACAGATCGAAGAATTCACTGCAAATTGGTATTTCATTTATATTGAGGAGATTAAGATTGAAGTCTCCGGCAATGCTAATGTTTGTGTTCGATTGTTCTGTTGACAAGATAAGTGTGGTGAATTCATTAATAAATTGCCTGACATGTTCTCTTATCATACTCGGAACTCGGAGGTCTGTATATGTTGCCAATAGTAATTGATTTTGATAAACCTCCTCAAGTTACTTTACTAATTAGTTCCTCTCAGTGTTCGTACGTATTTATGTTTAGTTTTATTATATGTTGGAATCTTTTGTCAATATATGTCATTAAGCCACCATTGTTACTGCTACTCTTTCCTTGAACAATACTATCGTACTCAGGTAGTTTTATATTTGCTAAGTCGGTTAGGTTGGATATCCAACATTCTTGTAGACAAATTACACTAAAATTTATAATTTGTGTCCTGCAGTGAGCTGACGAATGAAACTAGTTCATGAAATTTAGAATGTTTATATTGAATATTTAAGCAGAGTATTGAAATTTGTCAATTTTTAACATCAGCAAGTATCTTAAAGTGATCTATGGCGTAATACGATGAAAATTTTATAAAGAGGGTATTTGCACCAAAGAGGCAATAAATAATGTCTTGGTGAACGATAACCGAATAATATAATGTTTAGTAGTTGCATCATTGTGTTTGTTTGTATGTTTTGTTAGACATGTTCAACAAATAAAGCAACATAATTTGACGACGGACATGTATCAGTACATTACACATAGTCAACAACAAGAAACAGAAACAAATATAACGTAATTGGCTTTGCTGGCTGCATAAAAATATATTACCATGCCATAGCTCACAACAACGAAGTGAGATATAATAGCTTAAACCATTGCACAATAATACACTAGATGAGAGATTACAAAATAAACAAAGGAGTTACCTACGAAATATATATAAGCATTACATAGTAGTTACATAGTAGTTAATTATAACATTGCTCATAACAAAGAGGAACCGTATTCGAGGCCATGTTTAATATATATAATTACATGCCCCAGAACAGCAATGTTTGCTAGGCTTACTTAGACACCGCATTTAAATTAATAATTGAAAGGTATATTCTTAAGTAAACCAAACATTAAAGGCATGTCATCCATTATTAAACCACATAGGAAAAGACATGTACCACTAGCAAGCAATTTATGAGCCAATTAAACACTAGGTGTACAATGTTTTTTGTAACACTACAAAATTAGATTACATTACAAAATATTTATGTCAGAACGACATTAGACAATGTGTTAATCTGTTTATTTTTATATGAATGAATAAAAAAAATATATATATATATATATACGACATGATTATGACATATAAAGTAATTACAGTTTTTCATAACATACTAAAAGCGTATCAAGTTAATTAGTAGGTATCCTAAAAATCAGTTACTCAATGTTACACTAAACACTGTATTTGCAAGAAAAGAAAACAAAACAAAAAATAAAAAAGATGAATGAAAGGTTAAGTCTGGCTAATGAGTAGTGTCAGAAACGACGGCATCATACGACGTAACTACATGTGATAGACACAAGAAGTTTGGCAAATGATCTGCGAATCAGATACGAGTCGGGGAAAAACAATCTCGCTGATTGGATAAGCCGTCATCCACTTTCCTGTACGTCTGAGGGCCCATCGAAGGTTGCAGATGATTACATAAACTTAATCCCAGAACACACTGTTCCGAAGGCAATGACACCGGAAGAGGTTAAGAGCGAGACTCGTGTCGACATGATGCTACAAGAAGTTGTCAAACTCATTCAGAATGGAAACTGGGACGATCCGTGTAATGTTCCAGAAATGCACTAATTCCGCAATGTTTAGAATGAACTGTCAGCCTCAAATGATGTCATTTTGAGAGGAACTCCACAGTTGTTGTCTAAAACACTTCTACAGCAAGCTATATTCATATGGCTCGTGAAGGCCCCCAAGGAATCCTTAAGACAGAACGCCTTCTTCGGGGAATATCGACAAGATGACAGAGCAAGCCATAAAGCAATGCATCGCCTGTCAAGGTACTGGACCAGAAGTTGCTCAAGCACCACTAAGAAAGTCGGAACATCCGCGAAGTCCTTAGACGGTGGTTTCAGCAGATTTCAAAGGCCCATATGGTTTGAACAGCGGCTACGTATTGGTATTGGTGGGCGAATACTCTCGTTATGCTGTGACCCATGTTGTGAAGTCTACAAATGCTGCAACCGTGATTCCAGTCTTGGATTCCATATTTAGCATGTTTGGAATACGGATGTCCTGAAAACGTATAACGGTCCACGATTTAATAGCGACCAATTTCGCAAGTTTGCGGAATACTTGGGATTTCATCGTAGACGAATTACTCCTCTTTGGCCTAGAACTATCTCGGAGGTTGAGCGTTTGATGAGAAACATGAACAAAGTTGTGAAAGCTGTGGCAGTAGAAGGAAGATCATGAAAACAGGAGTTGTGTTTTCTTCGCAATTACAGAGCAACTCCCCACAGCACTACCGGCCGCTCTCCAGCAGAGCTGCTTTTTAGTCGTCCACTAAGAATGGAACTGCCAGAGATTAGCGACATACAGGATGACACCGTGCTGCGACAGCGATATTTCCAGGCATGGCAGCGACAGAAACAATATGCAGACCGCAGAATACGCGCTCGCCCATCAAATATGCAAATCGGAGAAAACGTTACAACATAGTTACAACATATAGATATTTTGAAAAGCAGGACAACATGGGCCCACTTACAATTTCTCTACAATTACTCATAAATGTTATCATATGATTGTCAATATCAAGAACCTGGTTTCTGAAACTATCAACATTTTTGCGCAATAGGGCGTCAAACGAGTCAATAGCATTATTTACAAACATATTACTCGCACTGTCCTACAGGCGTCGTAAATCCATCGGGCAACCCTTCGGCCGCCTGGCATCCAACCCACGTCGGGCCGCTTGTCCTGTCCGGACCGCTGTTTTTTTCTCGAAAAACAGGAAATAATTTTAGGTGTATATACGTCGCCACCGATACACAACAGGCTGCGTTCACCATCAAACGTTGGATGACTATTGCAAAATAAACAAAAACAACTAAAATATATGTGTTTTATTGTTTATTAGTTGACACTTCTGTGTACTGCAAGCATCTGCGCAGGGTGGAGAGTATATCGTGGAAGTCTGATATGCGCGCATATATGCTTTTGAGAATTACGTCCGCCACAATTTCCAGATCAATGGAGTCGATCGCCTTCTTATAAAGATGGCATAATTGTTCACGTTCAGCTGACCCATGGTCGTTCGGAACTTTGACTTGATGAGAGAAAGCTCTACAAACAGTGTATCTGTTGAATAGGCCGTGGTTGGCAGACACATTACGGGTTCCACCACTCTCGTGTAGAACGACAGGTACTTCGCAAAGTTATCTCTTTTCAGCAAATCTGTGACGGCGGGGAGACTGTGCAACAACGCTAGAATAAGAATCGCCTCGCTTATGAAGATATTCCAGTTGATGTCAAGATTTAACAAGATTGCCATCCAGAAAATTAACTCTAGATGGCAAGTGGACAAGGAATCCTTTTTTATTTACTTGTATCCCGACCTTTTAAGTTAAGTGTCGATTTTATTTTTAAACATATTCACGCTACTAGCACCAACACAATCAGGAGATAATCTGTTCCATTCATGTACAGTCCTTTGGGAGTATGACAGCTTTCTTATATATAATCTTCACTGCTCCTTTACTAATGTAACTTCATGTCCTCTCGTCCTTCTATCTTTTTAACTGGGAAAAAATATTTATATTTATATTTTCATAACCATTCAATATTTTAAACACTTCTATCTGATCTCCCTTCAATATCCTGGTCTCTAGTGTTGTTAAACCGCATTCTTTTAGGCGTTTTTCGTAACTAAGATCCATCAGTTTTGGTATCATTTTAGTTGCTCTCCTCTGTACTCTTTCTAGCATATCTATGTCCTTCCTGAGATATGGCAACCATGTTTAATACAATATTATAAATGAGGTCTAACTATTGTTTTGTACAGCGGTATTATTAGCTCTTTTCCTTATACGTTGTTTTGCCTAATTAATCCAAGGATTTGATTTCCCTTTGAAGCGGCAATACTGCACTGTTCTGAAACTTTCATATCAGCGCTAGTGGTTACCCTAAGTCCTTTTCTTTTACAGTAGTATTTAGTACAGAACCCCTATTGTATATTGTACATGTTCGTTCCCATGTCCTGTGTGGAGGCACTTACATTTCCCAAAATTGCACATTTGCCTTTTTTCCGACCAATTTATCAACCTGTCAAGATCATCTTGTAAATGCATCACATTTAGTCCTTCTAAACAATCATCCACTTTTTTTCATTACCTTGCTTATTATATCATCGTCCAAATCGTTGATATATATTAAGAATAATATATCTCCTAGTACTGATCCCTGTGGTACCCCACTCAAAACTGATTTCCAGTTTGAAGCCTCCCCATCAACTACGTCAATTAGCCATTTTTCTATCCATTTAATTATACCATTTCCTCTGCCTTTAGTTTATGCAGTAATGTTTGATGTGGCACTTTGTCGAAAGCTTTCTGAAAATCTAAGTAGATGATATATATTGGTGGTCCCTCGTCTACCCACTTAGTGATGTCGGCGTAGACTTCTCGAAACGCCAAATATATGGCGATCTTAAGAAGAGCAGACTCGCCATGGCCCTCAATCGTTACGTCATCTATACCATAGTTCCAGCCGATGCCAAAAACCCTTCTTTGAGCAGCTCCTTGAGAATCCGGGAAAGATACTGCTTATGAAGCAGCTCAGCTTGTCCGGTGACAGAATTTATTTTCACGGGGGCGCGCGATAGGTTAGCGATTGGTTAGCACATCCGCCTGACATACCGGCGCCCCGAGTTCAATATCCGGACCGGGCAGGTATGGTATATTTTGTATAATAACCTGGCTCTCAACATTGGGGACTGTGTATCCCTCGTGACTCGGAGATCACGTTAATGTCGGTCCCGTCTCAATTTGGGACGTAAAAGAACCTCGGAGGACGACAAGCACCCTAGCAGTGACCACCCTCAGTGCCAGCATATAAAGGTCGGCTTGGCAATAATGTTCTGAAAAAGGCTGGCTAGTTGAATGAGACTTCATAAGAACATAACATTGTAATCACAATATATACAGACTAGTCTGTTAATAGAACGTTGCCGAGTGCTGGAAACAACTAAAAGTTCTCTTCTCCACCCCTTTCTGCGACCCGCACAACAATCTCATGGAATTAAGGTGACGAATCCGTACCAGTCATTACAGTGCTCCCCCAGTCGAGAACTCTGGTCGTGTAACGTACCATCGTGAAAGGCAGAACTGGTGCTTGTGGAACACTGTGGATATAGCAGTGAGGGCGCAGTAGAGGTATTCCAAATCTCGAAAGGATGTAAAGGACGTTGAGCACGCTGAAGTGCTCTCTACCACGCGCCGCTCTCTTGCTCCGTTTTTCATCTTGCTCATAAAATAGTCTGCAGTTGTCTTCGAGTGTAACTGTCACAGCTTTCGAGTTGCGCAGCCATCGAGTTTCCGACAGACGTTTCACTGTGTTCAGTGGTGAGTGGGTCCGATTGGTGTGCTTTGCTTTCTTCCCTGCGTGGGGCACCGGTTCGTCGATAAACTCCTCTCTTGCCCAGTCTTGGAGATCCCCGTTATAGTTGTTACTGGGCACGCCATCTTCAGCAACTCTTCATAATTTACACCATCAGAGCTTGCCAGTTCCAGCTACAGGCTCAAAAACTGTGGTCGTGTTACGGACAAGTTTGATCAGCACACCTTGCCGCAGAGACATTGTGTTGTCTTTCTGCAGTTACAAAAAATAGATATAACAAGTCATTCAGGGAGATAATCCGAACTAGGGCATTTGTCTAAAATGTGTAAGTCAGTGATGTTTGAGTGAACTCTATGCAAACAAATTAAGTGATCTAACCACGAGTGACAATTGTGTGCATCATTCATATAAGTATAAGTATTGCAAGTTCGACCACATTTTTCATAATCGGAGATAACCAGACCAATAGTGTCACACATATCAATTAACTCCGCTTCAAAAAGAGTGTCAAAAGCAGCATTAAAATCGCCCATAATAACAATATTGTTGGAGTCTTTTTCCTCTATTTTTGAGGCAATTTTAACCAAATAATTACATAACTCCTCGTAGTTGATTGGTAAGGTGGGTATACATTTAGAAGAAACAATTTATCATCCTTAGTATCAATGTCAATTCCCAATAACCTGAAATCTTGGACGTCAAATATTTTGCATGCATGATATATAGTTTTCCTCCATAGCACACCTACACCGCCATAAGGGCGTCCAGCCTGAAGGTGGAGCTGGTCATTTATAGCACTAACACCATCAGCTTCAAATTATTTATAAATTGTCCGCAGTAAAGTAATATCTACACTGGAGAGCCAGAGCTCTTATACAAATATTATATAATGTTGTTCGCAAAGAAGTATATCATATACATATATTTTAAAATCATGACAATTGAAAGTTACAATTATCAACGTGTTATTGATCATTTGATTTAATGTTAATTAAAACAAAGCAATCAGGATGTACGTATTGGATCTACATACAACCACTTACTCGAAGTACCTACGTATAAGGACACCGGAAGGCTACAACATTGGGTCTAGTATCAAGTGTTGGTGACGTGATGCGAGTCCGACACGGAATGATCAATTAGCATAATACAGACCACCCGCTGAACGCCTCTGTGTCTGATTGGATAGTCACGATAAACTACTTCAGATGGACAACGGTCGGTCAAGAATGCTGGTCGACTTAGCACACTCTTAATCAACTTTGGACTCGTAAAGAGGATATTGACAGATAGCTCCAGTATCCCTCATTTCGCCCAATCTACAACTCACTTGTGTGACGTAGCATGCCGTTCGTATGTTACTAGGAAATGAAATCCAGTATGCATGGCAAGGTACGTGTAGCACGTCTCATCTAATATATAAATCCCAAATCCAGTATTACTCTGTCACTCAGTCCATCTGTCTGCTGTTACCTATGCTTGGTCGCATTTATTTCCCTATCCGAACGATACGTTGAACCTTTCTGCAGGGTATATAACTACTGGTCTGATGTGAAGACACTAGATTACCCTTTATTGAATTACCCTATCGAAGATTTATTTATTTACGCGACTTAATGATTACTCCAAAACCAGGATATTTACTGTTCTTAGGTACTTATCAATATACGTATTATAAGTGCTCGCGCGTTCGGTGTGTATGTGCGTGTGTGCGTGCGTGTGTATGTGTGTGTGTGTGTGTGTGTGTGTTAGTTTGTTTGTGTGTGGGGGGTGGGGGTCTGGGTGTGTGTGTGTGTGTGTGTGTGTGTGTGTATGCGTGTATGCGTGTATGCGTGTATGTGTATGTGTGTGTGTGTGTGTGTGTGTGTGTGTGTGTGTGTGTGTGTGTGTGTGTGTGTGTGTGTGTGTGTGTGTGTGTGTGTGTGTGTGTGTGTGTGTGTGTGTGTGTGTGTGTGTGTGTGTGTGTGTGTGTGTGTGTGTGTGTGTGTGTGTGTGTGTGTGTGTGTGTGTGTGTGTGTGTGTGTGTGTGTGTGTGTGTGTGTGTGTGTGTGTGTGTGTGTGTGTGTGTGTGTGTGTGTGTGTGTGTGTGTGTGAGGGTGTGAGGGTGTTCGAATGTGTTTCAGTAATGCCAAATTCGGATACAAAAATATTTGTGTGCTTTTATGATTCAATAAATGCGCACGAATAGTCATTGGATGTTAATTAAACATGTTCTTCCTAGTTGGACTTTGTCCACGTGCATATCTGAAATATGCACATTATATACGCTATGGTTGGACTTCCTAAGTACTTGTGACCCGTGACAAGTGGTAATTAATGCGGTAAAGCAAAATAGAATAAAAATTGAAAAACAAATTGTTTATTAAAGCAATAACTAAAGAAACCACTGTATTATATATGGAATTCAGCACGATTGGCACTATTCATAATATTATTCCAATAAGCACATAGGATACGAAATTACATCCGGTCGTGTTATGTAATTGCTTTCGTGTCAGACAAAAGACGAGACACCTTGTCACCAATTCTTGCGCAATCAGTCACTTTCTATCGTGACTTCATACTTCTCCTTGTACCGTCTGTTGCAGCTTTCCACTGACATATCATTAGATATTCTGCTTCTGGTGCTGGCGATCGTCTGCTTCCAAATTCCGGAGACGAACGCCACGTTTCTGATTGAGTTCGTCAATTGTATGAAGGCATGTCAAGATGAATTGATATCGTGCATCCAACAGTGCGAGGAGAATAATACGTGTGAAGCATCTCGAAAGTTCTGCAAGAATCTATGCTGGCGGATAAAACCCGTCTGCGAACGAAAATGTTTTGATAAGTGGAGCTTACCATAGCTGAAGCTATGTGCTGGACCAGTGTCTCATCTTCTCGTTTAACAAACACCTCTCACGCCGCGCCTGTCTAGTGTTTGTGATAAATTATGTTTCCTGATGAAGATGAATTCTTGGTCGCGATGCACGACAACGTATTACATCGAGTAAGCTGCTTATCATAATCAGCATAATGGAGGCTTAGAAACATAGCACGTACACTGACCTTACAGAGGATTATGATATGTATGTGAAATAAACATGTATATTTTGCATACATCACTGCTGTGTTTAAATACCATATTAGATATGCACATTTTCCGTAACTCATTAACTTGAACATTCAATTATTAAACAATTACAGCATTATTAAGCTTTGTAAGTAACTACGTTTTTGTCAAATTAAAATAAGGTTACCATACGTTTATTAACAATTATATGGAG
>OZ023213.1:19303175-19340675 GCA_963995525.1 Escarpia spicata
GCGGTGCGTCGTCGTGTTGATCTAGGTAAATGTTACAGCTGGTCGCCGTATCACCGAGAACACTACTTCCTCGACTCTCCTGCGAAAGTGTCCTGGTGGTTCGTCGTCGTGTTGATCTAGGGAAATGTTACAGCTAGTCGCCGTATTACCGAGAACACTACTTCCGTGACACTCCGGCGAAAGTGTCCTGGTGGTGAGTCGTCGTGTTGATCTAGGGAAATGTTACAGCTAGTCGCCGAATCACCGAGAACACTACTTCCGTGACTCTCCGGCGAAAGTGTCCTGGTGGTGCGTCGTCGTGTTGATCTAGGACATTTTACAACTGGTCGCCGTATCGCCGAGAACACTACTTCCGCGACTCTCCGGCGAAAGTGTCCTAGTGGTGCGACGTCGTGTTGATCTAGGGAAATGTTACAGCTGGTCGCGGTATCACCGAGAACACTACTTCCGTGACTCTCCGGCGAAAATGTCCTGGCGGTGCGTCGTCGTGTTGATCTAGGGAAACTTCCGCAAGTCTTACAGCTGGTCGCCGTATCACCGAGAACACTACTTCCTTGACTCTCCGGCGAAAGTGTCCTGGTGGTTCGTCGTCGTGTTGATCTAGGGAAATGTTACAGCTAGTCGCCGTATCACCGAGAACATTCCTTCCGTGACTCTTCGGCGAAAGTGTCCTGGTGGTGCGTCGTCGTGTTGATCTAGGAAATGTTACAACTGGTCGCCGTATCACTGAGAACACTACGTCCGTGACACTCCGGCGAAACTGTCCTGGTGGTGCGGCGTCGTGTTGATCTAGGGAAATGTTACAACTGGTCGCCGTATCACCGAGAACACTATTTCCATGACTCTTCGGCGAAAGTGTCCTGGCGGTGCGTCGTCGTGTTGGTCTAGGGAAATGTTACAGCGGATCGCCGTATCACCGAGAACAATACTTCCGTGACTCTCCGGCGAAAGTGTCCTGGTGGTGCGTCGTCGTGTTGATCTAGGAAATGTTACAGCTGGTCGCGGTATCACCGAGAACACTACTTCCGTGACTCCCCGGCGAAAATGTCCTGGCGGTGCGTCGTCGTGTTGATCTAGGGAAACTTCCGCAAGTCTTACAGCTGGTCGCCGTATCACCGAGAACACTACTTCCTTGACTCTCCGGCGAAAGTGTCCTGGTGGTTCGTCGTCGTGTTGATCTAGGGAAATGTTACAGCTAGTCGCCGTATCACCGAGAACATTCCTTCCGTGACTCTTCGGCGAAAGTGTCCTGGTGGTGCGTCGTCGTGTTGATCTAGGAAATGTTACAACTGGTCGCCGTATCACTGAGAACACTACTTCCGTCACACTCCGGCGAAACTGTCCTGGTGGTACGGCGTCGTGTTGATCTAGGGAAATGTTACAACTGGTCGCCGTATCACCGAGAACACTACTTCCGTGACTCTCCGGCGAAAGTGTCCTGGCGGTGCGTCGTCGTGTTGATCTAGGTAAATGTTACAGCTGGTCGCCGTATCACCGAGAACACTACTTCCTCGACTCTCCTGCGAAAGTGTCCTGGTGGTGCGTCGTCGTGTTGATCTAGGAAATGTTACAACTGGTAGCCGTATCACCGAGAACACTACTTCTGTGACTCTCCGGCGAAAGTGTCCTGGCGGCGCGTCGTCGTGTTGATCTAGGGAAATGTTACAGCTGGTCGCCGTATCACCGAGAACACTACTTCCTTGATTCTCCGGCGCAAGTGTCCTGGCGGTGCGTCGTCGTGTTGATCTAGGGAAATGTTACAGCTGTTCGCCGTATCACCGAGAACACTACTTCCGTGACTCTCCGGCGAAAGTGTCCTGGCGGTGCGTCGTCGTGTTGATTTAGGTAAATGTTACAGCTGGTCGCCGTATCACCGAGAACACTACTTCCTCGACTCTCCTGCGAAAGTGTCCTGGTGGTTCGTCGTCGTGTTGATCTAGGGAAATGTTACAGCTAGTCGCCGTATCACCGAGAACACTACTTCCGTGACACTCCGGCGAAAGTGTCCTGGTGGTGAGTCGTCGTGTTGATCTAGGGAAATGTTACAGCTAGTCGCCGTATCACCGAGAACACTACTTCCGTGACTCTCCGGCGAAAGTGTCCTGGTGGTGCGTCGTCGTGTTGATCTAAGAAATTTTACAACTGGTCGCCGTATCGCCGAGAACACTACTTCCGTGACTCTCCGGCGAAAGTGTCCTAGTGGTGCGACGTCGTGTTGATCTAGGGAAACTTCCGCAAGTCTTACAGCTGGTCGCCTTATCACCGAGAACACTACTTCCTTGACTCTCCGGCGAAAGTGTCCTGGTGGTTCGTCGTCGTGTTGATCTAGGGAAATGTTACAGCTAGTCGCCGTATCACCGAGAACATTCCTTCCGTGACTCTTCGGCGAAAGTGTTCTGGTGGTGCGTCGTCGTGTTGATCTAGGAAATGTTACAACTGGTCGCCGTATCACTGAGAACACTACTTCCGTGACACTCCGGCGAAACTGTCCTGGTGGTGCGGCGTCGTGTTGATCTAGGGAAATGATACAACTGGTCGCCGTATCACCGAGAACACTATTTCCATGACTCTTCGGCGAAAGTGTCCTGGCGGTGCGTCGTCGTGTTGGTCTAGGGAAATGTTACAGCGGATCGCCGTATCACCGAGAACACTACTTCCGTGACTCTCCGGCGAAAGTGTCCTGCTGGTGCGTCGTCGTGTTGATCTAGGAAATGTTACAGCTGGTCGCGGTATCACCGAGAACACTACTTCCGTGACTCCCCGGCGAAAATGTCCTGGCGGTGCGTCGTCGTGTTGATCTAGGGAAACTTCCGCAAGTCTTACAGCTGGTCGCCGTATCACCAAGAACACTACTTCCTTGACTCTCCGGCGAAAGTGTCCTGGTGGTTCGTCGTCGTGTTGATCTAGGAAATGTTACAACTGGTCGCCGTATCACCGAGAACACTACTTCCGTGACTCTCCGGCGAAAGTGTCCTAGTGGTGCGGCGTCGTGTTGATCTTGGGAAATGTTACAACTGGTCGCCGTATCACCGAGAACACTACTTCCGTGACTCTCCGGCGAAAGTGTCCTGGCGGTGCGTCGTCGTGTTTATCTAGGAAATGTTACAACTGGTCGCCGTATCACTGAGAACACTATTTCCATGACTCTTCGGCGAAAGTGTCCTGGCGGTGCGTCGTCGTGTTGATCTAGGGAAATGTTACAGGTGGTCGCCGTATCATCGAGAACACTACTTCCGTGACTCTCCGGCGAAAGTGTCCTGGTGGTGCGTCGTCGTGTTGATCTAGGAAATGTTACAACTGGTCTCCGTATCACCGAGAACACTACTTCCGTGACTCTCCGGCGAAAGTGTCCTGGTGGTATGTCGTCGTGTTGATCTAGGGAAATGTTACAGCTGGTCGCCGGATCACCGAGAAAACTACTTTCGTGACTCTCCGGCGAAAATGTCCTGGCGGTGCGTCGTCGTGTTGATCTAGGGAAATGTTACAGCGGATCGCCGTATCACCGAGAACACTACTTCCGTGACTCTCTGGCGAAAGTGTCCTGGTGGTTCATCGTCGTGTTGATCTAGGGAAATGTTACAGCTAGTCGCCGTATCACTGAGAACACTACTTCCGTGACTCTCCGGCGAAACTGTCCTGGTGGTGCGGCGTCGTGTTGATCTAGGGAAATGTTACAACTGGTCGCGGTATCAACGAGAACACTATTTCCATGACTCTTCGGCTAAAGTGTCCTGGCGGTGCGTCGTGGTGTTGATCTAGGGAAATGTTACAGCGGATCGCCGTATCACCGAGAACACTACTTCCGTGACTCTCCGGCGAAAGTGTCCTGGTGGTGCGTCGTCGTGTTGATCTAGGAAATGTTAGAGCTAGTCGCCGTATCACCGAGAACACAACTTCCGTGACTCTCCGGTGAAAGTGTCCTGGTGGTGCGTCGTCGTGTTGATCTAGGAAATGTTACAACTGGTCGCCGTATCACCGAGAACACTACTTCCGTGACTCTCCGGCAAAAGTGTCCTGGCGGTGCATCGTCGTGTTGATCTAGGAAATGTTACAACTGGTCGCCGTATCACCGAGAACACTACTTCCTTGACTCTCCGGTGAAAGTGTCCTAGTGGTGCGGCGTCGTGTTGATCTAGGGAAATGTTACAACTGGTCGCCGTATCACCGAGAACACTACTTCCGTGATTCTCCGGCGAAAGTGTCCTGGTGGTGCGTCGTCGTGTTGATCTAGGAAATGTTACAGCTGGTCGCCGTATCACCGAGAACATTACTTCTGTGACTCTCCGGCGAAAGTGTCCTGGTGGTGCGTCGTCGTGTTTATCTAGGAAATGTTACAACTGGTCGCCGTATCTCCGAGAACACTACTTCCTTGACTCTCCGGTGAAAGTGTCCTGGTGGTGCGTCGTCGTGTTGATTTAGGACATTTTACAACTGGTCGCCGTATCGAAGAGAACACTACTTCCGTGACTCTTCGGCGAAATTGTCCTGGCGGTGCGTCGTCGTGTTTATCTAGGAAATGTTACAACTGGTCGCCGTATCACCGAGAACACTACTTCCGTGACTCTCCGGCGAAAGTGTTCTGGTGGTGCGTCTTCGTGTTGATTTAGGACATTTTACAACTGGTCGCCGTATCGAAGAGAACACTACTTCCGTGACTCTTCGGCGAAATTGTCCTGGCGGTGCGTCGTCGTGTTTATCTAGGAAATGTTACAACTGGTCGCCGTATCACCGAGAACACTACTTCCGTGACTCTCCGGCGAAAGTGTCCTAGTGGTGCGGCGTCGTGTTGATCTTGGGAAATGTTACAACTGGTCGCCGTATCACCGAGAACACTACTTCCGTGACTATCCGGCGAAAATGTCCTGGCTGTGCGTCGTCGTGTTGATCTAGGGAAACTTCCGCAAGTCTTACAGCTGGTCGCCGTATCACCGAGAACACTACTTCCGTGACTATCCGGCGAAAGTGTCCTGGTGGTTCGTCGTCGTGTTGATCTAGGGAAATGTTACAGCTATTCGCCGTATCACCGAGAACACAACTTCCGTGACTCTCCGGTGAAAGTGTCCTGGTGGTGCATCGTCGTGTTGATCTAGGAAATGTTACAACTGGTCGCCTTATCACCGAGAACACTACTTCCTTGACACTCCGGCGAAAGTGTCCTAGTGGTGCGGCGTCGTGTTGATCTAGGGAAATTTTAAAACTGGTCGCCGTATCACCGAGAACACTACTTCCGTTATTCTCCGGCGAAAGTGTCCTGGTGGTGCGTCGTCGTGTTGATCTAGGAAATGTTACAGCTGGTCGCCGTATCTCCGAGAACATTACTTCTGTGACTCTCCGGCGAAAGTGTCCTGGTGGTGCGTCGTCGTGTTTATCTAGGAAATGTTACAACTTGTCGCCGTATCAAAGAGAACACTACTTCCGTGACTCTCCGTCGAAAGTGTCCTGGCGGTGCATCGTCGTGTTGATCTAGGAAATGTTACAACTGGTCGCCTTATCACCGAGAACACTACTTCCTTGACACTCCGGCGAAAGTGTCCTAGTGGTGCGGCGTCGTGTTGATCTAGGGAAATTTTAAAACTGGTCGCCGTATCACCGAGAACACTACTTCCGTTATTCTCCGGCGAAAGTGTCCTGGTGGTGCGTCGTCGTGTTGATCTAGGAAATGTTACAGCTGGTCGCCGTATCTCCGAGAACATTACTTCTGTGACTCTCCGGCGAAAGTGTCCTGGTGGTGCGTCGTCGTGTTGATCTAGGAAATGTTACAGCTAGTCGCCGTATCACCGAGAACATTACTTCTGTGACTCTCCGGCGAAAGTGTCCTGGTGGTGCGTCGTCGTGTTTATCTAGGAAATGTTACAACTGGTCGCCGTATCACCGAGAACACTACTTCCGTGACTCTCCGGCGAAAGTGTCCTGGTGGTATGTCGTCGTGTTGATCTAGGGAAATGTTACAGCTGGACGCCGGATCACCGAGAAAACTACTTTCGTGACTCTCCGGCGAAAATGTCGTGGCGGTGCGTCGTCGTGTTGATCTAGGGAAACTTCCGCAAGTCTTACAGTTGGTCGCCGTATCACCGAGAACACTACTTCCTCGACTCTCCGGCGAAAATGTCCTGGTGGTTCGTCGTCGTGTTGACCTAGGGAAATGTTACAGCTAGTCGCAGTATCACCGAGAACACTACTTCCGTGACACTCCGGCGAAAGTGTCCTGGTGGTGAGTCGTCGTGTTGATCTAGGGAAATGTTACAGCTAGTCGCCGTATCACCGAGAACACTACTTCCGTGACTCTCCGGCGAAAGTGTCCTGGTGGTGCGTCGTCGTGCTGATCTAGGAAATGTTACAACTGGTCACCGTATCACCGAGAACACTACTTCCGTGACTCTCCGGCGAAAGTGTCCTGGCGGTGCGTCGTCGTGTTTATCTAGGAAATGTTACAACTGGTCGCCGTATCACTGAGAACACTATTTCCATGACTCTTCGGCGAAAGTGTCCTGGTGGTGCGTCGTCGTGTTGATCTAGGAAATGTTACAACTGGTCGCCGTATCACCGAGAACACTACTTCCTTGACTCTCCGGTGAAAGTGTCCTAGTGGTGCGGCGTCGTGTTGATCTAGGGAAATGTTACAACTGGTCGCCGTATCACCGAGAACACTACTTCCGTGATTCTCCGGCGAAAGTGTCCTGGTGGTGCGTCGTCGTGTTGATCTAGGAAATGTTACAGCTGGTCGCCGTATCTCCGAGAACATTACTTCTGTGACTCTCCGGCGAAAGTGTCCTGGTGGTGCGTCGTCGTGTTTATCTAGGAAATGTTACAACTGGTCGCCGTATCACCGAGAACACAACTTCCGTGACTTTCCGGCGAAAGTGTTCTGGTGGTGCGTCTTCGTGTTGATTTAGGAAATGTTACAACTGGTCGCCGTATCAAAGAGAACACTACTTCCGTGACTCTCCGGCGAAAGTGTCCTAGTGGTGCGGCGTCGTGTTGATCTAGGGAAATGTTACAGCTGGTCGCCGGATCACCGAGAACACTACTTTCTTGACTCTCCGGCGAAAGTGTCCTAGTGGTGCGGCGTCGTGTTGATCTTGGGAAATGTTACAACTGGTCGCCGTATCACCGAGAACACTACTTCCGTGAATCTCCGGCGAAAGTGTCCTGGTGGTATGTCGTCGTGTTGATCTAGGGAAATGTTACAGCTGGTCGCCGGATCACCGAGAAAACTACTTTCGTGACTCTCCGGCGAAAATGTCCTGGCGGTGTGTCGTCGTGTTGATCTAGGGAAACTTCCGCAAGTCTTACAGCTGGTCGCCGTATCACCGAGAACACTACTTCCTCGACTCTCCGGCGAAAGTGTCCTGGTGGTTCGTCGTCGTGTTGATCTAGGGAAATGTTACAGCTAGTCGCCGTATCACCGAGAACACTACTTCCTTGACACTCCGGCGAAAGTGTCCTGGTGGTGAGTCGTCGTGTTGATCTAGGGAAATGTTACAGCTAGTCGCCGTATCACCGAGAACACTACTTCCGTGACTCTCCGGCGAAAGTGTCCTGGTGGTGCGTCGTCGTGTTGATCTAGGAAATGTTACAACTGGTCGCCGTATCGCCGAGAACACTACTTCCGTGACTCTCCGGCGAAAGTGTCCTGGCGGTGCGTCGTCGTGTTTATCTAGGAAATGTTACAACTGGTCGGCGTATCACTGAGAACACTATTTCCATGACTCTTCGGCGAAAGTGTCCTGGTGGTGCGTCGTCATGTTGATCTAGGAAATGATACAACTGGTAGCCGTATCACCGAGAACACTACTTCCGTGTCTCTCCGGCGAACGTGTCCTGGTGGTGCGTCGTCGTGTTGATCTAGGAAATGTTAGAGCTAGTCGCCGTATCACCGAGAACACTACTTCCGTGACTCTCCGGTGAAAGTGTCCTGGTGGTGCGTCGTCATGTTGATCTAGGAAATGTTACAACTGGTCGCCGTATCACCGAGAACACTACTTCCGTGACTCTCCGGCGAAAGTGTCCTGGTGGTGCGTCATCGTGTTGATCTAGGAAATGTTAGAGCTAGTCGCCGTATCACCGAGAACACAACTTCCGTGACTCTCCGGTGAAAGTGTCCTGGTAGTGCGTCGTCGTGTTGATGTAGGAAATGTTACAACTGGTCGCCTTATCACCGAGAACACTACTTCCTTGACTCTCCGGCGAAAGTGTCCTAGTGGTGCGGCGTCGTGTTGATCTAGGGAAATGTTACAACTGGTCGCCGTATCACCGAGAACACTATTTCCATGACTCTTCGGCGAAAGTGTCCTGGTGGTGCGTCGTCGTGTTGATCTAGGAAATGTTACAACCGGTCGCCGTATCACCGAGAACACTACTTCCGTGATTCTCCGGCGAAAGTGTCCTGGTGGTGCGTCGTCGTGTTGATCTAGGAAATGTTACAGCTAGTCGCCGTATCACCGAGAACATTACTTCTGTGACTCTCCGGCGAAAGTGTCCTGGTGGTGCGTCGTCGTGTTTATCTAGGAAATGTTACAACTGGTCGCCGTATCACCGAGAACACTACTTCCGTGACTCTCCGGCGAAAGTGTCCTGGTGGTATGTCGTCGTGTTGATCTAGGGAAATGTTACAGCTGGACGCCGGATCACCGAGAAAACTACTTTCGTGACTCTCCGGCGAAAATGTCCTGGCGGTGCGTCGTCGTGTTGATCTAGGGAAACTTCCGCAAGTCTTACAGTTGGTCGCCGTATCACCGAGAACACTACTTCCGTGACTCTCCGGCGAAAGTATCCTGGTGGTGCGTCGTCGTGCTGATCTAGGAAATGTTACAACTGGTCGCCGTATCGCCGAGAACACTACTTCCGTGACTCTCCGGCGAAAGTATCCTGGTGGTGCGTCATCGTGTTGACCTAGGAAATGTTACAACTGGTCACCGTATCACCGAGAACACTACTTCCGTGACTCTCCGGCGAAAGTGTCCTGGCGGTGCGTCGTCGTGTTTATCTAGGAAATGTTACAACTGGTCGCCGTATCACTGAGAACACTACTTCCGTGACTCTCCGGCGAAAGTGTCCTGGTGGTGCGTCGTCGGGTTGATCTAGGAAATGTTACAACTGGTCTCCGTATCACCGAGAACACTACTTCCGTGACTCTCCGGCGAAAGTGTCCTGGTGCTATGTCGTCGTGTTGATCTAGGGAAATGTTACAGCTGGTCGCCGGATCACCGAGAAAACTACTTTCGTGAATCTCCGGCGAAAATGTCCTGGCGGTGCGTCGTCGTGTTGATCTAGAAAATGTTACAACTGGTCGCCGTATCACCGAGAACACTACTTCCGTGACTCTCCGGCGAACGTGTCCTGGTGGTGCGTCGTCGTGTTGATCTAGGAAATGTTAGAGCTAGTCGCCGTATCACCGAGAACACTACTTCCGTGACTCTCCGGTGAAAGTGTCCTGGTGGTGCGTCGTCATGTTGATCTAGGAAATGTTACAACTGATCGCCGTATCACCGAGAACACTACTTCCGTGACTCTCCGGCGAAAGTGTCCTGGTGGTGCGTCGTCGTGTTGATCTAGGAAATGTTAGAGCTAGTCGCCGTATCACCGAGAACACAACTTCCGTGATTCTCCGGTGAAAGTGTCCTGGTAGTGCGTCGTCGTGTTGATCTAGGAAATGTTACAACTTGTCGCCGTATCAAAGAGAACACTACTTCCGTGACTCTCCGTCGAAAGTGTCCTGGCGGTGCATCGTCGTGTTGATCTAGGAAATGTTACAACTGGTCGCCTTATCACCGAGAACACTACTTCCTTGACACTCCGGCGAAAGTGTCCTAGTGGTGCGGCGTCGTGTTGATCTAGGGAAATGTTACAACTGGTCGCCGTATCACCGAGAACACTATTTCCAAGACTCTTCGGCGAAAGTGTCCTGGTGGTGCGTCGTCGTGTTGATCTAGGAAATGTTACAACCGGTCGCCGTATCACCGAGAACACTACTTCCGTGATTCTCTGGCGAAAGTGTCCTGGTGGTGCGTCGTCGTGTTGATCTAGGAAATGTTACAGCTGGTCGCCGTATCACCGAGAACATTACTTCTGTGACTCTCCGGCGAAAGTGTCCTGGTGGTGCGTCGTCGGGTTTATCTAGGAAATGTTACAACTGGTCGCCGTATCACCGAGAACACTACTTCCGTGACTCTCCGGCGAAAGTGTCCTGGTGGTATGTCTTCGTGTTGATCTAGGTAAATGTTACAGCTGGACGCCGGATCACCGAGAAAACTACTTTCGTGACTCTCCGGCGAAAATGTCCTGGCGGTGCGTCGTCGTGTTGATCTAGGGAAACTTCCGCAAGTCTTACAGTTGGTCGCCGTATCACCGAGAACACTACTTCCGTGACACTCAGGCGAAAGTGTCCTGGTGGTGAGTCGTCGTGTTGATCTAGGGATATGTTACAGCTAGTCGCCGTATCACCGAGAACACTACGTCCGTGACTCTCCGGCGAAAGTGTCCTGGTGGTGCGTCGTCGTGTTGATCTAGGAAATGTTACAACTGGTCGCCGTATCACCGAGAACACTACTTCCGTGACACTCAGGCGAAAGTGTCCTGGTGGTGAGTCGTCGTGTTGATCTAGGGAAACTTCCGCAAGTCTTACAGTTGGTCGCCGTATCACCGAGAACACTACTTCCTCGACTCTCCGGCGAAAGTGTCCTGGTGGTTCGTCGTCGTGTTGGTCTAGGGAAATGTTACAGCTAGTCGCCGTATCACCGAGAACACTACTTCCGTGACACTCCGGCGAAAGTGTCCTGGTGGTGAGTCGTCGTGTTGATCTAGGGAAATGTTACAGCTAGTCGCCGTATCACCGAGAACACTACTTCCGTGACTCTCCGGCGAAAGTGTCCTGGTGGTGCGTCGTCGTGTTGATCTAGGAAATGTTACAACTGGTCGCCGTATCGCCGAGAACGCTACTTCCGTGACTCTCCGGCGAAAGTATCCTGGTGGTGCGTCATCGTGTTGATCTAGGAAATGTTACAACTGGTCCCCGTATCACCGAGAACACTACTTCCGTGACTCTCCGGCGAAAGTGTCCTAGTGGTGCGACGTCGTGTTGATCTAGGGAAATGTTACAGCTGGTCGCCGTATCACCGAGAACACTACTTCCGTGACTATCCGGCGAAAATGTCCTGGCGGTGCGTCGTCGTGTTGATCTAGGGAAACTTCCGCAAGTCTTACAGCTGGTCGCCGTATCACCGAGAACATTACTTCCTTGACTCTCCGGCGAAAGTGTCCTGGTGGTTCGTCGTCGTGTTGATCTAGGGAAATGTTACAGCTAGTCGCCGTATCACCGAGAACACTACTTCCGTGACTCTCCGGCGAAAGTGTCCTGGTGGTATGTCGTCGTGTTGATCTAGGGAAATGTTACAGCTGGACGCCGGATCACCGAGAAAACTACTTTCGTGACTCTCCGGCGAAAGTGTCCTGGTGGTGCGTCGTCGTGTTGATCTAGGAAATGTTAGAGCTAGTCGCCGTATCACCGAGAACACAACTTCCGTGACTCTCCGGCGAAAGTGTCCTGGTGGTGCGTCGTCGTGTTGATCTAGGAAATGTTAGAGCTAGTCGCCGTATCACCGAGAACACAACTTCCGTGACTCTCCGGTGAAAGTGTCCTGGTAGTGCGTCGTCGTGTTGATCTAGGAAATGTTACAACTGGTCGCCGTATCAAAGAGAACACTACTTCCGTGACCCTCAGGCGAAAGTGTCCTGGCGGTGCATCGTCGTGTTGATCTAGGAAATGTTACAACTGGTCGCCTTATCACCGAGAACACTACTTCCTTGACTCTCCGGCGAAAGTGTCCTAGTGGTGCGGCGTCGTGTTGATCTAGGGACATGTTACAACTGGTCGCCGTATCACCGAGAACACTACTTCCGTGACTCTCCGGCGAAAGTGTCCTGGTGGTGCGTCGTCGTGTTGATCTAGGAAATGTTAGAGCTAGTCGCCGTATCACCGAGAACACAACTTCCGTGACTCTCCGGTGAAAGTGTTCTGGTAGTGCGTCGTCGTGTTGATCTAGGAAATGTTACAACTGGTCGCCGTATCAAAGAGAACACTACTTCCGTGACCCTCAGGCGAAAGTGTCCTGGCGGTGCATCGTCGTGTTGATCTAGGAAATGTTACAACTGGTCGCCTTATCACCGAGAACACTACTTCCTTGACTCTCCGGCGAAAGTGTCCTAGTGGTGCGGCGTCGTGTTGATCTAGGGACATGTTACAACTGGTCGCCGTATCACCGAGAACACTATTTCCATGACTCTTCGGCGAAAGTGTCCTGGTGGTGCGTCGTCGTGTTGATCTAGGAAATGTTACAACCGGTCGCCGTATCACCGAGAACACTACTTCCGTGATTCTCCGGCGAAAGTGTCCTGGTGGTGCGTCGTCGTGTTGATCTAGGAAATGTTACAGCTGGTCGCCGTATCACCGAGAACATTACTTCTGTGACTATCCGGCAAAGTGTCCTGGTGGTGCGTCGTCGTGTTTATCTAGGAAATGTTACAACTGGTCGCCGTATCACCGAGAACACTACTTCCGTGACTCTCCGGCGAAAGTGTCCTGGTGGTATGTCGTCGTGTTGATCTAGGGAAATGTTACAGCTGGACGCCGGATCACCGAGAAAACTACTTTCGTGACTCTCCGGCGAAAATGTCCTGGCGGTGCGTCGTCGTGTTGATCTAGGGAAACTTCCGCAAGTCTTACAGTTGGTCGCCGTATCACCGAGAACACTACTTCCTCGACTCTCCGGCGAAAGTGTCATGGTGGTTCGTCGTCGTGTTGATCTAGGGAAATGTTACAGCTAGTCGCCGTATCACAGAGAATACTACTTCCGTGACACTCCGGCGAAAGTGTCCTGGTGGTGAGTCGTCGTGTTGATCTAGGGAAATGTTACAGCTAGTCGCCGTATCACCGAGAACACTACTTCCGTGACTCTCCGGCGAAAGTGTCCTGGTGGTGCGTCGTCGTGTTGATCTAGGAAATGTTACAACTGGTCGCCGTATCGCTGATAACGCTACTTCCGTGACTCTCCGGCGAAAGTATCCTGGTGGTGCGTCATCGTGTTGATCTAGGAAATGTTACAACTGGTCCCCGTATCACCGAGAACACTACTTCCGTGACTCTCCGGCGAAAGTGTCCTGGCGGTGCGTCGTCGTGTTGATCTAGGGAAACTTCCGCAAGTCTTACAGCTGGTCGCCGTATCACCGAGAACACTACTTCCTTGACTCTCCGGCGAAAGTGTCCTGGTGGTTCGTCGTCGTGTTGATCTAGGGAAATGTTACAGCTAGTCGCTGTATCACCGAGAACACTACTTCCGTGACTCTCCGGCGAAAGTGTCCTGGTGGTGAGTCGTCGTGTTGATCTAGGAAATGTTACAACTGGTCGCCGTATCACCGAGAACACTACTTCCGTGACACTCCGCTGAAAATGTCCTGGCGGTGTGTCGTCGTGTTGATCTAGGGAAATGTTACAGCTGGTCGCCGTATCACCGAGAACACTACTTCCGTGACTCTCCGGCGAAAGTGTCCTGGTGGTGCGTCGTCGTGTTGATCTAGGAAATGTTACAACTGATCGCCGTATCACCGAGAACACTACTTCCGTGTCTCTCCGGCGAAAGTGTCCTGGTGGTGCGTCTTCGTGTTGATCTAGGGAAATGTTTCAACTGGTCGCCGTATCAACGAGAACAATATTTCCGTGACTCTTCGGCGAAAGTGTCCTGGCGGTGCGTCGTCGTGTTTATCTAGGGAAATGTTACAGCTGGTCGCCGTATCACCGAGAACACTACTTCCTTGACTCTCCAGCGAAAATGTCCTGGCGGTGCGTCGTCGTGTTGATCTAGAAAAATGTTACAGCTGGTCGCCGTATCACCGAGAACACTACTTCCGTGACTCTCCGGCGAACGTGTCCTGGTGGTGCGTCGTCGTGTTGATCTAGGAAATGTTACAACTGGTCGCCGTATCACCGAGAAAACTACTTCCGTGACTCTCCGGCGAAAGTGTCCTGGTGGTGCGTCGTCGTGTTGATCTAGGGAAATGTTACAGCTGGTCGCCGTATCACCGAGAACACTACTTCCGTGACTCTCCTGCGAAAGTGCATTTGTGGTGCATCGTCGTGTGACAGTTTCCAGTATAAGGGATCTCGGTTAAGGAGCGAAATCTACATTTAATATAAAAACAAAACGATCCCTAGATCGTGCTCAACCAGTGATTCTGGACGGTTATGTTTCCTGAAAAATAATGATTCGTACTTGCGGGGCAGCAGAAAGGATTGTGTTAAGTTCATTTATTTAGCTGCTCTGACGTAATCCGCATATGGGGAGGGTGACGGGTGTTAGTAGCCGAAAACATATATGCAGGGAATTCATATTATATAATTCATACAATCAATAATTAGCAACATACTGTCTGTGTTGGGTCATAATCCCCATCATAACGTAATCCAGGCCAGTTGACTCGTGGGAGAGGGGGGTGCGATGCGCGCAATCCTCAGCTGAGACAAAAGAGTTCCGCTTGGGGAAGTAGTTCTGCTTGGACTGAAAATAATTGTGCTTGAACTAAAACTGTTGCAATAATTGATTTTTAAATACATCTGACATTACCACCCATTGACTGAGAAAATATCCGTCACTACCCCTGGACCGGAAAAATTCCAAACACTATCCCCGTCGTAGATCCTAGTACTGGAACAACAAAAACAAACATTTATTATAAGGGAATGTAAACGGAAACAAAAAAAATGGTAGAGACATATCATTACATAGATATGATGACGATAACTGATGACACATAAATAGAACATTTGACAAAAGGTTTACAAACATTTGAAGAAAACACACGATGCACCCGGAATCGTTCGTGGAGAGGCTGCGTTTTTGCATTTTAACGTGACTGTTATCTGGCATTTAAGTAGTCGTTGGTCTAACTGTTGAATTTATTGACGGGAAGTCTTGGTAGAAGACAGTCGTGGAAGTAATATTTACAAAATGTTAGAAAAGAGCATCACAAACACCATAACGCGTTCGCAGATACTTGTTGTTTGTTCAAAATGGTGAAGGTCGGAGAAAATGTGAAGTTCACGTCAATCGATAAGCTCTCGACGTGATAGTGTAGGACTGTCAAATAATATCCGTCTTGCTATGCTGTTGACACGATGGTAGATATAATCATTATTGTGCCTGCATCTACTTCATGATATCAAGTTTGTGACAGAAGAGCGATTTTCCAGAAGTTTTGTGCCGCATGCTTGCAAAATGTCCATCAAGCCATCAGAAAACGCGTGATGGATTCGGACGTTACGTCATATATTGTATTGAAATGCTGGTCACAAAATTGTTTCTTTATGACAAAAACATAAGGCAAATGTTTTAATGTGACAACTGTTTGCGGGAATGTTTGATTTATGAGACGTCATGCCGCAGTAGTAATTCACATTATAACCGTTTTCAGGATTGTTGGAAAAGGCAAAGCTTGACGCACAAAAAATCGATTGTGACGTAGGGAAACCGGGACGCAACTTCGCCTTTTCACTTACAAATTTTGTTAGCGCTATGGTAGTAATGCTATCTGCGCTTTGAATGGTTGCTAACAAGTAAACAAGCGCACGCAGCAATCGCGCTAACATCTCTTGCGAGTGAACCGCACGAACTAGCCTATATTAAAATATTATTTGTTGTTTTTTAGCTGTCTATATGCGATCGTGAGTGCATAAACTCAATCTTGACTGCGAATCGTAACAGTACTAATACATTCAAAACTTGTTTGAACATGTTGCATTGACAAGTATATACGGTAAGTTGAACAGTCGCTAGAATCTAGATGGATAATAATAATAATGTCTTATATAGCGCTGTATTCAGTCCTTAGTTCTGTTCATAACGCTTTACAAAAAGTTCACAATTATATGTCACTCATTTATGTAGTGAAAGCGATTTTAAAAAGGTGTGTCTTCAGCGCCGTCTTAAACGACGCAATAGTGTCACACTGTCTGACTGACTGTGGCAGATTGTTCCAAAATGCAAGGGCCGCTTTGCAGAACACACGGTCTCCGAAAGACTTGAGGCGTGTTGTTGGAACTGTCAGCAGACCAGCAGAATTTGATCGGAAGGAGCGTGTGGGCTGATATTCAACAAGAAGCTCGGAAATGCATTGCGGTGCAAGTCCGTGGAGTGCCTTGAAGGTGATCAGGAGAATTTTAAACGTAATTCTTTCTTGGATGGGAAGCCAATGGAGAGATTTCAGGACTGGTGTTACGTGCTCGTGTTTCCTTGTTCGTTTGATTAGACGAGAATTCGTGTTCTGAATTCACTGAAGTCTACGTAGCTGACATGTGTTAATTCCGAACAGCAGCGAATTACAACCATCCAGTCTAGACGTTATACATAATTAGATTATTTGTTCGGCAGCTCCTGTCGTAAGACATTTGATGATTCAACCCACATTTCGGATTTGCAGACCAGACGATTTACAGATGGCACTGACTTGTTGATCCATTTTAAGTCCAGCATCGAACATGACCCCAAGATTTCTGACACCTGTACTGGGGGGGGGGGTCATCTGGAAATCTCCAACGTTGATATTTGTTGTTCTAGGTATCTTTCTGCGCAGCGCCTCTGATCCAGTGAACAGAACTTCAGTTTTGTTACCATTTAATTGAAGTTTGTTTGCTGTCATCCAACTGTTGATGTCAGCAATACATGTTTCTAGCTGAGATATAGCAACAGTTGTGTCGGGGAACTTGAATGTTGTGTAAAGCTGCGTATCGTCAGCGTACATATGAAAATCCAAGCCATGTTGTCGGATTTTGCAACACAATTCACCAACCCTTTATATGGTGAACAGTGACGGTTCGAAGACTGACCCTTGGGGACTGCACATGTCAGCATCGACACCGTGCACAGCGAATGCTTGCAGTTTTCTCTTGGACGTAATTTCGGAAAACTTGAGCCAGAGCTTCTGGAGAGGCATGTGTTGGCAATGGCGGGTCCACCCGAGTGTGCATCAATGTTTGCACAATGCTGTAAAGTTTCTTTTGGTTTGAACCAGCCTCAACAACCTTGTTGGAATAGTATCGATGTTTGGCTTGACGAAGACAGTTATTTGTGACCGTGCACTGGTGTCTGAACATCTGGCGATTAATTTCAAGTCCATATTTCCGGCATAGGCTTTCATATTTTCGACGTGTCTGTATCTCTATTGGGGGGTACTGTACTAAGTGCTACTGTAAAAGAAAATGATTTAGGGTTAACCACCAGTGCTGATATGAAGGTTTCAGAGCAGTGCGGAATTGCAGCTTCAAAAGGAAATCAAATCCTTGGATGAATTAGGCGAAATATAGTGTATAAGGAAACAAACTAATATTATCGCTGTACAAAGCAATAGTGAGGCCTCATTTAGAATATTGTATACAAGCCTGGAGGCCGTATCGCAGGAAGGATATATATACTAGAAAAAGTATACAGGAGAGCGACTAAAATGATACCAAAACTGAGGGATCTTAGTTATGAAATTCGCATAAAAGAATGTGGCCTAATAACACTAGATACCAGGAGGTTGAGAGAAGATCAGATAGAAATGTTTAAAATATGGTTATCAAAATATTGATAGAAAAGTTTGTTTCTCAGTTAAGAAAGATAGAAGGACTAGAGGACATGAAGTTACATTAGCAAATGAGCTGTGTAGATTAGATATAAGAAAGTTCTCATTTTCACAAAGGACTGTAAATGAATGGAACATATTATCTGCTGATTGTGTGGGTGCTAGTAGCGTGGATATGTTTTAAAATATAATCGACACATACCCCTGAAGGGCGGGATACACATAGATAAAAGGGTTGGACTCTCGATAAGCCAAAGGGCTTCCTTGTCCATCTGCCACCTAGAGTTAATTCTCTGGGTGGCAATCTTGTTAAATCTTGTTAAATTTCCTTGCGTAACTCTTTGTTGTACCATTCCACATCGTTTCGCGCCGTGATCGTCTTCTGCCTTACGGGAGCATGTTTATCCAACACGCCGCGCAAGACCGAGTCATACTGGCGAACGAGTCCATCCAAGTCATCAGCTGGAGTAGAGTACAGCTCTGACTGAGAAATATCTGCTTGCATGTCTCACGCACTTACATTGCGGTATAATATGTAGCTGACCCGTTTCTTAGGAGCACAACCTTGTATATTGAATGTCACTGCAGAGTGGTCGGATATACCCGTATTCTCAACCACGATATCACCAATGATGTCCACTTCGGATCGCGTGATTATTAGGTCTAGATTGTGACCATGTGTGATGCAGACCATGAGATTCTAGGATGTTGTGAACGCGTACAATATTTGTATCATCCAACGATTCGTATTAGAACGAGTGGGCTGACAGCCGAAAAAGGGACATTGTCATTGTCTCGACTATGATCAATTAAACGGCTATAGTCGATATAAAGTACATTTTTACCTTGCACATACATAGTTATCATTATTATTATGACATTTATTTAAATAAGCATTTATTTGCATTCGTGTTACAAAAATTATATTTTCGCGATTCATTCATCTGTTTTTGAAGTTAAAACTGAATATATCACATCAAACAAAAAGGCAAATGCATGTAGATTACAACCTTTAAATAGTTAATAATATTATGCACATGAATAAAAAATGAACTAGTTGCAATTTATTGAATGAGTTAATATATACAGTAGATTGCACCATCCAGGAACCAATATAAGGTCACAGGGCATCAACTATAACATATTATACACTTATTCCGTGTGCTCACTAAAATACTTAAAAGGTTATTCTGCCTTCATGCAGACCTACAACCAAGTAAAGCAACAGATCCAAACTATAGATGAGTAAATAAAGTTTTAATGTGAAGTTAAAACTGAATATATCACATCAAACTGAATATATCACATCAAAAACACTATTTACTCATCTATTGTTTTGAATACAAATTAATCAATAAAACATATTTTACTCCACATGTACCTGAATTTAAATTAATAAAAAGGTACAATGTATAGAACAAGTGAAAATACACTACAAGTCCAAGACAGTCTTAGTGTATCAAATATAACACATTATAGTAGGGATTAGCCTACACAATCAATACATTCATTGTTCGCAGTATCTGAATACATGTTTTTTTCAGATATTAGTTACTTAGCATCATTATAAAAATTATCCAGTAGCATTACAATTCCCGTAACAATGGCTTTACATTTGCTTAATTTAAGAACTGTTTGTAATGTTTACAGTTATTTCATTTCATCCTTTATATGTTTACGTATTATAAGACTATAGGAAAGAGTATGATATTGTGTGCATGTAAATTTTTGTTTTGAATAATACAATACTTAGTGTTAGTTATATGAACATAATTATTATGAACATACAGTGTATGTTCATATTGTACTTTACAAGCTAGCCTTTTATAAGTTAATGTCGAGTTGAATGATGTCGGAGAAATAAACATTTTGTTAAATTGAAGAGTGAACTGAGAATGAGTATTGTATTTAACAAGCGATGCGGACCTGTGTGGATCAATGTTTCATTGTTTATTGTTTCCAACTGTTGGGTATTACTAGCATATATAGGTTCAAGTAATCCTGTGTATTAATTTAATGGATTAGCTACAACTAAATGGGTCGTCTCTCGTAAAAGAAACCATCTGCTATTATAATAGTCTACAATAATTATATAAGCTACGTAAGTATGTCTTATGTAATAAACAAGGATATGTGCTTCATCACGTCCAGGTTGATAATCACTACCTATTTTGTATTACTCTATCCATGGGTTTCTGTATCATTGGTAGACTGATAAAATATTGTTACTATCAGGTGTACAAACAAATATAGGAAAATTAAGACTGGAAAACAGAATAGATAATCAGAATTGTAATGCTACTGGGTAATTTTTATAATGATGCTAAGTAACTAATATCTGAAAAAACATGTATGCAGATACTGTGAATATCGAATGTATTGGTTGTGTAGGCTAATCCCTACACTATAATGTGTTGGACTTATAGTGTATTTCCACTTCCTCTATACATTGTACTTTGTTATTACTTGAAGTTTGTAAGTGAAAATGTGAAGACGCAACCGGGACGTACTGGATACATCAGTTGTTAGGTTACGTTTTACGTATTACGTGCACGTGACTTTTTACGTATTATGTAAACATTACGTATTAAGTTCACAACCGTTAAGGAACGAACTGATTTATCCCACAAAAGTGTCTTGACATATGTGGGGTATTTTGAAAAGATATAGGGGGCACCTCCTATTCTACGGGTTGTAGATTAATCCCTGAACATTTGATGCTCGAGCTACAAACCGTCTAAGAGGAAAACCTTAAAGTAAATACGCAAACCAGATTGTAAAAATAAGATAGTATTATTATTGCGATCACGATATCTCATCTCGCCAGAATTGTTTCTGATGAACGCAATCCGACAATGACGATGTATGTCGGGAACGAAGCCAAACCTTGCAGCCATGAGAGACGAACACTGTGGTTCTCTATCTCGCTCTCATGATTTCGCGATTGATAGTCCCCGTGTTGCCATGGTCACTGTGTGGGAAGATAATAATACGGACAAAGCGCTTCTGGTGTCGCCCTAAAATGAAAAAAATATATGCCGTTTGTGACCCGAATCTATACTTGACCTACTTTAACAACTGAAATAACTCAGTTCCCAAGTTTAACACAGTTCACATAACATTCAAGCCGTCATTACTTTCTGCATACTTGTAAACGTTTAGCAGCAAATGGCGTTATTTTATGCCAATATAATAATCGCACAAGCATCACTGTAACACTGTTTATAAATTGATCCTGACAGCTACTTTGTACTTTATTTGATAAATCGTATTGTATTTATTATGGGTTTTTTAGTTCGAGAAGGGCCTTACAAGTCGTATGCTTTCAGGTGTATCCCATCAACAGCAGCAACAGTTCACCATACTGTGCTATTGTATTATGTTGTTGATGTTGAATAAGCTTTCATTTATGCTTGTAATTCCGCAGCGAAACGCCTAACTGAGAGGGTCAACGCAAGTCGTAACGCAGGGGGTGTCGTCTGTGTCGCCCTGAAAACTCCTTCGGATTGTTCTTTCGTTGAGGGGCTGCAGAGGCCGATAGTTGTCCTTGAGGAGTCCCAGGGACAATCTCTTTCTGGCTCTCTCTTCCTCGTCCGCTCGGCGCCTTCTCAGACTCCTGAAATACTCCAGCTGCAACAATAACTAAATAAATAAATAAAAGTACTTATATAGCGCCCAATCAATTAAAATTGCCCTCGGGCGCTTTACATACATGCACACGTATATAATAGTATATTACATAAAAAGAAATGCTAATTAAGAAAGAAATATGTAAAAAATATAACATTAACTTAAATATAGTTACTAAAAAAGAGAGATCATTAAAAAAGCGTTTACATAAATTAAGACATTTATAAAAACTACTAGAAATACATTCATTTATACAAGAAGAATAAACATAAATATGTTAAGAAACTAATAAAACAAAAAATACATTTATCAATAGAAAGTACATAAAATGTCCTAGTCGGTGAATTATAAAAACGCTTGTTTAAATAGGTGAGTCTTCAAAAGTATTTTAAACACTTGTAATGATGTTGCTGTCCTGAGCGTAGGAGGCAAATTGTTCAACAATATGAAAACCCATATATGGATGGAACTGAATTGAATTGAACTTGTTTTTTTGCTAAACTAGTTTTATTTCAACTAGTTGAAGTAACTGGACGCCCTAAATGGTGCAAATTATTGATATACATGTAGTTATAGATAATAAATATATATAATACTATACAAATTATGCATATATTTACTATGTATAAATGATACATATCAATATTACTTAGAGTGATTAATTAAACTAGATCTGCTAACCCTGGATCCGAGAATTAGTATACATCTGAAATCGTCGCTTTTAAAAATATATCTATAGGGTATGTAAGTGTGTAACGATACATGGCGAGATTCCGCGCGAGTGGAGCCGACTGGCGACATGCACAATTATTCCCCACTTGTATTGCGGAAGCTAGGAAACAGTTGTTGACGTTTAGTGTAGCTTTGTTAATAGTGTTATGGCTTTGTCATTGCAGTTTTATATTAATTGTATACCAGGAAATAAAAAATACAGAGAAAGAGCCAGGCAACAGTCGACGGCGGTCACATACTGACATTTGTTTTTGATCCCAAACTGTTTGCTTTTGTTTAATGAAAATGATATCTAGTTAATGTAACAAGAACCAGTTCATGTTAAAACATGAAATGTAACATATGGATTACATAGCATGATTAATAATTATGTAACAAATGAGAGTTAAAACGAGATACAACGGATTATCGCTTGTCATAAAAACCGCGTATGTTAAAATGTTATAATTTTCATTAATTCAATAACAATTCGTATTGGGGGAAAGAATGCATTGCTGTCATTGTCAATAAAGTCGTCACCATAGCTAGTCAAATTGTGATAACAATTCGATTAAGGTGCACAATTACCAAGAAAAGTTTGGAAACCAAAAAAAGAACACGATTTGGAAAACACTTCGGTGATTACAAGCAAAAACAAAACATATCCTCGGTATTTAAGCTGGCGTAAATGGAGTCGATGTCGCCAGGTTTACATAAAGTCGGTTTGATAAAAAGTCGGTAATAAAACTCACTTATGCTCAAATGTCAAATAAAATGTGTATTGCTAAGTCATAGTTTCTTCAGAAATATTCGTTATAATCATGCATAAAACTGTGTCCAGTTATCAATGAGGATATGCAAGATTGCATACTCTCTCGGAAACAAGGAAAGTTCAACATTGCCTGTCTTTCGGAGATATTGACTGGCTCCCTGAAGATGATCCAAATAACGACTTCAGAACATGGCGGTGTTGTAAGGCTGCCATCGTACGTGTAATAGTCGGTTAGGTTCGACGGCAAAATTGAACGCAGAGGAAACGTCTTCAGCGTCACATCCTGACCTGAGGTTGACATAAAGTATTGTTAACATCATTACTTTATGTGTATTCCTTATCAATTTATTCACCTAAGCTTAACAAAACAACCAAACACAGCAATGCTGTAATACACTATTTCAATTTGGTAATGTAAATTACAGCTTACACTAAAAGTTTCTTTATGTGAATACTATTGGAGCACACTATATAGTCCTGCCGCCAAACAGTATTTTTGGGTTGAACCGTGCAAGAAGGTCTACTAAATCAGAAACTGCATGATGTCACTATGGCATCCTTGAGGAGTTTGAAATATCCAAGATGGCCGCCATGTCGTGAATCATATATAATATTTATCATAATTTCATCTCTATTCCACCTAGATACTTTATTTTTTATTTTTAATATATGTTTTTGCACCCGTCGAATTCAGTGGAGTAACCTTTAGTAGTGTACGACAATGAGTTGTATAGGTAATCAAAGATGGCTGCCAAAATTAATACTGTTATAGCGAAAAAGTTATCGTTTATAATAAATTCAATGTAATGCAAAATATATAAAATGTGTGTATAAATATGTTTTAGAACCCGAATGACTACAGGCAGGCCAACTTTAGAAAATATAACGTAGAGTTAGTGTTTTGTTACACGCTGGCAAAAACGAAACAAAAACGATATTGCCACTAGACATAATACATTTATTTGAAGCACATTTATATTCAGTGTCATGATCTCATTTTGCCTTGAAAAACAGTTGGTGAATGTACTATTGTTCCACCAGCAGTTCCGACATTTAATAACTAATATTTAAGTGAGATACATATTTCGCTAGATACTGTATGATCTGCACGTTCGACTTGCGGTGTGGATAAATATGAGCGGTATCAAACAATGCATTTTTTTCGGATTCTGGTGGTATGTTCAATATACAATGGCTATCTTAACGTGTATTATTATATTGTGGGAAAAGTGTTGCTGATATGGTGCTTCCACAAACTCGAATAAGAAAGTGTGCTTACAGAACATATTTGGCGGGAAGGTTTGAGCGAAAGTATGCAATGTTCTTCCATTCGTCCCGCTATTGTTGACACTCCATGGTTTAGAGTACAGCCGCTTAGATGTATGCGTTTGTGACCTATATTGTAGCGATTGTAATGCATATCAATGACTTAATATGTCATCTATATTACTATTAAGTGCGTTATAAAAGGTCGAACTATTGACCGTAGTCTCCTACTGATATAGTACTAGTTACAAATACTTTAAGTGTTCTGTACAGAGGGTTAACACGAACTATTCCAATGAATAACCAGAAACCATTGAAAAACTTTTTACAAATATTTAGTTGTTTTTCTAGATATTAGAACCCCCTTGACATCTGCGAATAAAGACTGTATTCCGAAAATAATTCAGTCAGAGTTTACCATCCCCTGTCATCGAAGTTGTGTCGCCACATACAAATCGAAATCACACATCCAGCGTTTCTTGAAGAAAAAAGAAAGAACAAAATGCCTCAAAGGAGGAAAGAAACACTTTGTCAAATTGTACTACGTTCTGAGTCAACATCGTTTAATTTCAGTGAACGATGCATTTTTTGTTGGCGAGATATGTTGTATTGCGTCCGATTCTCGAAACCCGGGCCGCTGGCGAACTGCTAAACTACGCAGAACGTTTGAGCGTGGTCAAAACAACAAAACGTTCAAAGAAGGAATTCTTGAAATATGCAAAAAACGTAAAGATGAGTTGTTCAGGCAGGTGGAAATCAGACTTCAAGGTGGGGTTAGTGATCTCAATGCCGCCGATGCCCTTTACCACAACGACTGTACCTGTTGATTTACGAACTCTCGACCTGTTCAGGCTGCGGCAGTGAGTGCAGCGGCTGTCGCCATTTCCAGCGGCCTTCAGCAACAGACACTGCTTTTAAAGAATATTGGATGGCTTTAAATCAGATGTGGAACAATTGACCTCAATTGAAATATACAGACTGTATAAGTCATATGAAGGCCAAATACTCATCCGCCATGCATTGGAGCAAAAGAACAGTAGCTCGTACTCAGCAGTGTTCCCGCCTTTGCCCATACCACTGGAATATCACAACCAGGTGTTGGTCTTGGTAAGATTTTCGCAAATAACTATGCAGACATATATTCATAGACCGGGCGACAGTCCACTCATTCACTTGCAATGCTTACAACGCAGAACAGTTAATTGAATGTTGACACAGACACACACGGCGAGTCGATCAGATGCATTAGAAAGGAAGAACAGAAAACTAAAATGATATCCGATGTTCCTATTGACGATTGTAGGGGAACCAAGAACCTGGACATACCCAAACATGAGGAAAACAGTTCTGTTCTTTCTCTAAGGATATTGGCACAGCAAGCCGTGCTGTTGCGAAGGGCAAACGGCCTGGACTTTGAATTCTTTAAAATAGTTTTAAATGTACCGAGAACACCCGAATTTGCTGGCTACAAAACCAGAAAATCAGGCGCGCATAATCAAAGTCTGAAAGCAAAGAAAACGGTTGCCTACACTCCGCTGGTCGATATTGTACCATCTGATCCTTCGACTGCGATGACTGCAACGAAGAAGGCTCAGCGAATAACGAGGCAAACGAGGTCGTTACCATGTCGATCAGCAAGGGGCGCATAGAAATTGGTAATGTAGATTGCTTTGACACGAATCTAGTCGAAGAGGGTGAGCAATCAGAAATAAAAATAAAATGGACCAAAAATGGCCAGGTTAAAAAAATTCCCGCCATCTTAAAATTTCCGGTGGTTGATAGATTAACCTTTTCTACAAAAACGGTTGTCTTCATCATATAAATGATTACCTGTTATATATATATACCTATGTATATGTGTGGTGTTTGACTCTGGCACAAGGGTTGGATTATACGCCTAGTGCAATAGAGTAGAATAGTGGTTAGTAGCTTGCTTCTGACCTCCCGCTTTCGGCTTCACCCGCCAGGTAGCCTCATCCGAGACGAAAGGAAAGCCGAATGCGTAAGTCTTTCCTCCTCGTATATAGCCTCTCCTCAATCATGGTTCATGCCGTGCCTCTTTGCGACACCATATGGCAACTGGACATCTTGCGGCTCCCGGCCAAACGTGGACCAGCCACGAAAAACCTTGGCGGAGCAGCATGAGCCTGATTTGTGCGGGGTGCAGGACCCACCAGTGTGTGGACACGTGGCGACCATAACAAATCATGTTCTAGCTGTGGGTCAAATATATCTTTAGAAAGCAATCTCATTAATTTGTTCAGTCGTATTTGTATATAATATATATATATTTATATATACGTATTTTCATAATTTCCGTTTTACGTGTGTGCATGGTAGCTATTAATATACAAGTGTTTAAGTCTTGTTTTGAATATTTGAACTGCAGCTGTACTAGTTATTTTTTTCATCATAGGAGTTCCATAATTTAACCCCATAAACCGATATACACATATATTTCAAAGTTGTGCGATCATACACGTTTTTTTTTTTTTTACTTTGACGCGTCAAATGCATTGAATCATGGCTAGTAGTAAAATAAGTATTGAAGGTTATACGGCAACATCTTAGTTTTAACCTTGAACATTACAATAGAAATTCTCAATTTTAGTATTGATGAAATATTACAATATAATTTATATACAATAAAAAGAGTGTTGAGCCCAATATTGAGCCCTGGCCACGTGTCACTTTTAGTAACTCAGAGTTATAGTCATCAATGCTAATGTACTGTAGTCTATCAATTAACTAACTTTTTAGCCAGTCATTGGCAATACCTCTAATTCCATAAGTCTCTAATTTACTTAATAGCAGATTATGATCTATTGTGCCGAATGGTTTATTCAAATCAATAAAAACTCCAATAATACACTTTTTCTTCTATAGAGCCGATGTGATTTCTTCCGTTAATTCAAGAAGAATCATCGGTGTAGATATATTAGTTTTAAATCCATACTGACTGCAAGTTAAAATATTATATTTATCAATAAATTTGTCTAGCCTACTATTTTAATAACTTTCCTTAGTTAAGCCGAGATAGAGGTCTGTTGTTAATAAATACATTTTTCTCATCAGCTTTTTCTACATATATGGATGTGAATCCTGGAAAACGACGCTATATGGATGTGAATCCTGGAAAATAACCAACAGTTCGCAAAAACCCACAGAAGGCACTGAAATGTGGTTCTTACGAAGAATGCTGCCATGGACTGCAAAGCAAAGCAGTGAAGCAGACCAGCCTACCATTCCGGATTGTCCGGAATCGTTCCGGAAATATACCTCAAATTACGGTATTATGGCGAGGGATGAAAATATTACGGATTCTTTCGTTGTCACAATGAGCGTCAATCACTTCCATACTCCTCAAATTTAGCTTCACTTTATTCAACAGGTGGCAGCATATATACGCTGCTTGTTGTGACATGGTTTTTCATTCGCTGCTTCTGGTCGTAATCTGACCAATAGGAAACAGCATTACGACAAATTGATGATGCCGAGGATCGAAACGGCACCACAACCAGCCAAGAAGAAACGCGTACTGCAAACGTTTATAACAGCATGCACGCAGACATGGCCCGTATTTTCAAGTTTAAAAAAGGAGGTCGGCTTTACATACTGCCGGATACGCGAAATTTATTTTCCTATTTCACATGGTCACTGGTGGCCGGGATAAATGCAGGTACTGACTACGTCGTTAGACTAGTACTAGAGTAGTGGGTGTTGTACGTGTAGTGTTAGGCCAACTGACTGTACTAAGTTTAAGTTAGTGTATCTGTTGAGCTTAGTCTATCATTTACAGCCTATAATACAAAGATAGGCTTATATACTAGAGTTGAGTAGACTAGATTCTAGACGATGTCGACGACTAGCATAACGTAATGGTTTTGTCATCCCCCGGCATGACTTTGTCTTTGATCTAGTCAAGCTACTATACTGTATAGTCTATAGCCGGGCCCTAGGTATACCGGCTATTAATATTAATCCTAATGACACCACAAATAGACAATGACGTGATGCATTATTATAATTTGTCAAGTTTTTGTAGTCAGCAGGCTGTTTTTGAAAGTTACATAAAATCTGAATTACAATGTGTATAGACTCATTTGCATTACAGTTACGCTTCTTCACATTTGACTTCCATCAATGCTGATTATGAACATCTACTTTGTTAACTGAATGCTTCAAAACACCTCATAGTTTATTAGAGACAATTATGTTTTGGGTGCAACTATCTTCATAGTCACAGTATTAAAGTATTACTGACAGTGGTGTTCTTTTCGTGACAATATCTGACACGGTTCTGAACTATTACTGACAGCAAGCCTATATTCCTGAAAATCAGTGTAAATACGAAGATGGATTACTGGCAGGAAGTTGTTGGGGTAGGCAGGTCTGAGTGAAGTCATCCTTAGTACAGCCAAATCAAAAACACAATTAGAACAGAACAAGCACAATTTATAGGTCACATCACTAGAGAGAAAAGGTTTGAACATATAATAACAACAGGAAAGATAGAAGGAAAAGATCCAGAGGACGCCAGATAATAAAAATAATAGATAGTCTGTCAATATGGTGTGGAAGGAGCACAACAGAACTGCTAACAAACTACAAACGACCGTGAGGTTTGGAGGGCTATGATCGCCAACGCCTGTGACTGACATGGCACATAGACGGCGAAGATGACATATACCTACCCTTGTAGATGATGCTACCAAGATGGTCCGTAAGTTCTCGGAAAGCGTCATTATCGTCATCTGCAATCTGTGGTAACATATAATCTGCTCCGTAAGTAAACTACAAGAAGTGAATGGTGCATGAACATTTAGAGACGCCAACAAATATGACTTTCAAAAATATATATCAATAAACAGTTATTCGTAAACAACGATTATTCATCAATTCCATGTGACAAGGTGAAATGCAGATCGTTAGGAAATACAACACTTGCTTCAAGTTTTGGAACTTATTTATTTTTACCTCAAACATAATCGCCAGAACCACGATGCTTCTCTCGTCCTGCAGCGCAGCGGAAATGTCTATGTACTTGGACGAAACATGGACCATATGCATCTGGAATAGTAATTATTATAGTCAGATTATCAATCGAGAGAGTGAAATGGTTCTACAATTATAAATTGGTCCCACTGGATTCCTTGCCCCTGACCTCAATATGTAGGTTTAGCCACCAAAATCAAAAGTTTGGGTGGTTTAGCAGCTGATGTATTGAGAAATACAGCCATTTAAAAAATCCAAGATGGCCGCCATATATATATTTTAAAATGTAAACAATGGTTTTCAGATTCATTATATCATAACGTTTCCAAAATCTCAAAACAGTGAACGAAGCACATCATAATAATAACAATAATATAACTTCTATTGCACCTAAATACTTGGAAACCAAGCTTAGAGGCGTTTCAAAACAAGAGGATTGGTCTGAAAATCCATAAGCAGTATTCCAGTTGTCAACAGATGGGTCAATGCGCTAGGGAGCTATGGTGGATAAGCAAGGTTGTAAAGATACATTTTTAAATGACGACGTATTTTTGTAATTATTTTTTCAACTAATCTAACACTAAGAGGGAGCATATTCCAAAGAGTTGGTGCAGCAACAGAAAAATCCTAGTTCCAATGTTAGTGTTGACTATAGGAACAAAAAGTAGGTCAGAACTAAATGATCGAAGCTGGGTAGGTTTTCTTACAGGAGTAACCAGTGAATGCAAATAAGATGGTTGCTTACTGGACTGTGCCTGGTATATAACTGAACATATCTTAAGTATTATACGATATCGTACAGGAAGGCAATGCAAAGACTTCAAATGAGGTACAGAGTAAACAAAACGAGGAGATCTTGTAACTACTCTTGCTAGACAATTTTGGACACGCTGAAGTTTTGTGATATCCTTGCTAGCGATATGATAAAGGCGAGAATTGCAATAGTCAAGTATGCTGCAAACAAGCGCAGTTGGAATAGTCTTAGCAACAGAAAATGACATTTACCGGCGAATACGACGAAGATCACGAATATGATAAAAACAGCAGCGACATGTTTGAGATATGTGTTGTCGGAAATTGAAGTTACTATCAAAGCCCACTCTTATATTCTTCATCGAGGTTGCTGGCGTGATATACCGATTCAAAATACGCATAGAGAAAAAACAATTAAGTTTACTACGCTGCATTGGAGTACCAATAATAATCCTAATCTTTATAGTTTTGTATCTATCAGTTAGATATGAAGAAAACCAGCCTAGAGCTGTGCAAGATATGCCGTACCACTTTATTGTATTTATTCAGTAAAGTAATATTGTATTTAATAAGCGTTCATTGAGAATGTTGTGATCATGTGTTAACACGCTATGCTACATGTATATTATTCAGTCATAACATGTATAACTGTCATAAACAAGTAATTCCATTACGTTTAAATTATTGTATTTGACCCTATCCCGTTTGCCAATTCACAATAGAGCACCACCTTCGGGAGACGTATGCCTGGCATTCCGACCACATGGCCAGCCCATCGCTGTGCATGCTTCAGCATGTCGTATGCATTTGGCAAGCCAATCTGGCAGATCACTTCGGTGTCTGATACTTTGTGTTGCCACATGCTTTTCAGCAACTTTCGCAGACGGCTCATGTGAAAGTGGTTTAGCTTATTGGCATGGCACTGGTACACAGTTCATGTTTCGCTCGCGTAGACTAGTGATGGAATGACAACCGTTCTGTATACTTTCAGTTTTGTCCGCAAGCTTATTCCTCTACGCTCCCAAACTTGTAGACAGAATTGGTCAAATGCCACACTTGCTTTGGCAATCCTTGCATTGATTTCATTGTGAATGTGGACAACACTGGAGAATATACTCCCAAGGTAGGTGAACTTGTTCGCAGCAATCAGACTTTGGTGTTTCACAGTTATCTCTGGCTTGGCGTGCTGCTTTCATGGAGCAGTCTTCTTTCTGCTTATCGTCAGATCAAAGTTGTCACATGCAGAGGAAACAGGCCATGCGTCGTTGTAAGTCAGGCTGTGATCTGGCATTGAAGGCGCAGTCGTCAGCAAACAGTAAGTCACGGACAGTGTCTATCTGAATCTTGGTTTTGGTCTCGAGTCGTCTAAGATTTAACCGATTGCCATCTGTACGTTATCGGATATTGATTCCATGGGCATCGTCTTGAAAGGGGTAATTGAGTACTGCAGAAAACACCATACTAAAGATATGACTGGGAACGAGTCAGACGATTCTCGTCTTCACGGATACGCGCAAGCATGCCGTCATGGAATTGCCGAACTCGGGTGATGAATACCTCTGGGCAACCATATTTCTCCATTACCTTCCACAGTCCATCCCGGCTGACTGTATCGAAGGCCGTGGTGTAACTGACCGACCGACCGACCGACCGACCAACCGACCGACCAACCGACCGACCGACCTTTTTATTTAGTATTTCACATATTAAATATTTGAATGATTTTTGTCTATATTGCTTCAACAGATTTTGTTTAGCGTCCCGGCATTAATTGTTATCACGAATGTGTTGTTTTGTATTAGTTGTACCAAGACGAAATTGAATATATTTATGGCATCGCGGGCACCTGACCTCCAGTGGGTATCGGCGGGGGTCAATCGTGTGCTCTGAGCCGACGTTGCTGTGACTGCCCCAGTGGAAATGGAATTGTTGTAGGCGGAATAGTTCCGAGAGACCACCGCCGGACAACCGCCAGTCTGCCCCGGACACGTCTACCTGGACTGCGACAAAATACGAGGTGACAACCATTGTTGTTGCGACATAACAACAACTGTGTTGGTGTACACCACGCTAACAAGGCCTACCCCAGCTGTATCGGTATACATCAAGCTAACAAGGCATACCCCAGCTGTATTGGTGTACACCAAGCTAACAAGGCCTACCCCAGATGTATCGGTGTACACCAAGCTAACAAGGCCTACCCCAGCTCTATCGGTGTACACGAAGCTAACACGGGCTACCCCAGCTGTATCGGTGTACTCCAAGCTAACAAGGCCTACCCCAGATGTATCTGTTTACACCACGCTAACAAGGCCTACCCAAGCTTTATTGGTGTACACCAAGCTAACAAGGGCTACCCCAGTTGTATCGTTGTACACCAAGCTAACAAGGCCTACCCCAGCTGAATCAGTGTACACCAAGCTAAAAAGGCCTACCCCAGCTATATCGGTGTACACCAAGCTAACAACGCCTACATCAGCTGTATCGGCGTACACCAAGCTAACAACACCTCCACCAGCTGTATCGGTGTATATCAATCTAACAAGGCCTATCTCAGTTGTATCAGTGTACAACAAGCTAACAATACCTACCCCAGCAGTATCGATGTATTCCAAGCTAACAAGGCCTACCCCAGCTGTATCGGTGTACAGCAAGCTAACAAGGCCTACCCCAGCTGTATCGGTGTATTCCAAGCTAACAAGGCCTACCCCAGCTGTATCTGTGTACTCCAAGCTAACAAGGCCTACCCCAGCTGTATCGGTGTATTCCAAGCTAACAACGTCTACCCCAGCTGTATTGGTGTTCTCCAAGCAAACAAGGCCTATCCCAGCTGTATCGGTGTATTCCAAGCTAACAACGTCTACCCCAGCTGTATCGGTGTACTCCAAGCTAACAACGCCTACCCCACCTGTATTGGTGTACAGCAAGCTAACAAGGCCTACCCCAGCTGTATCGGTGTAGTCCAAGCTAACAACGCCTACCCCAGCTGTGTTGATGTTCTCCAAGCTAACAACGCCAACCCCAGCTGTATCGGTGTACAGCAAACTAACAAGGCCTACCCCAGCTGTATTGGTATTCTCCAAGCTAACAACGCCTACCCCAGCTGTATCGGTGTACAGCAAGCTAACAACGCCTACCCCAGCTGTGTTGGTGTTCTCCAAGCTAACAACGCCTACCCCAGCTGTATCGGTGTACACCAAGCTAACAACGCCTACCCCAGCTGTATCGGTGTACACCAAGCTAACAACGCCTACCCCAGCTGTATCGGTGTACCCTAGATAAAAAAACATACTCCATCTCTATCAGTATACATCACAAATGTGTATTTCCTGTTGCCTCGGTGTACCCCAAGTTAAGTCACGTACGCTGTCGCCATCTACCCTTTGGACGATATTGCTGCGTATTCTTGGTTATTTTGTGTGGGATTCTAGTTGCGCTTACCTGCCATATGTTGTCGCTGCCTACTCTTTCTTGTCATCGCTTCTAGTTATTCCGTAAGTCAATATACAGTTTATGGTAAATTATCATACATATACAGTGTATATATATATATATATATATAACGGTATCCAGTTTTTATGATTGGTCACGATTTGTTTGAGAACTTGTGACGTCAACTCACCAGTGTGCCCGTTGTTCGTAGCAATCAACACCCCTTGCTCTTCATTGTACCCCTGCATGGTGAAAGCGCCCAGGTGTGAATCGTACGTGGTTTGTGCGTTTACAATAGCGATTGGCGACTGACACTTGCCCCGGCATTGCACGTGGTGTTTACTCCATTCTTCGGGACCTGTTTAGTAAATAAATAAGGTGTATAGTCAATCAATAGCAAAACACAGTTCAGTTTTTTTAATTGATTTTTGAACAAGGCACAACAAAAATGGCAATGACATGCTATTATTAGACAGAGACTAGCAGAGAGAAAAACATTACCGATCTGTACGAGAACCGCTACAGTGATTATATATTGATAATCAAAAGTATGATTTTAAGACTTGATATTTACATATTCGTTTTTCTGTGAGTAGCATCGGTCATAGCCGCTCAGTATTCAACGTTCACCTAATTATATATAAAATAATACGTGATGTAGCTTACCAGAAACTGTCTTCTGTTCTACATATTTAAAACATATCGTATAGCACAATCTCCTATGCAATACAATTTGATTTGATCCAGAGAAGTACGTAAATAATTTAATATTCTCACATTTGACACAACTACCAAATAATGAACTTTATCGATATGATCTTGATAACTTCAGTTCCTTTATGTCAGGGAATGACTCACCGTTGTCATATGAGTAACCCCAGTGAAAATCTGAAACTTAAAATGTGTTTGTGTCATTAACCAAAATATTTGTCTTATGTATTAGCAGAACATGAAATACGTATTTACAGAGAACATCAAATGGAATTATCGCTGCATCTGACCCAAACAACATGGATCAGTACGTATAAATGCTTCACTAAAATATCACTAGTTTCAGTTTTAAGAAGGTATTAAATAATTCAACTATATATCTCAATATTTGCTACTGGCACTGAACGCACGTGGGGCGTGTGAATATGACGATTCAGTGTATACACCCAGTGTATTTAAATGGATTCACATTCATCGAAAAAGAGGGAAAGGTACCATATTTATTCTTCATTAACAATGAACAATTCAATTCTTTATTTCTAATTGAAGAATTGAACAAAAAAAAACGTTGGTGTGTTCAACACTGCGACTACACATCAACTTAATTTCTTATCCAAATTACGATGAGTTACCGAATTAATTATTAGTAACAACGATGACATATTATTATATAGTAATTTACCAGAACAACTTATCAAACGAATTATGAAAGATTATTATGACAACTTACCTCTGCGGCTTTTTCTCTTTCGAAAGAGAGCTACAACCAAATGACGTTGATATGATTTGGTTTAGCACCGGAATGTATGACTTTCGTGTTTCTGGCTGTCACATGCGAATGTCATTATCCTTATAACCACCAAACACCATGTGTTATCACGCATGCATTAGCCGAAGTGATTCGATAAACAATATTGCCATCCAAACCTACAAGCTCCAGAAAGCATGTGAATTAGGAAGCCTTCGGATTAACGAAAGTCCAACAATTTGCCACCTACGATTTCTGGGAAATTAATCGCGTTAGTATTGCAAACAAGTTAATTATATATAACATAATCACCATTATGAAGACGTTTGAAGAGAAGAAGTGGAAGAAGAAGGAAAAGAGAAGAACAAGAATAAGAAGGAGAAGAAAACGAAGAAGAAGGAGAAGACGAATAAGATGAAGGAGAAGAAGAAGAGAAGGAGAACGAGAAAACGAAGAAGAAGAAGAAGAAGGATTAGAAGGAGAGGAAGAAGAAGGAGAAGAAGAATAAGGAGGAGGAGAAGAAGAAAAAAAGAAGTCGAAGGAGTAGAAGAAGGAGAAGAAGAAAAAGAAGACGGAGAAAAGGAGAAGGAGAAGAAGAAGGAGAAGAAGAAGAAGGAGAAGACGAAGAAGGAGAAGAAAAAGGAGGAGAAGAAGAATGAGAAGATGGGTAAGAATGAGAAGAAGAGAAGAAGAAGACGAAGGAGAAGAAGAATAAGGAGAAGAAGAAAAAAGAAGGAGAAGGAGTAGAAGAAGGAGAAGAAGAAAAAGAAGAAGAATGAGAAGAAGCAATATATTTGGATTCATTCACGTAATTCGTATTTGCCTCATCAATTTGAAACTGTGTACCTTTAGGCGTAATCTTCGGAATGATGAAGACCACGACAACAAATCTGTAATGACAGTGTGTTTCTTAACGACTGAATGCGGTGGACCTGCAAGTGACCGATAAGGCCAACGTTTGCACAGGACGTCTTGCCACAAGTCCCGTACACGTTTGTGTTTGGGCCTGGCTGCTTCCACACGCTGATGCTAGAACGAGGTTGTATCTCTCTGGACCACACCTTTCCAGACAGAACGGTTTGCAGCTCGGTTTTCCCAGAAGAACGGGTCAATGCAGAAGCTATTCAAATACTCCTTCTAACGTTGAAACGCATATTTGACCGGCCCCGCTCACGTCGGCCTTCCGCCAGTTCGCCAAAGACGACTCTCTTCGGTAGGCGTTCATCAGGTATGCTAGTTAGATGTCCAGCCCATCGCAACTGGACCTTTTTGAGAAGTGTGTGGATACTTGGCATACTGGTTGATGCAAAGATCTCTGTACCAGAGACGCGATCCTACCAGGGGATTTTCAGCAGACGGCAGAGACAAGTCATGTAGAAGTGGTTTGATTTACGAGAATTCCTGTGAAAGACAGTACGACGTTTGCAAGCATACAGTAGTGCATGGAGCACGACAGCGCGGTGCATCTTCAGTTTGGTTGTCATGCTGATTCCTCTACGTCCCACACTGAACTGACGCTTGCAGTCTTCCAAACGCAGTAACTGCTTTTGCAGTGCGACAACGGATCTCAACATCAATGTGTATAATAACTTTGGAGAGGGTGCTATGAGATGAGGGTGATGTCATGAGTTGCGCGTTACTTGGATTAGAGTGAGTAACAGTTAAGCCGGTCGTCAACCTCACTCTCTCATCCCGGTCTATATGGGTCCAGTGTCAGCAAGAGGTCGAGACAGCTGGATACAAGACAGGATCCAGCGGATGACCAGGGCATCCTTCGTGTCTCGCCATGCTCTTGGAGCTCAACATCGCGTGCTGGGTCCTCCTTCCTGATCGATTAACCAGCTAGTAGTTTCCTTCGCGCTGTCCGCCGGGTCCAGTCTTTATAAACTGGTAGTTTTCCTCACGTTTCTCGTGCTTTAACATATCGGGCATACATACCAACGAAACTATATACGATATAGAATAAGTTACAATGCACGTGTGTGTTATTTTGTACAAAACTGCGTGCATTTGTATCAATACTTTTCATTATGTCGTCCAAATTGGACGTGCTGCTGTGGCCACTGGCATAGCATTGAATGTGTCCCATTTTGTATTTTGTAATGTTCGATATGTCTGTTTTCTTCGGATAATAGACGGAAGAGATACGCTGAAGTCACTTAGTCAACCATGTGCCCACTTCTCGTGAGAATCGACCATACACACACACACACACACACACACACACACACACACACACACACACACACACACACACATGCAGTGGAACCTCGGTATTGGATCATCCCAGTGGTTATAGAAAAGAATAGGACATGTGTCCCCTCACTATTCTATGGCCAGATTATCCGCATATAAACCATGCAATAAGAATCAGTCACGGCCGAGCTGCTACCCATCAGATTCGGGACTAGCTGCCAGTTTGTCAGACTCAAAAGCAACGCCAACAATGTCAGTAGTAATTAGGGTGTTATTAATTACGCGCTTGACTGCTTGTTTTTCTAACAATACTGAGTGTCGAAACACAGTCTGGTCAAACAAAAGCCTCCTAATTGACCCTAACATTGTTTCTGTAATCAGAAGCCAAATTAAACAATAAATGAAGACTCCTTGCTTCCAGGAAAGAAATGTCTTTAGTTCTGTAAATTGAGTTGCGTATATAAATAAAGTGTTTTGTTATCCAATCCCATTATATCGTGTCCTCTCTATACCTGTACACTCTACTTAAATTTATAGGAAAATAATGCAGTCCCCATATTCGCTATTTTGGTGACTAATACCGAGGTTCCACTGTGGGTGTGTGTGTGTGTGTGTGTGTGTGTGTGTGTGTGTGTGTGTGTGTGTGTGTGTGTGTGTGTGTGTGTGTGTGTGTGTG
>OZ023213.1:19343175-19364358 GCA_963995525.1 Escarpia spicata
ACCTTAAACTTAACGTTGAGAAATGCTGCATAATGTCATTCACTAACAAAAAGAAACGTATATCCTACGACGACACGATTTTAAGCCAGTCTCTGCCCAAGGTCACCACTGTCAAAGATCTCGGCATCACATTGACCGACAGTTTGATTTTTAAAGATCATACCAATCGTTGTGTTTGTAAAGCTTTTAAGATGAGTGGTTTTATTAAGCGCGTTTGCACAACATTTACCGATGCGTGCTTTGCGATCCTTGTATATATCTCTAGTCAGAAGCCAGTTCGAGTATTGCAGTGTTATTTGAAATCCTTGGCAACGTACGCTTGTTGACAAAATTGAACGAGTTCAAAAGAACTTTATTAAATATCTATGTTACAAATCCAAAATACAGTACTCCTCTGACAGTTATCCCGAGATTTGCCATCATTTTAGACTAACTTCCCTTCAACGTATAGGCAAGTTGCAGATCTTATGTTTTTACACAAGTGAGTGCACTCCCAACTAGACTCGTCGTATCTGGTAGGGGCTATCCAATTTCACTGTCCTTCACGATCTCTACGAAACTACATCCCTTTTAGAGTTTCCGATAGCAGAATCTACATCAGAAAACACTGTGTTTTGGATAGACATATTACTATTTTCAACACATTTTATTTAAGTGATCCAACTTGTGATGTATATTCAGAAGCTAAACCCTTTAGTTCCTCAATTCAAAAACACTTATATGTATAACATATGTTTGCCTGTTATATTTGATGTTGATATTGTGTGGTTTTATGTCCTTATTGTTCTTATTGTTTTTATTATTCTATTATTGTTTTATTATTTATACGTACTGTTTCAGTTATCAGTCATGTTACTGGGTCCACTGGACCTGTTGGAATCTGAATAAATATAATACAATACAAAGTCGAGCGCTTATACGTGGGTCGCCAACATTCAACTTTTGTTAACGCACTGAATGTATACAGCTGTTTTAATTATGTATTGTATATATTTCCACATGTTTATGTAATCATTGGATGGTTTTATTTTGCAAATAGTCACTTTCAAAGAAAAAATACGACCGATAATGGTACCCCTCTATCGAATTTGCGTTTCGCCATGATAAGGCGGCACAATTACCTGCTATTGTTCTGGTTATATGTATTGCTTAAGCATATGATAACACATTACTGGGGACTGTCATGAACTCTCCTGCTAATATATAAACATGATTTAGGAAATAAATGTGTTTTTTTTTTTTAAACATATAAAATAAACTGTCGCCAGTGTTTTTGTCGTTAGCGTACTGTAGTTTTAAATACTACCTCAGAAATAATCAGACAAGCATTTTCCATGTGACACATATTGCAAGATGTTTCAGTATTCCATGTGCAATAGGGCCTGTCAGATTTCGCGCGAGTGAAGCCGACTGGCTACAAGTAGTAACTCGGCGCCTGCTTAGGGAACACGACGTTTTTTGTGTTGGGGTGTAATCACATGAATGACATATAAAGACTGATCATATTTTTGGTTTCTGACTGATAACATTAATTAAACTAAAGCGATGGGGAAGCTTTGTAATTAAAAAAATTACGGTAATCGTTTTAAGTGTGGTTATAACTGGATAACTGTAATACAGCCCAGGGTGACGACTCTACGTAAGGCTGTTAAAACGCACGTTTACCGTGAACATAATTTGTAATAAGATTTAGCAAGACTTAACAAGATTGCCTCCCAAGGCTACAAACTCCAGACGGCATGCGGACAAGGAAGCCTTTGGTTTATCGAGAGTTCAACATTTTCCAATTATGTATAGCCCGCCCTCACCAGATAGCTGTCAATTTTATTTCTGAACATGTTCACACTGTTATATAATCATCAGATAGGTTGTTCCAGTCATTTATTGTCCTCTGCGAGAATGAATATTTTTCACATCTAACCTACACTGTTCTTTGACTAATGCCGCCATGTGCCCTGTGGTTCTACTGCCTTCTTTACGTTTGATGAAAATCGTTCAATTATATCTTCATAACCATTCAATATTTTAAAAACTAATATTTGGTCTCCTCTTAGTTTCCTAGTCTCTAATGTTGTCAACCCGCATTCTAATATACGTCTTTCATAACTAAGATCTTTCAGTTCAGGAATCAGCATTGTTGCTCTTTATTGTATTAATTCTATCTTATCTATGTTCTTCTTACGATATGCCATCCATGCTTGTGTGCAATATTCCAAATGAGGTCTAACTATTGCTTTGTTCAGTGGTACAATCAGTCGTTTGTCCTTATATGTGATATTCCTTCTATTTAGCCTTAGTATTTGGTTACCCTTTGAAGCAGCAATTCCACATTGTTCTGAAACGTTCATGTCAGCATAAACTGCCACTCCTAAATCCTTTTCCTTTACTGTTTTACCTAATATGGTATCCCCCATTATGTATTCTTTGTCCACATTTCCACGTCCTATGTGAATGCATTTATATTTCCAAAAATTGAATAAAATTTTCCATTTTTCAGACCATTTTACTAATTTGGCTAGATCATCTTGTAAGGTGTCTTTTTATCTGCATCTGTTTTAACGCTTCTGAACAATTTTATATCGTTTGCAAATTTAAGTACTTTGCTTTATATATCATCACCCAAATCTTTTACATATAACAATAATAATATAGGTCCCAACACTGACCCCTGTGGCACTCCACACAGAGCTGGTTTCCAGTTTGAAATCTCCCGAACTACTATTACTCTCTGTCTTCTCCCAGTCAACCATGTATCTACCCAGCTGATCACACCGTCCCCTATGCTATGTGCTTTAAGTGTAAGCAACAATCTTTGATGTGGTACTTTATAAAAAGCTTTTTGAAAATCTAAGTAGACAACATCCACTGGTGACCCAACGTCTACCTACTTTGTAATTTATTCCTAAAAACATAAGAGGTTGGTTAGACAAGACCAATCCTTCAACCCATGTTGAGATTCATTTATTAATTTGTGTTTTACACGGAATTCCACCATGTGGTCTCTAATGAGCGTTCCTGATAATTTGCATGAAACTGGTGTTAAGCTCACTGGTCTATGATTCTCTGCCTTGTTCCTCGATCCGTTTTTTAATAATGGCGTAATGTTTGCTTCTTTCCATTCTAATGGAACGATTCCCTCTATAAGTGACAAGTTAAAGAATATACAAGTGGCGTACTGATTCGCTCGACTATTTCCTTAAGCTGCTTTATTGGTATCCAGGTTATTTGTTTTCTTTTATCTTCTTAATTTTCCTTCATATAATTTCAGTAGTAACAAACAACAGCCCCAAATGACCTGATTCACCCCCACAACTTTAGCAACTGGTACTGGCAGTGAACTGATATCTTCTGAGCTTAAATACTCATTCAGGACCTCAGCCATCTGGAACCCATCAGATATTACGTTTCCTGTGCTGTTTTCAAGTGGTCCCACTTTATCTCTAACCTTCTCTTTACTTACTTGCTTATCCTCTTCGTGCCGTGTGGCACATAAGGCTCGCACAAGATCTCGCCAGACCCCTCTGTCTTGGACTTTCCTTGCTGCTGTGCCCCAGGTCAGCCCAGCATTCTATAGTTCTTCTTCAATTGTTCGTCGCCAAGTTGTTTTTGGTCTGCCTCTTTTCCTATGTCCTTCTAGCGTCCAGATCAATATTGTGTTTGCTGGAATGTAGCTGCTCATCCTATAGACATGACCGAGCCATGTCCACCTCCTCTTTTTCAGGGTGAGGCAGTTCTGTTTTTGTTTTGTTGCTTGGTGGAGTCTTGTGTTGGAAATGGTATCGGGCCAGTTTACTTTCATTATCTTCCTTAGGCAGGTGTTGTGGAAGCTGGAGAGTCTATTGGTGTCTTGCTGTGTCATGCACTAGCACTCTGAGCCGTACGGGAGCACAGGTAGTACATTGCTCTTGTAGATTCTTAGTTTTATTTTTCTGGTGTATACTGAGGAATTCCATAGCCGTTGAAGATTTGCAAATGCTGTCCTGGCTTTTCCCAAACGTGTTTTAATGTCTTCTTCTGCACCTCCTTGGAGACTGATGATGCTGCCCGGGTAGGTGAACTTGTTCACATATTCGAGTGCATGATTGTTAATCATGATAGGTTGCTGCGTCAGGTTGCTGTTTATCAATATTTTTGTCTTTTATGCATTAATTGAAAGACCAATTGAACTGGCTTGTTGTTCTAGGTTACTTATTTTCGTTTGTACTTGATCTCGAGTGTGAGAAGGCAGAGCAAGATCATCTGCATAGATTAGGTCTTCGAGTAAAGAGAGCAGGTTCCATTTGATTCCAGTCCGCTGTTGGTTGGTCATGAATTTTGTAGTCCAATCGATGACTAGAGTGAAAAGAAATGAAGATGACACACCCTTGGCGGACAACGGAGTTCACAGTGATCTGGATGAGTTTCACCAGCTTTTCTGGAATTCCATAGTGCCTAAGGATTTTCCAAAGGCTCTCTCTGTGCACACTGTCGAATGCTTTTTTTTCTTCAAAATCTACAAAATTGACATATATATTTGTCTCTGCCATTCGTTGCATTGTTCTAGAATGTTCCGCAAAGAGAAGATGGGTTCGGTTGTTCCTCTGCCCTCTCTGAAGCCTGCTTGTTCTGGACGGAGAAGCTTGTCTACTGTTGTTTTCATCCGTGTCATAATGATCTTAGAGGAAATTTTACTTGGTATGGAGAGTAGAGTAATTCCCCTCCAATTGCTGCAGTGTGCTAAATTTCCCTTATTTGGTAACTTGATTATTCTCCCTTGAGACCAGTCATCAGGCAGTTCTTATTTTTTCCCATATATTGGTGAAGAGAGGGTGTAGTATATCGGCTGCCGTTTCTGGGTCTGTCTTGAAAACTTCTGCACATAATGCATCTGTTCCTGGAGCCTTGTTGTTCCCCAGTGTGGCTATTGCTGCTTTAATCTCAGCCTTCGTTGGTTGGGTCACTTCTAATTCCAGGTATCTTTCTGCAGGCTGGATGTCTGCTGTGTGTTGTGGGTCTGTTCTGTTTAGTATTTCATTGAAGTGTTCTATCCATCTTCTTTCTTGTTCCTCTTCATTGGTCAGCAGCCGTCCGTCTTTGTCCATGACTGGGGGGTTGACCTTGTAGTTGGTGTTCCCACAAATATGTTTAGTTATCGTGTACACAGTGCTCATCTCATGCCTGCAAGCGGCTATTTCAGCTTTGTTTGCAAGTTCTTCTAAATGCTTTCTTTTGTCTCTTCTAGCTGACTTTTTAACAAGTTTGTTCACCTCATTGTATTGTATTCGCAATCTTTCTTTCAGTCTTTCAGATTTGATTTCTCCAATTACGATTTTCAGTTGCTTTCTCTCTTGTATGCGCTCCTATGTTTCCGTACCGATCCACTCTTTGTGCTGTCGGGTTTTAATGCCTTGTGTCTCTTTGCTGGTTTGATGGTATGCTTTCTTGATGATTTCCCACTTCTCTTGTACGTGATCAGATTTATCTGTTTCTTCTTCCAACACTTCAAATATGTTTTGTAACTTAGCAGTGAAAGCTCTAGCTTGTGTTGTATTCTTTAGTAGGTGCACATTAAATTGTTATTGGCTTGTCTGTTTACAGTAGCTTGTTTTTCTTAGCTTCAGCTTGACTGTTGATGATGTAGATGAAGTAGATGATGATCACTGCCAACATAGGCACTTCTTCTTACACAGACATCTAGTAATGATCGTCGCCATTTGTTGTTGATCATACTGCGGTCAATTTGGTTTTGGTTCCGTGCATTTGGGGAAACCCAGGTCAGTTTGTGGATGTCTTTGTGTGAGAACAGGGTTCCTCCTATCACCATACTGTCAAGCCACAAACGTCACATAGCATCTCACCATTCTCATTTATGGTACCACATCATTGATTGCCCATTATTCGTTCTCTTCCGATATTGTCAGATCCAACCTTTGCATTGAGGTCGCCCATGATGATCAAAACGTCGTGTGCAGGCATTCTCTCCTTCTCGGCTTGCAGCATGCTATAGAAGGTCTCGTTCTCATCCGCTTCTGCATCATTGGTTGGTGAGTAGCATTGGATAATTGTAAGTTTGCTGTGCTTGCCAAAGAACCTGGCTCTCAGTAGTCTAGCACTGACTGGTTTCCATTCTATCAATGTCTTTCCAATTCCTTTCTTGAGTATTAGCGCCACTCCTGCAATATGGCGGTTGTCGTCTCTGCCAGAGAACAAGATTGTCTCTCCTGTCGGTGTGATATGTCTCCCAAAACCTGTCCATCTGGCCGCACTGATTCCAGGGATGTGTAACTTGTATGATTTCATCTCACTTATAATGTGTGCTGTTTTTGCAGTATCGAACATTGTCCTAACATTCCAGGTCCCAATCTGGAGTTTGGTTTTTGCATCTAGTAGGCTTGTCTTCGCGCTATTAGCTTTCTTACTTCTTTCACTAGCATCGGTCATACCGGTTTGGTGCCTCAAGCTTCCTTGGTGGCTGGGATCTGTTGATTTTCTTTTACAAGTTTCTGTAACAAGCTGTTTTTTAAGAGGTAGGTTTGTTAACCCTACGCTCAACCCCCAACTTGGAGGGCCAGGAGATCGATTTTAGTCTAACCTCTACCCTTTAACCAATCCGGTATGGGTGACCATGCCACGAGTACAATTAAGTCTCGTAGGGAGTAGAACCTTTTCTTTAGTCCTTACATAAGAGTAGAAATTCTTGCTGTCATTTTATATATCATTGGCCATTTTTTTTCTCAAAAGTTCGTTTAGATTTTCTAATTTCGGCTGTAACTATGTTAAGGGCCTCTTTGTAGTTGTCTTCTATATTTCCAGTGTCTCTATAAATGTTCACATAATTTGTTTGTAAGCAATCTTACGTATGGCCTCTTTGAAAGATGTTTCTTCCTGGATCGTCTCCCTTGCTTTTTCAGGGGAACAAATCTTGCAATAATGCTCTCAATATCATATCTTAAAACGGTCCAGCATTCTGTTGCTGTCTTGTTCTTCATTAAGGTAGTCTAGTCTATGTGTGGTAAATATTTTCTTATCTGTTTATATTTGCCTTTGTTGAAGTTTCTTCTCCGTTGCTTTTTACCATATTCCCTGATTGTACTTTTATATTAAGCTGGATATGGTTGTGATGACTCGATCCCAGAGGTTCACATATCAACTAATTCGTTCTGAGAAGAGAACACTAAATCCAACACATCCCCACCTCTGGTTCTTTCCAAAACATGTTGGGTAACAAAACAGTCCTGTTTTACAAGCAGAACAAATGATTATGTGAAGCCTATTACACCTGGGTCAGTATCTGCTATCATGATTTCTAAATCGCTTCTGTAGTTTATTGTTATGGATATTTGTTGAATCTTTCCTTATAGATTTGATTATACAATTTCTTTGAGGTGGCTATACGTGTCCCCACTGCGCATCTAGTTTAAATACTCAACTGTGCCCGCATCTTCATCTGTGCACCTGATTAATTCACTCCCCGGAACTGCTGCTTATTTTCCCATCACTCATAAACATGTCTTCCTTCCCTACAAACCTTGCTCACATGTCTACAAGGCCGACTCCTTCATCCATACAAAACTTCTGTAACAGTGTGTTAATGGTCATTCCTCTACAGGGTGTACAATTTTTTTAGTACTGTCTCCTGCAAACCAAATCCGATAACACGATTTGTCCAGTGTGCCTCTTTCAGTGTGCGGACCAATCTCCTATATAGTCCACTTGACACTCATATGTATTCAATAACCAACCTAGACATGTTCTATCCTATGAACTTTTTGTTGATTTGTACTCTTAATTATGAGGTCATAGAACAAATTCAGCTTGGTTACCCAAAGAGCAACTTAGATTAATTCGCATCAATCCAAGATGGCCACTGGTCGATATTTTGAAAATTTACCTTGTGAACCACTTGTCTTAGAATTATGTATAATACCTCTTTTAGGGGATGGTGGTGTGCGTAGAATCCATTTATGATGTTTTTTAATTCATGGTCAAGATCAGATGCTTAAGGTCAGGTTAAGATCAAACTTGACTTCTCGGTGGACAATGAATGGAAACTTCTACTAAATTATATTTCAGTTTATTCATGCACATAAATGGATAAGTTTACAATACTTGACATATTTGTTCGTGAAAAAAACAGTAATCAGTCATATTTGAAACACGTTGTTACAACTGTTACACGTAGTGTATAGTTCAAATATCATTATGAACATTGGCATTCATATTTCTTTGTGAGGACATTACTTGCATTAAGTAATAATGGACGAAAGTAATTTTAGGCTTGTTACAAGGATTGATATCCATAAACATTGATAAAAGTTAACTTTACACAATTCTATGCTATAAGCATAATGTTTACGCTATCTTAGTACCTGCAGACATCGCCTAATAATCTTCCCCTTTTACCTACTTCCACTCATCATCCCGGTAATCAGGATCAGCAAGACCGTCCTCAACATCCTCCTGCTGAAGTGAATGTAGTTGATTCGATTGTGCTTGGTGAAAAGATGGAGAGCACGTACATCGCCAGTTTTCCCGGTGGATTTTACGACCCTATCAGTAGTCCCATCAAGATGATGGACGTTCTAAAGAAGCAGGACAAGGGCAGGCCACACATCGATCTTGAGATCATTTTGTTTTCTCCTGCTCTGATGATTGGTTAGCGTCGGCAGATGAAGCTTGGGCGTCTGTTCATCTACGAGCTATGGACAATGCCTCCATCGCTCATCGACGAGCATGGTTGTCTGCGCAAAGCTAACAAGTCTGGGCTGGTCAAGCGCGTGGGTGTGCTCGAGATTTCGTGGCGTCAGTCCTTCAGATCTGATCGCATCCATTCAGAGTCGTCTGAGTCACTATCCAGATGGTACTGAGAAAATCACTGTCTTCGACAAGTACCAAGATGTATTAATCAAGGATCACGCGAGAATACGGTGGGCTGATGAAGTTACCCTCATCTACGAGCTCTCCATCACCAGTCCTCTGCCCAAACGAGATGCAACCCTGAAGAGCAAGAACAACAACCGGAGCCTGGCGAGTGTATTGTCTACCTTCAGTGCGGGAAAGAACGTGACGATGGAGACTTGTGAGGATGGTGCGTTTGGTCATGATGAGGCGGCCATCGCCATGATCTCCTATGTCATTGAAGCTGCCAATTCTGACAAAAGCGTGATCCGCGTACTTAGTGACGACATAGACATGTCTGTATTACTGGTCTTTTCGGTGTATCGGGAGGAGCTGGAGTGTAAGGTGCAGGTGGAGCGGTGGGGTGGGACAGTGCTGGATATCAACGCCACATGCGCTGACATAAGGCCACATTGTCTGCAGCTGCTTGGCATGCCGCCTCAGCGGGTGCGACACGACCTCATATCCGTATGCGAAAGGCAAGATCTACGCACTGAAATCGTGCTCACTGGAGACTTCCCAGGTTTGGATGGTGTGCTGGAGGAGGTGGGTGTAACACAAGTAGATATGACAGAGACGGCGAAAACCTTCTTCGCCGCTCTGTATGATCAGCCACCGGGGACATCCAAGGAGTCTGCCCACTTCACACTCTTCACCAAGAAGAAGAAAAGTCCCAAAGTCAAGGCCCTCCTTCCAACATCCACCAACCTGGGCATTTCGGGTGGGAGAACCGGGATGGCGTCCCCTCTCCTGTTATTGAGGGTGACCTAGGTCCACCACACCTGATGTGATTTATTGCGAAAGTAAGGCACGGGGCAAGAAGTGCAGCCCGAACGTTTGTGGCTGCCACAAAGAACATATTTCGTGCACGTCATACAGCAACTGCTCTGGCGAAGAGAGCTGCTGTTATCCGCACACTAAGACAGAATTGGCTCAGGCTGGAGACGAGGAGGGTGTCGAGATGGAGGATGCTGAGGAGGAGGTATCACACATCATTCTAGGATAAGCGGTTAAAAAATTAAATTGTCAAGATGTCGACCATTGGCCATCATTGGTTTATTCAAATTACCAGATTTGCTCAAAGTTGCTGTTTGGGCATCCAAGCTGAATTTGTTCTAGGAACCCATATGAGTACAAATCTACAAAAAAGTTCATAACATTTCTAGGTTCATGAAATGACAAATGGACTAATACATGCCAATGATGGCCGTCGTACCTTCCTTCACAGCATTATTTGTGCCCACGTGCACAAGAATATCCCCCAGAGCCGTTACCCATGACCTGATCTACTCGTTCTATGACATCATCTATCTTCGCCCCTGGTAGACGTACTGTCATATCCTACCTAGTTTTATATTTTCTTGTCCAACTGCCTCATAATACAATCCCCTTTGCCTACTCGCAGTTTCATCTCTTTCCGATTAACTATTGCATCGGCATAATTCATGCCTTCCTTCTGCCGCATCTCTTCAACACCGACCTGCTTACCTTTCTTTTGCTGAACATTTTGTCTTTTTCCATCTGCTTTCTTCTCAGTCTTTTGTTTTACAGTCTTACCAACTGCCTCTGTAGTATCTACCTCTCGATAACCTGTATCACTATCGCATCTCTCCTCATTCTCGACAGTCTGACCACATGGTGAATTCTCCCCAGTGGCCTGTTATCTTTCCTCTGCCGAGCACTTTTTTCGTCCCTCTGTCTTCTTCTTCTTCTTCTCTTGTTACTTCTGTTTCAGCAAACTCACCAACTATATCCCTCACACCACCACATTTTTTCATAAGATCTACCAACCTAAAACAATATATTTCCCCCAAAATAGTAATTGTACCGTGTATTCAGACATTCCAGTGTGTATGAACGATCTTACCAAGAAATAGCTGCGAGTAATGAAACGTTTCGGTCTCGTGGAAAAAATATCATCCGAAAAGTCATTAGCCTCACATGCCATTAGCAACACGTTTGTGTTATTAGAGTAAAATTTTTGTTATTGGCGGCACGCTGACCTATAATCAAATGACTATTTTATCAAAAGAAATAAAAACAAGTGGACAAGGACTGTATTGCTTGAATTATATGGTGAAGGAAAATAGTGTGACGCTAATTAAATCAGGATAATAATCAATTTTTAGGCTTTAGTTTCTCCCTCCGTCCCAGTTTGCAGGGTAAATCATGGACATGGGCATATGTTTAAGAACAAAAACTACTGTATCATGTTGCTAAGACAATTGTTTGTTTCTGATAATGAAGCGTGTCCAGCAACCTAAATTAAAGTTTGCATTAAATGATGTATTTTTGCTTTATAATTAAGTATTACAAAAACATTTTATTTAACATGTGTAGCTTTTTCATTTGGTGACATACTGAAGTATGCCTTCAATTTTATTAAAACAAACAAAAATGTGAACAAAAATAAAATTGTATTGAATGAACTACATTTTATAATATAAGCATGTGACGCTAATGACACCAAGGTTTACATGCATAAAGTTTGATCCTCCCATAATCCCAGTATGAAGGTAATGCGTGGACATGGACGATGTTATATACTACATATATTATACAATCACACATGAGCAAAAGTTGTATATGATTAAAGAAATACTGGAGTCCGAAAAACTATAATTTGACTAGTTGTCAAATATTCATATCGCAATTGCACAAACAAGCCATTATGTCGTGATGTATACTGTGCAGGTTTGTGTTTTCGCAAAACTAAATTAAATGAGACTACCGAAAAATTCGAATGGAGAAGAAGCTGAATGTGACTCTACGCATTTAGTTCTATATTATCCGCCAGAGGCTCCACGTGTTATTTTGGCTAACCTTTCATTCTACACGTCCAGCTTTAACTACTAAGAACAGTCAACAGAATTTTCAATCTCAGATAGGTGGATTTGTCAATATTTTCTAAGAAATAGACACACAAATGTAAACTTTCAGCGACCAACATCGCCATTTATATATTGATAGACAACCTTTGATGCATTGTAACAGAATCACCTCTCAGGCGCCGAGGGCCACTCTCCTCTTTCGCAATATTGTCCATATTTCAATAATATGTGACCCATCTTAACGAAATGAGTCGGATGGACCTTCTGGTGAACATGAGCGGCAACAAGAAAATAGTGCTGCTGGACTTGAGCAGGAAGAGTAGGGTACGAGACAGGGCCAAGGAACGAGTTACATGCACCCGTGACCGTACGCGACGTGCCGATCCCACGCAAGCGAGGATGTGGCTGACCTGGAAGCTATATACACTTGAGTTACTGGACATTGTAACCGATTCGTTGTCGTTGCGTAGTTACATTGTACTTTGTATTAAAATTCTTGTTAAATATGACAATCTGTTATACTTTTACTATGAAGATTACGAAGATAGTCATGATATTTATGTTATCATAGATATGAATAAATTAGTTTAAATAAAATTAGTCATATAAAATTAATAAAAAGAATTATACAATTTTTACTGACCCACTGGTGACAATTAACTCTTCGAAACTTCATATATAATGGTATAAAAGAGCTGCCGGTTTTCGTTTTTTCTAAAAAAATTCAGTAATTACACAGGCAATTAATTTGTTCCTAATTTATATCTGATACAGGTTTTGTTTGTGTGTTACTGTACTGTCATGAGGATGCCATTACCTTCGAGTGATCCAAATATCATCCAGATATGAAAATACTAATAATAAACTTCAGCATGATGTGCCCCTGGTACCTAAGGTACACTACCTGAAACATAACAAATATGTTGCTTAAACTTTGAAGGCCGCTTTCCGGGTTTGAAAGTTTCAACCCCACACATGTTTGGCGAGCCGTAACTTCAGTTGCAATTGAGATAACGTCTTATATGATACACCACATGAAAGCTGCTCTTCTCAATGGTACTAATAATTCAATATTGCAAAAATCCGACTCATTTTGTCACATATTGTGTACAAAACCAACACCAGAATAGTTATTTGTAGTTATTTATAGTTGTTTTTGTTATTTATAGTTATTTATAGTCCACTGGCGTTGGAACATAATGGCAATTGGGGGGCTGACGCTCTCCAAAAAACTCGATTTGCGCCCTGGCCCACTTTTGCTTTGAGGTTAACCACATCCTCAAATTGCACCCCCAATTCCACCCACCATCTATAAATACTGGGGTCGGCTAATCCTATATCTAGCCCCACCAAAAAGATTGGGTGGCTGAGCCCCCAAACCCTCGGTTCCGATTCCTACGTGTTCTTGTCGGCCTTTCTCGTACATGAGATAAGTGAGTGGTGAGCAAATCTCCAGAGGGCACCACTGAAAACGAATTTAAGGTAAAACAAAATACTGTTATGGTGATAACTTTTGTTACATGGGTGGGTTTTAGCTAGAGAGTGATGATAGTTCTTCTTAACCCTACAAAGCATAGATGCTCTATTGACAAAGTAGTCCTACAGGTGATATTTAGGGTTTTACTTTTTCAATTGTCAGCCATTCCCCAGGTGGCGCCTCTGAGGTTACAGTACAATTATTATATATATGCATTGCATGCAACGCAGTAATTGGCGAAAGCTGAACTTTGTTCAAAACACTGTAACGATGACAACTGCTGCCCTCGGTTCGTAAGCTAGTAGACAATAGGGCCTAATATTGTTACATTGCGTGTTCTTCGAGATCGAGACGTTAAGAGAATTGGGGCACTTTAATACCTATCAGGCTGTGTATTAGACCACAACCGGTTTTTGAAAAAGTCCCCGTTTCCCGACTTATTTGATCCGAAACACGAAAATGTGAGGTCCGCATATTCAAACATCGTTTCAATGTGTTTTCAAGCCTATCCACTAGATGGCGCACCACACTATACAGTAATGCGCAGTTATTTTGGGTTGGGTTTGGCCAACTTGACGTGTCAGTCTACGAGCTGGTATGGCCAACTTGAAGTGTCAGTCTACGGGCTGGTATGGCCAATTTGAGGTCTAAAGGGTTGTAATAAATAAAGATGCATTCAGATATCATTCACCTTTTACTTTTGTAAACAAATTGACATGCCCCGTCCACTGTGTATCACTTTCCTCCACCCCACATAACTTTAAAAAATAATATACAATTTCAAGATGAAACAATGCAAAATACGAAACATAATATCCGCGTGCCACAGGAGCATTCGTGTGTTATTCCGCTGACCGGACATGTCGACCTCTAATTTGGCAAAAGCAAAGTTATCGAATAACATGTGAAAGCCCAAAGTGACATGTACATACGGTAAGTAAATATGGTCAAATAAGCAAACGACTCATGTTGTGCATGCTCTTTGTTAACTAGTAATAAAACGGTCGATTAAGTCAGAATGCAACTTTAATGCTATTGTGCATTATTTTGATCAGAGGTAAATGTATGTAAACAGGATTGTGTTTGTGATATTAGAAAAGAAACTTGGAAGTACAACTTGGGATAAAGTAGCAGTTACGTGGAAATAATATCAAACCTATTTGTCAATTAATAAGACAATACTTCTCAAGGCTTTTCACTATAGTTCAACAGTTTATTCATGGTACGTTTCCGCCTAATACTTACAGGCTTCATAAAGCACCACTTGTAATGAATTATATTTTAAGAAAATACAATTTACATGCATATATATATATATATATTTATCAATTGCCACCATTGCTATATATATATATATATATGTATATATATATATATATATATATATATATATAGTTAATCAACACTGACAACACGCAACCAATACTACTGACTGTGCACTAGCAAAGGAAGAATTAATTATCAAATAATGTCTTCTTTTCTTCACATGGTGACTACTGAAGCAATCTGAAATGTATTCCTTTGCACAAGCAAATAGCATATATTCAGTTCACACAATAACCTATCTTTTCTTGGTTCAGTGAGCGCTTTGGTTGCAGCATCAATGGCGAACAAAATGTATTCGAAGACAAAAGTATGGTTATTTACGTGTAATATAAGCAACATAAAATAACATTGCAGTGAAGCTGACGTAATATGTAACACGTAGAAAAGAAATATAAACACGCAAATAATAGTTAAAATTATATCACATGAAAATAAAGAAACGGTGACAATTGTGAAAGTCAAAGACAAACACGCCTACATTAGATTATTTACAATATAGAATGGCGTTTCAAAATTACAACTTACAGTCCCGTTTTTGACACACGTTATTTATCTGGTCTCGAGAAAGTTGATATTTTCTTGTGCAGGCATTCGCCTTGCTCAAACGTTCTGTATAAATTTGCAAGAATTCGGCACGATGTTTCTAACCAGAAACTGCATTATTACGCTGGTTCTTGCATTACAAGGTTCACGTGATACACACATTCCAGTGTAAAGTGCAGATCTAAACGCAAAATAAATTACGCAAAATTGTACTGTGGGTTATAAGTTGAATGTTTTAACAACATTAAAAAAACATTTGTGCTTGACGAATTATGACGCGCAAGGGTCTACCGAGATTCGCCGGAAAAAAAAACTAGCAAATTGTACCAGGTCTGAAATAATATACTATACCAAATAATATCAAACAACCCCAATTTGTATAATTCAAAGTGTTACTATCATCATACACAAATTAATCTCAGTTACATTTTGCATAAATACAATAGTCTAATACCAGGTGTATTATGATGGTTTTTAACGTAATTTCATGTTTCCAGCTTTTGTTGTCGTTTCAAGCAAATGAATTACCCCTGATATTCTGCAACACTGTCATTCTATCACAGCAAGTAGGCCTTCGATGCAAGCAACGACGCCAGCAACACCGTGAAACCGGCGGCGACCGCGGTGGCAGAGTTCCCCTCTTTCTTGACGTTGGACTTCAGGACGAAATTCTTCCGTACCACCCTTCCATTGAGCGGCAGCACCGGGCGATAATTCCCAAACATGAACCCCTCCTCCAGTGTCGTTCCTCGTTTCTTTTCATTCTCTGCTTTATACGTCTTTAGCGCCCTGAACGCACTCAGCTGCAACAGGAAACTGTTGTTTAGATTGGCGGAGTGTAGACAATTCCCCTCGACTGACATGACAGCCGCAGTAAAGAAACAATTCACACTGGATGATGTGTATAATTCTCGTGCTACTACTAAAATGAAAAATATCCAATCATTAATTTCCCCCAGCTTACAAACCCACATGGAGAAACAAACTAAGGCCAGCATTTTGAACTCGTTGCATCATCTTGGGAATGGCTGACCACTTAATTTGTTGATCAGACATCAAAAAATAAAGTAACTTAAAATAACTACCTTTGTTTTTAATGCATCTCCAGTTTGTGGATTAGAAGCCAATGGCCAAAGGAAGAGAACGAACATTAAAAGATGCGAGTGGACCTTGGCACCTGGGAGGACACACAATTAGGGGACCTCGAAGTTAATTAATAATAATTATAAGGTAACTTCTAATGCGTCTACACAAGCACAGCGGTGCATTAAGACAAAATGGTTGGTTATTCTCAAAATCGATAAGCAGTATTCAAATTGTCAAAAGATGGACGCCTGGGAGCTTGGTGGATAAGCAAGGTTATAAAGGTAAGTTATTAAATAACACCGGAATTGTGTAATATTTTCAAATACTCAAACAGTAAGAAGTTAGCATATTAATAAGTATATGGATTAATGTTAAATGCAGTTGAACGTCGTGGTAGTTCCACTCAGTGTGTATACCCGAATGTTAAACAAGATAGAAAGTCAGCCAAGCGAAAGCAACAGTGTCATCCTTGCCTGTTTCTCCGAGATCTTCACCGTCTGTCGGAAGATGTTCCAGACGACAACCTCAGAGCAGGGCGGAGTCGTGAGACTGCCTTCGTACGTGTAATACTCAGCCACATTGCCCGGCATTAATTTGCGGAGGGCAAACTTCGCCAGGGTGACATTTTCTTCTAAAATTGGAACACCACGCCATCTACCGTTACCAACAATTTCCACAGAAGAACAATTTCGACGCTAACCGGTTTCGAGAATATAATTGTTTTCCTTTCAATATAACGTTGTTATTTTGCAGTGTTGGGTATACAGAAAGCATGAAGTTAGCAAGTTGTTCATATACTTACATAATAATGTGTTATAAATAAACATATTCATGACTTATCATGCTTGACAATTTATATAAAAACAAAGCTATACAAATGATCCATGTTGGCTAACATATAATTCATATCATATCTTAAATTTAAGTAACTAGAATGAAACGGGTTGTCACACACAACTAATTGTCATTCCCTTCACCTAAATGTATAGTAACAATCTTAGAGCTGGTGAATGATTTTTTCATAGACTTACCGAAATTAACGCAATACTATCTCACTGATAAAAAGAGCCAGCGACATTATGCAGAACGTATTCGAGACACACTGTTCCATAACAATTAACACTTACCGCTATGCATGATTTTCTGAAGATTTTGTATTATTTCCTGGAACGCGCCGTTGTCCTCACTTCCAACCTACAACAATATATGCAATGAAAAGTCTGACCACAAATGTACATATGACATATGACACAGATGACTGCACACTGACGTTAACGGTACATTCATTTTTATATTCAAAATGGCTACGGTTTTTCGTATCTTATGGAAACCAAACAATCACAATACTATTATCACAGTAGTTATTATTAGCTTTGTTAATTCTAAAACTAAAAGAAAGGTAATTGCGTTTGGGTGTTAATAACCAATTTGTGGTTATGTTTTATATTCCCATGGAAAAATTCTGTCCATTCAAAAAAAATGTTCCCGTACACAGGCCAAGATTGGTCTCGTAGCAAACGTTGACAGATTCGTACTGCGCAAGTATCGAGTACATATTATGTAAACACGTACGTTCTTAGATATAGCGCAGTATCCAGTCCTTAGGACTGCTCAAAGCGCTTTACATTTTACTCCCTGGCAGTTCTGTTCAATCGAACACAATCTCAATTTCTCTGGGAAGCATTCAGCCACACTGGAATTAATGCGCGAGGACTATTCATCTACAAATACCCAACACTGTTTTAGCCAAATCCTTATTCATACAGCTGAGTGAACTAAAGCAACGTAGAGTGAACGAACTTACACAAGGTTCGATACGGCAGCACAGGATTCGAACCTGGATTCTCTCGAATGAGAGTCCGTTGCTCTGTCCACTATGCCACTGCGCTCCATATAAGAAACTACCATTACATTACCTAATTACTACGCTAAGAATAGATTCATTTAACAAAACAACCCTACCTCGAACATCATCGTGATGACGGTCAGACTCTTGTCGTTCGCAATAGCTTCCGAGAAGTTTTCATACTTGGTTGACATGTGCACCATATGCATCTGCGCAAAATATAATGAGTTCACACATAGTATGTATGTTAATTTAACTGCTTATAGCATTTATTTACACCAATCACATTCTACTGCCTCTATTTCCACCGCCATCGTCAACGAACTGTATCTCCATTTATACTTATACGTATTATTATTATTTTTATTATTATTAGTATTACTAGTATCATTATTATTATTATTATTATTACTGTCATTACAATTATAGAGCAACATTAATTGGGTTGGTAATTGGTTCAATTATTTTGTGGAAATATTTTAACATTAAAGACGCCCAAAATCAGCTCAACATTACAACAATTTAAAATAGCTGTGTTTGCACAATACTTAATTATTGTTAGTCGGCTTTATAAAAATAACATTTATTTAATTTTAAATACATTAAGTAGACAGGAGTTACTTTGTTTGCTTCCAGCATGTTCAAAGACGCGCATTAATCGCTCCAGTGTATGACAATACCCGGATGACGAAGACAGGTGGATGATACTGACCTCTAGCGGGTACTGCTTTGAGTTGATTGTGTGCTCCGATCCGGTTTTGCTGTCTTTACCCCAGTGGAAGTGGAACTGCAGCAGTTTGTACGTGTCTGTCAGGCTGCCGCCTGTCACTGTCCAGTCGGCACCATTTGTGTCGACTTGGGCTGCGGCAAAAGAGACATAAAAACCGATTAATATCGGGACACACCGACATCACATAGCCAGATCTGTCGAACCACAGAACACAGTACAGTATGCAGTGTTCTCTTTTTGAGGCCATCCATAAAGTACGCCACGCACTTTACTGGCATTTTGAGATCCCAACCCCTCGTCAGGCTGTGCAATGTTGGCATATACACCTCCCTAAATTTAGGCTCCTTTAAAAAACGCTACCCATACGTCTATAATAACTGTTATTTTTTATTCGTAGCATATTTGCATTGATTCGCCGTTTTCGCATAAAATATAACTGTGTAAAAGTATAGTACATTGCTCGTAACGACCTGTTTACTTAAGTGTCCGCTAGTCTTTTGGAGTAACGTGTCATAAATAAAACAAGATGGCGGCCCACTCACCCGAATGTCCGTTGTTCTTCAGTGTTAGCACCCCTTGCTTCTCCCCGTACCCGACCATCGTGAAAGCTCCAAGCGACGAGTCGTATTTGGCATCGGGTTCTTTGATGTTGATGGGCGACTGGTGTTTATTACTGCAGCTGTTATGTCCCATTTTAGCCCAATTTTCTGCCCCTGTAAATACGTTAGTTATACATTGAAACAGGTAGTAAAGAGCCGTATACATGTTGTCGTGAAAGTCCGTATTTTAGTTCTTCATTAAAAAAAACATGACTTTATGCCACGCTCGAAAACTACATTGATGTGTGTGACTGTGCGTGTTCATGTGCGTGTGTGAGAGAGAATGAGAGAGAGAAACAAAAAAAGAAGAAGAGGCCTATATTTGCTAAGTATCTAAGTATTAATTGTTAGATCAATAGTGACTAATTGGTTAATGGCGAAAGCTAAGTTAGAAGATGTCAGCAACAGCTAATTGTTACATTGATAGACACGCGGGACATATTGCAATGCTGAACAATAAACATTCATCACTACCAAGATTGTAACACGTTATACAACACGTACCTTTGTGTGCATAACCCCATGCGTGTTGACCATCTAGTGAAGAAAACAATTAAACCGTCAGCGATATCATACTAAAATTACTATTATTATTACGAAACATTATAATAAAACTTCCATGACAAAAAACAGATTAGTCGATCAATTGGTGAACTGAACATTCACTATCAATGAGAAAAGGTACGATATTACATATTATATTAGATAAGACACGCTTGACTGCGTGTATGGTCGGTATTAATTACGACACACAAACCACGTCAGATCGTTGGCGGGTGTTGATTAGTTCTGTGTATCGTTTTCGTGGGTTATTCGTTACGCTTTTCGAGACGTCATTTTGTGACTATTTATGAAGTGGCACATCCCGGATCAACGACTGATAAAATATATTTTAAAATAATCCGACTTACCGCCACTCGGTATATGACCTGCAACAAAAGGATCATAAATTAATGCAATCTGTCGTCATCTTTTTTCTTTTCTTTTGCATAAAGTAGCGTTTAATATAGTCAAATAAACGAAAAACCTTATTAGGTAAAATTTATGGAGAGTCGTTCGAGAATTACACAAAGACAAAATCGGCCGATTCCTTCTTCTTGTGTCATAGTGCTGTTTTTAAGGGTATAATTAGTACCAATTACAGTTGCACAACAATTATTTGCGGCATAAAGTTCAGTCGTAACACGTGTGCTTGGGGATAACATATTATTTCATTATGCTATTATTATCATTGTGTCGCACTATTATTAGACATGTCCACTAGTTTTAATGAAAATAGCGAAGGTATGAGTGATTTCGTATACTCTTTAACTGCTTTGAAAACGTCACGTTTTTAGTCTAATCCCATTATGATGTCACGTAACGCATGCCGCGACAACTGGCGATCGCTACGAATTTATACTGACATGTGATGTTTTGCAATATCAGTCGCTTAATAATAATAAGGTAACTTCTTTTGCGCATACAATGCACATCTGCATTTTTCGTATCATAGATTATGCTCACCCTTGAAGTTGAAGCTTGAGAAGACGGTACGGCCGTTTAATGGGTACACAGGCCTGAAATTGTCCACCAAAGGTCCGTTCCCTCCGCCGTGTGTATCCTCGCCTTCCTCGTAGTTCAGCAGGGCCCGGAATTTCGCCAACTGAAACAACATAAAAATGTCCCGTTGTAGGAAGACGTAGAAGTAAAAGGGATGGAGAGAGGGACGGGAAGACGGACGGAAGGACGGAGAAAAGGAGGGCTGGACGTAGGGAGGGAGAGAGGGAAGGGGGGAGAAGAGAAGGAGGGGAACGGAGGGTGGGAGGGTGGGAGGGACGGAGCGATGGAGAGGTAGGGTGGGTGGGAGGGGTATGGTGGGTGGAAGG
>OZ023213.1:19364558-19392058 GCA_963995525.1 Escarpia spicata
GAATTCTGTGATGTCAATATATTTTAATAGGCTTATAAACATAATATTTGTGTTCGTGCATATATTTTGGCTTTGTTGATTTTTGCATATAATTATAAAGATTGACGTTCTAAGTTAACAATATTATAACAAATGAACCACAATGTCTGTTTCACGGCGTAATCACAATAATACCAACATACGTTTTAAGTAGTTTCAATGCTGCAATAAGTTAACTGAAAATTAGTTTAGAAGGTCACGCTGGTTCTATGTAATTGTGGAGTGACGATTCACAGTTAAACGTAACGACACAACGTACTAGTTTGGCCACGTTTCAATGGCTCGGGACGTCAAAACCTGTTTTGTAAAGATATCACTCAGAACCATCTGTACCTTTTTAGGTTCTACAGCGGTGAATTTGTGAAAGATAGGATAGCTTTCTCGTCACATCAGGTAGATGAACACCAAAATAAACTGTAAAGCCAGTTTATTACTAATAAAACATGTATATTAAAAGCATGGTTATTCTGTTTCAAGCATGACACGCTCAAGCACAAATAAACTTCGTGGGAGGGAAATCTTCAGACTGAAGTAGCGCATACCAATGTTGCAGTTGCCAACGTTTTCAAGTTCGTCTCACCCCATGTCAAATAAAACACGTCCGAAGTAGACAATGGAAGTTGTTCGAAACAGTTTGTTTCATCAGTAAGAGGAGAACTATTCCGGTGACATTTAATACCGGTGAACTGTGCCTTAATCGTTTTACACAACCCACGGAGCACGATCATCAAAGTTTCTATTCAACTTGTAGAGTAAGGAATGTGTAAGTTACATAAGCTGGCGGCAACAGAGAATTACAGCAAAGGATGACGTTAAAACACCTGGAATAAAATGTAATCCTACTGCGACTAGTATGCGGTACATTAGGGAAGTTGTCGTTGAATACAGAAAATCAAGAAAGAGAGCAAGAACCTGCTCGCGTCTACACGGTCGACCAAATCGACGTTTTTTCTCTCCACGCACCGCCATTCCTTTCTCCGCATCCAGTTCGATTCACCACTCATTGCCTTCCGGACACCATGTTTTCATTATATTTTCATCAAATACTTGCGTTACTCTGTGTATATAGACACGTTCCAATAATTAGTAACCACGATTCAAAGATAGATCACTTAATCGTGGCTTTTATTACAGTTATGAGGCTAAATCAGCTCAGTCCAAATACCTGGACGCAAATTGAGTTCACGCCTATACACCCTGTACCTGCCAACCTTTCTTGCTGAAATCCGGGAGATTCATTAACGTTTCAGCACGATTCCCGTATCGTGTTGTCTCATTTCGGGGGGGGGGGGGTTGAGCGTTGTTGGGGATTTTTCCGCGGGACTTCACCGGTTCAGCACGTCTCCCTGTAGCATTTCTGCTATTTCAAAATGGTTAAATCTACTTGCCTGAGGTTTAATTTTGGAAATGAGGAAGGTCAAGCCAGTAGATAGACATATTGTTGACCAACCGCCTTGGTTACGTAATTACGGCAACTCGGTTGCAGATGCGCTCAGTGGAGCGTGGCATTCTGTTGCTAGCATTGCCAGCAGGTGGTTTCACTGTAATCTTAGAGGGTGTTCCACAATGTTTAGTTTGAATTGTATACTGCTTTAGCCAATAGAAATGATGGAAACCTGTCATATGATGTGTAATTAGATTCAGGGTTGAACGAGACAGGTTGCCCTGCTGCCAAGAGAATGGCAAGTCAAGTCGTAAAGCGTGGTGGGAATCGTTAACGTGGGTTACGTTCCCAAGCTTATGTGTGTGTATAATATTCAGTGTCCAGAGTGACTGTTCGATCGAGCTTCGAAGAAGCCATGCTGCCACGTCAGCAGTATATTGAGACAACGTCCTCCAGTTTAACGGATTATTTATAATATATTAAGTGTCATATTTTAGGGACAGCGAGGAAGCCTATGCAACCTCTACTGTAGGCAATGGAAGTTGGTCGAAACAGTTTGTTTCATCAGTAAGAGGAGAACTATTCCGGTGACATTTAATACCGGTGAACTATGCCTTAATCGTTTTACACAACCCACGGAGCACGATCATCAAAGTTTCTATTCAACTTGTAGAGTAAGGAATGTATAAGTTACATAATCTGGCGGCAACAGAGAATTACAGCAAAGGATGACGTTAAAACACCTGGAATAAAATGTAATCCTACTGCGACTAGTATGCGGTACATTAGGGAAGTTGTCGTTGAATACAGAAAATCAAGAAAGAGAGCAAGAACCTGCTCGCGTTTACACGGTCGACCAAATCAACGTTTTTTTTCTCCACGCACCGCCATTCCTTTCTCCGCATCCAGTTCGATTCACCACTCATTGCCTTCCGGACACCATGTTTTCATTATACGTACAATCACACCATGATTGGATTGAAGATATCGGAAACCTAACCGCATGCATTTTAGCTAACACCGAATTTTAAATTAAATTGATTCACCGCTATACATAGACACAGTCGGCCTACCACTGTAGATTAGCATTGCGGGATACAGCGGAGATACTCCGTAAGAACCCTTGACTCGGATTACGGTATCACGAATCACATACATTTGGCCGCAACAAACGTGCACGAACTCAAGCGCGATAGGTATTTTGGACGAAGCGGGCCGTACACAGAAGGACTCACTCTACAAGACGCATTCGTACTTAAGTATCCACGATCGTATACTTGAAAATATGCACAGATCGCTTGAAATATCGACTTGAGTAAACATACAACATCTTGCCAGGTAATAACATATCAAATATTTGAAGCTGGTGAGCCAACGGATTGATAATGAGCTACCCTAACGAGTACTGAAGGATAATCGGTGGCCATTCTCTCGAGCCAATGGCGATATACATGTACACTACACTACCAATGGCAGAAGGCCAAAACAATGCACGGCAGTTCAATGAATCGGACATGCTTCGTCCAACGTTCCATAGCCGTCGGTCTTGATTGTTGGATCCAGTCGCACGCGCTCAACGTCAAACAACAATTCCCCGTCCGACCTTACGCGATGCCATTACGATTTGGCCCAAACCGTAAAAACGCCTGAATCTGAATGGGTGTAATTCGATAGATTCACGCGCCAATCAACAAATATACGTTTCGATGGTAGTATTCATTTAGTGAGCTGCGCCTATATCACGAGTTTGATCATCGCACAGAAAACAGCAGTTTTCAGTCAGCTGGTAGTCTCCATTATAAAGTGGTGGAAATTAGCTACGCCACCACATATTTCACTGTACAGTATCAGCAATTATTTCTACGCATCTTGGTCTGCGGCCTTATCGTAACGCGTTTTACTTTGTGGTTTTCCGTGGATGAATTCACCAGTTTCTGCAGCGGAATGTACACAAGTGACGACAAAATAGTGTATGTAATTAGCCATCTTTGATTTTCGTCGTTCTTATGCGTGGCTGGTTTCTTTGCGATCACGCAGAAAGTTAATGTTTATTCACATGAACGAGCCGCAGTAGACAGATGATGCTAGACGAGTAGATAACCTGACACTAGCGGACTGGATGACCGACAATATATTAAAATAACTGTCTCGCCTGTCTCCTAACTGCATACCGCGGACCATCATTACGGACCATGAATAACCCGTGCATGCAGTCACTTTAGTGCTCATCTTTCCCCAGCACAAAACAGACTCGATCTATCCACCCAGCTTATCGTGATACAAACCGCTATTTCAATAAAAAATGGCTAATAAAAAATCGTCGCAAACAACACAATGTAACAAGTAGAATAAAAGTGGAAAATAACCATACTATATAAATATTTCTAAAATAAAATAAGCTATCTCACCTCCACTGCTGAACACTCCACCAAAGAATATCGACTTGAGTAAACATACAACATCTTGCCAGGTAATAACATATCAAATATTTGAAGCTGGTGAGCCAACGGATTGATAATGAGCTACCCTAACGAGTACTGAAGGATAATCGGTGGCCATTCTCTCGAGCCAATGGCGATATACATGTACACTACACTACCAATGGCAGAAGGCCAAAACAATGCACGGCAGTTCAATGAATCGGACATGCTTCGTCCAACGTTCCATAGCCGTCGGTCTTGATTGTTGGATCCAGTCGCACGCGCTCAACGTCAAACAACAATTCCCCGTCCGACCTTACGCGATGCCATTACGATTTGGCCCAAACCGTAAAAACGCCTGAATCTGAATGGGTGTAATTCGATAGATTCACGCGCCAATCAACAAATATACGTTTCGATGGTAGTATTCATTTAGTGAGCTGCGCCTATATCACGAGTTTGATCATCGCACAGAAAACAGCAGTTTTCAGTCAGCTGGTAGTCTCCATTATAAAGTGGTGGAAATTAGCTACGCCACCACATATTTCACTGTACAGTATCAGCAATTATTTCTACGCATCTTGGTCTGCGGCCTTATCGTAACGCGTTTTACTTTGTGGTTTTCCGTGGATGAATTCACCAGTTTCTGCAGCGGAATGTACACAAGTGACGACAAAATAGTGTATGTAATTAGCCATCTTTGATTTTCGTCGTTCTTATGCGTGGCTGGTTTCTTTGCGATCACGCAGAAAGTTAATGTTTATTCACATGAACGAGCCGCAGTAGACAGATGATGCTAGACGAGTAGATAACCTGACACTAGCGGACTGGATGACCGACAATATATTAAAATAACTGTCTCGCCTGTCTCCTAACTGCATACCGCGGACCATCATTACGGACCATGAATAACCCGTGCATGCAGTCACTTTAGTGCTCATCTTTCCCCAGCACAAAACAGACTCGATCTATCCACCCAGCTTATCGTGATACAAACCGCTATTTCAATAAAAAATGGCTAATAAAAAATCGTCGCAAACAACACAATGTAACAAGTAGAATAAAAGTGGAAAATAACCATACTATATAAATATTTCTAAAATAAAATAAGCTATCTCACCTCCACTGCTGAACACTCCACCAATGATAACCACCAGAAGGAAGGCTTCATATGCGACCGCGGACAGACACGCCATTCTTCTGCTCTCGTCGACGTTCTAACAGAATGTGAACTCAACCGACGCTTTGCTTGTGTTTATGATATCTCCAAGTTGGCGGTGTAAGCCAAGTACCCTCGACGCGTAAACGAGCGCTGGACCGGAGACGATCCGTGCTGAGGGTCACTTATAGAGGACATGGACAATGTGGGTATACGCTAGGGTCAGGACAGCTCCACCGCGGCAGCCGATCGCGGGTCGGTCAATCATGACGGAAGTAGGTGTTTTTTTTAACCATAATACACCTCGGCGATATACCATTTCCTGTATTTGCTACAAAAACCTCTTTCTTCCTCGGGTCGGGACAAACGTCGTGAGGGGAAAAGTTGTGTTTTATATTCCAACACAATGAAACTGGCTCAATGTCATACCCGCGACCGCTTTATACTTTTGTAATAGTCTTTAAGCTACGCGCAGCCGACACAGTCGATTTTCTAAAGGGATCGAAATATTTAAATACTTGCGTTACTCTGTGTATATAGACACGTTCCAATAATTAGTAACCACGATTCAAAGATAGATCACTTAATCGTGGCTTTTATTACAGTTATGAGGCTAAATCAGCTCAGTCCAAATACCTGGACGCAAATTTAGTTCACGCCTATACACCCTGTACCTGCCAACCTTTCTTGCTGAAATCCGGGAGATTCATTAACGTTTCAGCACGATTCCCGTATCGTGTTGTCTCATTTCGGGGGGGGGGGGGTTGAGCGTTGTTGGGGATTTTTCCGCGGGACTTCACCGGTTCAGCACGTCTCCCTGTAGCATTTCTGCTATTTCAAAATGGTTAAATCTACTTGCCTGAGGTTTAATTTGGGAAATGAGGAAGGTCAAGCCAGTAGATAGACATATTGTTGACCAACCGCCTTGGTTACGTAATTACGGCAACTCGGTTGCAGATGCGCTCAGTGGAGCGTGGTATTCTGTTGCTAGCATTGCCAGCAGGTGGTTTCACTGTAATCTTAGAGGGTGTTCCACAATGTTTAGTTTGAATTGTATACTGCTATAGCCAATAGAAATGATGGAAACCTGTCATATGATGTGTAATTAGATTCAGGGTTGAACGAGACAGGTTGCCCTGCTGCCAAGAGAATGGCAAGTCAAGTCGTAAAGCGTGGTGGGAATCGTTAACGTGGGTTACGTTCCCAAGCTTATGTGTGTGTGTAATATTCAGTGTCCAGAGTGACTGTTCGATCGAGCTTCGAAGAAGCCATGCTGCCACGTCAGCAGTATATTGAGACAACGTTCCGGTCGGCCCAAACGTATTTGCGTCGATGAGCGATAATCGCGACGCGCTCACCCTGCACGGGCCATCCTCGAACATCGGTCTCACAGCGACAACGTCAGAAAGCTTGACCGAATGCGACTCGCAGCGGCGGTAAACAACGTATACGGCCAGGCGTCGTCATTCGCGCGAACCCGTTCATCCGACTTCTCGATCGTTTGCGACAGGGCAAGACCTCTCGATCGAATTCGTAGCGGCCGGCGGTAAGCGTCTACTGCCCGGCTTCGTCTTCCAGTTGAACGTATTCAACTGACTTCGCAATCGTTTGCGACCGTGCGATCATTGAACGGACGCGACTCGAGAATTCGCGGCGTACGACGGCAATCGTCAAGTGCCCGGCATCATCACTCGTGCGGCCGAGATACACCGTTCTAATTGTGTTCTGAGCTCGGCGTGTTGACTTCAACAAACCTTCGTATATATTCGAGATGGGATTAGCCCAGTGTCAATGTCTATTTTCTGATTGAATGTAACTATTATTTGCTGTATTATGATTGGTAGTTATCTGTGTTTTGAAGTGAGGTATTTTTACCCTTGAAGTATTCACATATATATGTATATATGTGTGTGTGTTGTAACAGATTACTGTAATGAGAGTCCGCGATGACTAGCTTATATATTGTGTATTTATATTATGGAAGTTATTCTTAGATAACACTTGGCGCCTAGTGTATGGTCGTGTAGCGGTATAATCCACCTTAGAAAGGAAGTGGAATTTGATAATCGAAAGATTCAGTGTTATTGTTTATGTTCTATTAAGTTTTGGTTACGGGATTTCTTTATGCTGTTTATTTTGTTAATCGAGATATTTACCAAAAGAAAGATATCTTGTAATAAAGTTTATTAAATTTTCCTCGTTCTTTGTTGCTTGTTCACGAAAAACGTTCTTTCTCATATGCGTTGACTTTGATATATATAAGAACCTTACTAGACTGAGCCATCTAGTGTACGGAGACCTCGCCAATCCGTGACACTCCCCCATCCCATAGTGTTGAGCTGTCTCTAAGACGGACGGATGTGGTTTTGGAGATTTTCAGGTAGAACCAACAACCATGTTTCGCAAGCTGTCGAGCTTGTTTATTACGCTTTTAATCGCGTCGCACTGTAAACCACGAGTGTAAAAAAGACCCCTTCACGTGGGTTATGCGTGCGAATTGCATGATTTACAAGCGTAGGCACCCACCGCATTCCATAGCCTACGGATATGGTTGTTCATATTATTGTGACATGCGTACCAGACGCAAAGACTTTCCATCAGACATTTGTTTTAACTCCACGAACATCTGTGAAACATTATCTAGTGACTATATGCACGGTGAGAGTCTCACAACATGGCCACGGTAATTGTACGCCGAGTGTAGATCATACCAGAACTAATTCAAAAATGGCCAGGAAAAGTCCACATTATTGTGGATATTTTGCCGCCTACAGGTAAAACTCCTAACGACCATCCATGGCCAGTTTTATGTCGACCTCTCCTTGAAATACCATTAGAACAATCGATTTTTATTTGCGTGAGTGCAACTCATCATCGACAATAGTGCAAACTGACGTCAACTCTTGTTACCCAGATGGTTATGTCGTCGAATGATTTAAGATACCATATAGTATACAGGTACGGGCGTATCAAGATAGGGTAGTCTTGGGGGGGGGGGGCACAAAAACCTCCAATGACGGCCGAACCAAATGGTGCAGAACATTTGAAAATAAACAAACGCCGCCTTAACTTCAGCTTCTCCGCTGTCTCGGCTCGACTGGTGACATCGGAAGATGCGGGGAGTGTAGGTGCTATTGACAATATTTCGTCGCCGCGCCGCCGTATCTTCAGTTCTTTTTCAGCTTCTCCGCTGGCTGAACTCGACTGTTACATCGGAACTTATTGTAACCTGAACAGCGGCACATTTCCAAGTGTCTGGGGGGCACGGTCACGTGGGCCCATTCATAAAGGTCTCGGGACACGAAAAATTCAAAAGCCCCTCCTGGATCCGCCTATGATAGGAAGCGCTATATTCTAGAGACAGTGTGCGGAAAATTATACAAAAACGTTATCAGTCAAACTCGACACCATGCCTTTCCTTCAATAGAGTGCGTTTTAGCCGAGCCAACATTGACGATTGCACAGTGAGCACTGCTTAACAGAATCAGCTATCGGAACAATGTACTGCATGAATCTAGTTAAACCGCTTTTTTTTTTTAAATAATCGTAAAAAGAATGTTATACCATCACATCAAGCGTGCACGCTGGACTACATTTTATATTTGTCAAATGTAATCAGGCATCGCGGCAGTCTGCAGCGTGCTGGATATTATGCATAGTGAACACTATTATATCCGAAACGAATATAATATGAACTATGTTGTGCGCGGATCTGTGTGAGCCAAGGCAATCATAATCAGCATACGCAATGTTGGTCATAAATGGACCGTTTAGGCATTGGTAGTTCATTGTAGATATGAATCGCAACCGTCCGTTTTGAGCGCGAGTAACCTTTGTGACTTGAATCAAAGGTGAATTTAATGACTCTGGAATTAATTTTGAATTCAGAGCGGCGAATAGTCATACGACCAGACTAAGCTTAGTCATATTGCAACAAGATACATTTTTGAAAAACAGGGGGGGTTTCTCTCTTGACAAGACGATAATAGTACTTTGATAATTAACAATAACAGAAAGCAATATCATGCGCTTGAAGTATCTTATACATAGCAATGCACGTTTAAATAAATTATTGAAACATATTAGCTACTGACCTCATAAACACTGTCGACCAAAGTAAATTTGACAATTTTATTCACCCCTTTTAGCCTGTGTCTCTCGGAAGAGACACTAACACCGTTGGTTCGTTCTACATGGAATCTATGCCAAGGGAAATAATATATCACAACCTAGAGGTAACATGTGTAATCTCTCGCAATCTCGAGGAGCTGGTGATCTGTATCTCTAAAATATTCAACTTTACACTTTAACTGTATTCAATCGTTTGTGGATTATCGCATCAAGCGTCAAGGGGCTTATATATTTAATCATAAAATTGTGTAGATATGTCATAACAGTTGTACTTGACGTACAGGTATGTTTTTGTGTTATGGAAATGGATGGAATAGACGAGCGATTGTGTTATAACGCTATATACATTTAATTTATGAACTATGTTGCTATTAAAATATAATATTAGTTTTATTATTATTAACAACAACAAAAAATGGCCGATCAATGCACGGTACTTCGTCGTTGCAGAATATAAAAACGTCGGTTATTTTGTATCTATATATGAACAAACTAATATTGTTGTGCCCTGTTAGGGGACGAAGTATGGCCGACATGAGCAGAATTTAACTGGAGATGACTGATAAATAGACGAAACATAAAGGAAATGAGAACGGATGCAACAGGCGTCGTAATCGGGTCATCGCGACCTTTTGCTAAATTCCAATCCCGAGACACCGTTTCTTTATACTAGACAAGTTTGATTGAATTGGTAAAGGGGGTTAAGCACCTGTTTCAATTAACGTCTTGATAAATGAGACAGGTGGTTCAAACATTTGAACAACAGTTCATAAAATATGTTGACTATTCAAGCGCATTGAGGCAGTATTGTAATACGACGACATAATAATTTATTAACAGTACGTTACGGACTCAATATGAATGAAATAAAAAAGAAGATGAAGTAAATTTCGCATAATATTTACCGAGATATCTTTTCCAACGGCCAGTATACTTCCAAAAAGTGTACCGTTATCGCTGCATTACAGATAACGTCTATCCGGTACGCGATTACCAATATACACATATACAAAGTCTTCAATATGTAGAGTTCTTGCTATTTAATAATATATAGATATATTCTATAATCCTGCCCTGTATGGGATTGTTTGTCACACGATGTGGAATGAATAATGTCTCAACCAATTTCCAGTGCGAGTGGAAAAAACAGATAACTCAAACACGCGTTCGTCTTGTTTATTTCCTTCCCTTGCTCAAATGATAAGAAATCTAATGTTACATTCTCAGCTGAATGCTAAAATCGGTCCATATCACACTGCAGTGACATGCACGCGCTTTCCTTTCCCCTCTCTGTCTTTTGTGCGGGGTCGATGCCTATTCTTACGACGCGGCCCTGGCCTGTCTGCATCGGCTACCGGACGACCGATAACGTCTGGTCACTGATCGAATTAAATGTCACAGAATGAACAAATCATCAGCGTGACCAGCAGCGATATCACAGCGGTCCACCGAACTGGCCTAGTTAGTTTAGGGACATCGAGTCTGTAGACACGCAGTGCAATGTCAAGACACCGATGTGTACCTAACTTCGCGGAATCACCCTCTGTAAAATCTTTTGTAAATCATCCCTTTGGAATATAGCACCGATGTGTATATAACTTCGCGGAACAACCCGCTGTAAAACCGTTAGTACTCCTTAGAAAGTATGACTTGAACTATGCTAATTCTATTTTATTCACAAACGAGTCTAGATGTGAGTATTACCGCAACGAAGATAGCAAATGATGGCACCGGACTGGTACATACGATGGCTATGAGACAGGAAACAACATTAACATTGAGTCACCAGGTTCGGTTGACATTATCAGACAACCGGTTTGGGTGGGTTTAAACTTGGTTTTCGCAAATTTCATTCAGGATGTAACATAAATGTTGAGACATTCGCTCTCGAATATGCACTCATGCACACAAACAAACACACCCTCACACTGTTCAGATATGTGCCTAACCTATTTCATTCAGGATATATGAGAAAACTGACAACACACACACGCACACGTACACATTAACGCAACTGTTTATTCGTGAAAACATTGCCAATTTAGTATTTTTTTCTCATCAAGTTGCTGCTTTAATTTTAAGATACTGTATCAATTGTTTCCAAGATAAGCAACTTGTGGGATGTGATCTCACATCCTCTCCCGCCAGGGGGCGCTGCTGATACCACCAGTCTCAGTACAACTCCCACCCATGGCGTGCGAGGATTTGACATCATAACTTTCAAGGAACACTTATTTTTATATGGATTTTACACCCAGATAACCCCCACGTTGTACGTACACAGATTCCACATGTATCCAGGCGCTCGCAATGTATTATAACTTACAGTGTGACCGACATTTTCAAACGTCGTGAGTATACATTTCAGGACCTATGTACATGCATTGATATTTAAACATAAATTACTGTTACGGGGGGGGGGGGTGATTGAAACCATGCATTTCTAATTGAATTAACAGGTCATTCTCTTCCACTCAAATGGGATGACTGGTCGTTACGCCCTGGTAACCGGGTGGTATTAGTTGGGTCAATTAATAAACAACAACATAATTCGAACACCGGCCGAAGTTCAACTTAGCGGTTTCATAACACTTCCATATGCAATAACACATTTTGTTGTAGCCCCACGGGAGGGAGGGAGAAGGGCAACTTGGTAGACCTATTCAATCGAGCACCATCTTGACTTTTCTGGAAGCATTCAGCCACGCTGCGATTAATGTGCGATGAATATTCGCACACAAATATCCACTACGTCTATAGCCAGGTAGTCATTCACACTGTTGAGTGAACTGGAGCAACGTGAAGTGAACGAACTTGTCCAAGTTCGACACGGCAATACAGGATTCCAACCCGAGTTCTCTCAATTGAGTCCGATGCTCTAGATATTGCGCCACTGTGTGCATGCGTGCGTGTGTGTGTATGTGTGTGTATGTGTGTGTGCGTGCGTGTATGTGCGTGTGTGCGTGTACGTGTTGATGTGTGTGTATGCCTGTGTGCGTGTGTGCGCGCGCGCGCTCGTGTGTGTGTGTGAGTGAGTGTATGTTCTGATAAGGAACAGTTTTTCCAGGATTTTTTGAAAATTGCGCAATACAGAAATTGGCCTATAATTTGTAACGTCGGTTTTCGAACCACTTTTAAAGATGGAGATAACGTTAGCAATTTCCATACGTGTTGGGAAAACACCAGGTCTGATTGAATTATTACATATATGAGTGATAGGTTTGCTTATTACACGAATGACCTTCGCGACACTGTCTTCAAAGTCTGAAGATTTCTTTCTGGTACACGTTTTCACTGTAGTTGTATGCGCTCGCAATATACTGTAACTTACAGTGTGACCGACATTTTCAAATGTCGTGAGTATACAGTTCAGAAGCTGTGTACATGCATTGATATTTAAACATAAATTACTGTTACGGGGGGGGTGATTGAAACCATGCATTTCTAATTGAATTAATAGGTCATTCTCTTGTCCTCAAATGAGATGACAGGTCGTTACGCCCTGGTAACCAGGTGGTATTAGTTGGGTCATTTAATAAACAACAACAGAATTCGAACACCGGCCGCAGCAGTTGCAGAAAACGTCCATATGCATTGACACATGTTGTGGTAGCCGCAAGCATATGCAGACCGAATTATTTTGAATGATACGTAAACTATTGTAGCAAGCAAATGTATCTTACCTTTTACGAAACGGGCAAATACTAATAATTAGTCTGCATGTTTATTGTAATAACTGATGATACACCACAAATCTGTAGATAAGATTAGCCCTCCGATATTTAGGGAGAGGGTGTGCACTTTAGAGTGACATTATTTGGTGGGGTGACTGGAGAGAGGATTAGCTCCCAAATATTTACGGAAGGGTTGTATTTTTGGATGTATTTTGATGTTTTTGGTGAGCTAAAGGTGTATTGGCGAGCCCCTCCCCCCTCGTCCCCCTACCCCCCCCCCCCCCCCCCCCCCCGTCTTTCGAAGTGTTGACCTACGCGACAGCGCGACAGCGCGACAGCGCGACAGCGCGACAGCGCGACAGCGCGACAGCGCGACAGCGCGACAGCGCGACAGCGCGACAGCGCGACAGCGCGACAGCGCGACAGCGCGACAGCGAGACAGCGCGACAGCATGACACCGCTGCATATCCAGACGGCGGAGTGTTGTTGAAGCTTGGGCAAAAATCGTTACCTGAATCCTTCCCTCGTCTTCCGATGTCATATCTGAGTGATCCGAGAAAGTAGCTTTCTGTTAACCCCCCTCAAAATTAATATAATTCCGTGATTTTCTTCAATACTTACTTATTTACTACCAGTGTAGTCAGCGACACAACTCGAAGCACAATCAACGTCATCAATCGTTGTCTTCAACCATTCTTTCTACGTCTTGTGTCGTTATTTTCTTGTGTTCTGCCTTTTTATATTGGTCATTTTATATTCGGCCTTCTGAACGTTGTCCTTTTCTCATTCCTAGTTGGTTTCCATTACCTAGCTTGGTTTGGTGTTCTTGTAGGTAGCATTCCAAAGACACGGCCATATATCTGCATCTTTCTTCATTAGAGCTAGATAATATGAAAGAGAAAGATCATGGTAAGACGTTTTACATTTTATGTCTATACTGACCAGCAATTAGCTGGAAACACATCCAAATTCACAATGTCATATAATGGGGAGGAAAACCATTATAGAAAGCACATCTTTAATGTATCGTTGAGCACGAACAAATTCGTTGAAAAAGTCAGTTTACTTGCAGTTGGATTGATGTCATGGAGCCATGATGCCACGATGCCACGAAGCCACAATGCCACGATGCCACAATGCCACACTGCCACAATGCCACAATGCCACAATGCCACAATGCCACAATGCCACAATGCCACAATGCCACAATGCCACCAGGGCATACAGACAGACAGACATACTGACAGACAGAAGGCAAGTAGGCAGACAGCCAGGCAGGCAGAAATGTACAAGGGTAGGAGGAGGGAAGGAGGGAGTGATGGACGGACGGAGGAAGGAAGGGATGAAGGTAGGGGGAGAGAAGGAGAGAGGGAGGAAGGGAGGGAGGGAGGGAGGGAGGGGGGAGGGAGGGAGGGAGGGAGGGAGGGAGGGAGGGAGGGAGGGAGGGAGGGAGGGAGGGAGGGAGGGAGGGAGGGAGGGAGGGAGGGAGGAGGGAGGGAGGGAGGGAGGGAGGGAGGGAGGGAGGGAGGGAGGGAGGGAGGGAGGGAGGGAGGGAGGGAGGGAGGGGGAGAGGGGGAGGGATGGAGGGATGGAGGGAGGGAGGGAGGGAGGGAGGGAGGGAGGGAGGGAGGGAGGGAGGGAGGGAGGGAGGGAGGGAGGGAGGGAGGGAGGGAGGGAGGGAGGGAGGGAGGGAGGGAGGGAGGGAGGGAGGGAGGGAGGGAGGGAGGGAGGGAGGGAGGGAGGGAGGGAGGTATGAGGGAGGGAGGGAGAAGGGCAACTTGGCAGACCTATTCAATCGAGCACCATCTTGACTTTTCTGGAAGCATTCAGCCACGCTGCGATTAATGTGCGATGAATATTCGCACACAAATATCCACCACGTCTATAGCCAATACAGGATTCCAACCCGAGTTCTCTCAATTGAGTCCGATGCTCTAGATATTGCGCCACTGTGTGCATGCGTGCGTGTGTGTATGTGTGTGTGCGTGCGTGTATGTGCGTGTATGTGCGTGTATGTGCGTGTATGTGCGTGTGTGCGTGTACGTGTTGATGTGTGTGTATACCTGTGTGCGTGTGTGCGCGCGCGCTCGTGTGTGTGTGAGTGAGTGTCTGTTCTGATAAGGAACAGTTTTTCCAGGATTTTTTGAAAATTGCGCAATACAGAAATTGGCCTATAATTTGTAACGTTGGTTTTCGAACCACTTTTAAAGATGGAGATAACGTTAGCAATTTCCATACGTGTTGGGAAAACACCAGGTCTGATTGAATTATTACATATATGAGTGAGAGGTTTGCTTATTACACGAATGACCTTCGCGACACTGTCTTCAAAGTCTGAAGATTTCTTTCTGGTACACGTTTTCACTGTAGTTGTATGCGCTCGCAATATACTGTAACTTACAGTGTGACCGACATTTTCAAATGTCGTGAGTATACAGTTCAGAAGCTGTGTACATGCATTGATATTTAAACATAAATTACTGTTACGGGGGGTGATTGAAACCATGCATTTCTAATTGAATTAATAGGTCATTCTCTTGTCCTCAAATGAGATGACAGGTCGTTACGCCCTGGTAACCGGGTGGTATTAGTTGGGTCATTTAATAAACAACAACAGAATTCGAACACCGGCCGCAGCAGTTGCATAAAACGTCCATATGCATTGACACATGTTGTGGTAGCCGCAAGCATATGCAGACCGAGTTATTTTGAATGATACGTAAACTATTGTAGCAAGCAAATGTATCTTACCTTTTACGAAACAGGCAAATACTAATAATTAGTCTGCATGTTTATTGTAATAACTGATGATACACCACAAATCTGTAGATAAGATTAGCCCTCCGATATTTAGGGAGAGGGTGTGCGCTTTAGAGTGACATTATTTGGTGGGGTGACTGGAGAGAGGATTAGCTCCCAAATATTTACGGAAGTGTTGTATTTTTGGATGTATTTTGATGTTTTTTTGTGAGCTAAAGGTGTAGTGGCGAGCCCCTCCCCCCTCGTCCCCCCCCCCCCCCCCCCCCCCCCCCCCCGTCTTTCGAAGTGTTGACCTACGCGACAGCGCGACAGCGCGACAGCGCGACAGCGCGACAGCGCGACAGCATGACACCGCTGCATATCCAGACGGCGGAGTGTTGTTGAAGCTTGGGCAAAAATCGTTACCTGAATCCTTCCCTCGTCTTCCGATGTCATATCTGAGTGATCCGAGAAAGTAGCTTTCTGTTAACCCCCCTCAAAATTAATATAATTCCGTGATTTTCTTCAATACTTACTTATTTACTACCAGTGTAGTCAGCGACACAACTCAGAGCACAATCAACGTCATCAATCGTTGTCTTCAACCATTCTTTCTACGTCTTGTGTCGTTATTTTCTAGTGTTCTGCCTTTTTATATTGGTCATTTTATATTCGGCCTTCTGAACGTTGTCCTTTTCTCATTCCTAGTTGGTTTCCATTACCTAGCTTGGTTTGGTGTTCTTGTAGGTAGCATTCCAAAGACACGGCCATATATCTGCATCTTTCTTCATTAGAGCTAGATAATATGAAAGAGAAAGACCATGGTAAGACGTTTTACATTTTATGTCTATACTGACCAGCAATTAGCTGGAAACACATCCAAATTCACAATGTCATATAATGGGGAGGAAAACCATTATAGAAAGCACATCTTTAATGTATCGTTGAGCACGAACAAATTCGTTGAAAAAGTCAGTTTACTTGCAATTGGATTGATGTCATGGAGCCATGATGCTACGATGCCACGAAGCCACAATGCCATGATGCCACAATGCCACAATGCCACAATGCCACAATGCCACAATGCCACAATGCCACAATGCCACAATGCCACAATGCCACAATGCCACAATGCCACCAGGGCATACAGACAGACAGACATACTGACAGACAGAAGGCAAGTAGGCAGACAGCCAGGCAGGCAGAAATGTACAAGGGTAGGAGGAGGGGAGGAGGGAAGGAGGGAGTGATGGAAGGACGGAGGGAGGAAGGGATGAAGGTAGGGGGAGAGAAGGAGAGAGGAAGGGAGGGAGGGAGGGAGGGAGGGAGGGAGGGAGGGAGGGAGGGAGGGAGGGAGGGAGGGAGGGAGGGAGGGAGGGAGGGAGGGAGGGAGGGAGGGAGGGAGGGAGGGAGGGAGGGAGGGAGGGAGGGAGGGAGGGAGGGAGGGAGGGAGGGAGGGAGGGAGGGAGGGAGGGAGGGAGGGAGGGAGGGAGGGAGGGAGGGAGGGAGGGAGGGAGGGAGGGAGGGAGGGAAGTATGAGGGAGGGAGGGAGGGAGGGAGGGAGGGAGGGAGGGAGGGAGAAGGGCAACTTGGCAGACCTATTCAATCGAGCACCATCTTGACTTTTCTGGAAGCATTCAGCCACGCTGCGATTAATGTGCGATGAATATTCGCACACAAATATCCACTACGTCTATAGCCAGGTAGTCATTCACACTGTTGAGTGAACTGGAGCAACGTGAAGTCAACGAACTTGTCCAAGTTCGACACGGCAATACAGGATTCCAACCCGAGTTCTCTCAATTGAGTCCGATGCTTTAGATATTGCGCCACTGTGTGCATGCGTGCGTGTGTGTGTGTGTGCGTGCGAGTATGTGCGTGTGTGCGTGTACGTGTTGATGTGTGTGTGCGTGTGTGCGTGTGTGCGTGTGTGCGCGCGCGCGCTCGTGTGTGTGAGTGAGTGAGTGAGTATGTGCTTGTGTGCGTGTACGTGTTGATGTGCGTGTGTGCGTGCGTGTGCGAGTGCGTGCTTATGCGTGTGTGTTTGTGTGCGACTTTGTGCTTTCATGCATGCACGTGTAGTCCGTTGTCATACAGAATATGTCATACACTCGTGATAATCATCGTATACGTATGTGTAAATATAATTCGAAATATATGTTTATGGGGTCACAGGAAGACGGCATATTACATGCCATGTGACCACCATGCAACACAACTTTATTTTTAAACGGTTGTTTTTTGTATTTATACTATGTTGTTGTTACAAAATCAATTGATTTGATTTTGATTTGATTTGATTTGACGGAGAGAGAGGGAAAGAAACAGGCAGATAGACAGACAATCGAACAACCAAACAGTGCCGGAGAGAGAACGAGAGGTAAACCCCGTAAATGTCGTCTTCATACATACCATGCTTTATTATGTTTTTGAAAAATAGGAAAACTTTGAGTGATCGCATCATGAGATTATGAGTAAAAGCAGAACAGATTAGGTGTTATCCAAGCATAGTACTTTCCCTTGCCCAAAGAGAGAAGAATTAGCGAAGAAGAACACCGACGTACATCAAATCGGGCCGCCTACTTTACATTGCACATGGTAGCGTACCAGTGTTAATGACCATGACTTTCAAACGGAACGGCCCTGGTAGGAGTGACTCAGTAAGTGGACAACACTGTACCCTTGCCGATAACATCTTATCAGTTCAACGTCATGGCCGAATTACAATCAGATCAATACGGTCACCTGCATAAGGACGTAATATTATACTAGTAATTTCAAGGTTGACGTATAACGAAGTCACGCACACAGGTAGTCATTCACACTGTTGAGTGAACTGGAGCAACGTGAAGTGAACGAACTTGTCCAAGTTCGACACGGCAATACAGGATTCCAACCCGAGTTCTCTCAATTAAGTCCGATGCTGTAGATATTGCGCCACTGTGTGCATGCGTGTGTGTGTGTGTGTGTGTGTGTGTGTGTGTGTGTGTGTGTGTGTGTGTGTGTGTGTGTGTGTGTGTGTGTGTGTGTGTGTGTGTGTGTGTGTGTGTGTGTGTGTGTGTGTGTGTGTGTGTGTGTGTGTGTGTGTGTGTGTGTGTGTGTGTGTGTGTGTGTGTGTGTGTGTGTGTGTGTGTGTGTGTGTGTGAATTGAATGTGTGTTTGTGTGTGAATTGAATGTGTGTTTGTGTGTGTGTGTGTGTGTGTGTGTGTGTGTGTGTGTGTGTGTGTGTGTGTGTGTGTGTGTGCGCGCGCGCGTGAGTATGTGCGTGTGTGCGTGTGTGCGTGTACGTGTTAATGTGTGAGTGTGCCTGCGTATGCGTGTGCGCGCGCATGTGTTTATGTGCAATTTTGAGCTTTCGTGCATGCACGTGTAAACGGAGAGAGAAGGAAAGAAACAGGCAGATAGACAGATGTGGTGTTCCCTAATACACATGCCGTCTTCATACATACCATGCTTTATTATGTTTTCGAAAAATGGGAAAACTTTGAAAAATCGCATCATGAGATTAGGAGTAAAAGCAGAACAGATTAGGTGTTCTCCAAGCTTATTACTTTCCCTTGCCCAAAGAGAAGAATTAGCGAAGAAGAACACCGACGTACATTAAATCGGGCCGCCTACTTTACATTGCACATGGTTGTGTACCAGTGTTAATGACCATGACTTTCAAGCGGAACGGCCCTGGTAGGAGTGACTCAGTAAGTGGACAACATTGTACCCTTGCTGATAACATCTTATCAGTTCAATGTCATGGCCGAATTACAATCAGATCAATACGGTCACCTGCATAAGGACGTAATGTTATACTAGTAATTCCAAGGTTGACGTATAAGAAAGTCACGCTCACAAGCTGGAGGAACACCTGCTCGGTATCGTGAATAAGCTGGTCACTGGAGTCCGCCTGGCGGCTGCGCCTACGGATGTTATTCTTGCGATGCCAGTCAAGACATAGGTTTATATCACAATCACAAAAACTGCAACGATCCAAATAAGATGCGCGCACTCCGGCAGGATGACGCCAAACGCGTTGATGTTATGGGGCAGCACATCACCGTTTATTATCATTGGAACCAATCCGGCAATTCTACATTGTATGCAAAGTTACAATGTGGTTTTTACTGAAACACTGTGCACGTCGATTTCTGTCTTGGTGCCGACGTGCAGTTGAGGAGTCGTCAAATCCTACAACTTAGTTTTTGAGATAATCGACATAGAAGTTGCTGCGAATCATTTATTGTCCACGTAAAACGCTAATTACGACAGCGTTGCTTCCATCACTGAGCACTGTGTAATGCTGCAAACAGGCAATTACTGCTGTGAACACTAGAAGTGACATATTCTTCAACAAATGTGATCCTTCCATGTTGATACAAAAAATCAGGGCGACAAACTTCTCCTTTGTCCCTGCTGTCTTTGCGAAGATCAAAATCAAAATAAATTATATGTTATTCGTGAATAAAAAACCCGAAAGAAAAACAACTACCTACTCCCTTATTGTTTCTAATAAGCAGTTGTGTGACAGACAGAGACAGGTCATCAATCATCTACGCAAAAAGAATCCTTTAGAAAGTGTGAAATGTGCAACACGCGTACTTTTTAAAGCACCATAACTTAGATTTTTGTTTCAGTAAAGTTACCTTTCCGTGCTTCTTCATTAGAGCTTGTTAAATGGTTGCAACGAATAATCGACTAGTGACGTATCAACCATTGGTACAAGGCATGGCCAATTAAACAACATCTCAGCATCAGTCACCGGGTTGAATGGAAGAGGAATCGTTTTTGGGGACGTATCAACCATTGGTACAAGGCAAGGCCAATTAAACAACATCTCAGCATCAGTCACCGGGTTGAATGGAAGAGGAATCTTTTTTGGGGTTAATTGTTTCTTTTCAAAAGCATGTCATATACCAGTTGAAACACGTCTAAAGTGACAGATATCTAAGAAAAACACAGCGGCTGCAACAACAACAGTAAAGCTGGTATATCCCCTGATTGAGTTACGTTTTCAAATCAGCAGCATTTTGTGAAAACATTATTGTTTCACTGAGTCATTTTGAAAAAGGCAGGGTACAGGACAAACAGTGTTGATTTTTAAGTAAGTAAGTAAGTAATTTATTTCCAAAAACAACATAAAACAATTGTACAAGCCGTTATTCCAAAATACAACATTTTCAACATATGAACAAAAAATACTAATAAGTGTTGATGAAAACAGAAGTGTAACACTTAGGTATGGTTCATCCCCAACCAGCATAGTTACTTACTGTACCAATACAACATATTACACAATATTTTTAATTTCACAAATAATGCAAGATTCGGTGCCTAGACAATATAATATCTTGTTAGAATTATTTGGATGTTTTATTAGATCTAGTACATAGATAGAAGATGGGACTTGTAGTTTTTTTAAAGCCTTTATGCGTCTACTGCTGGTGATGCTTTCATGTAGGATATTCCACAGTTTTATCCCACAAACAGAAATGCACATCGATTTTTGTGTGGTAGTTTTGGTACTTCTTTGTGATGTGCCTTATACAATATAATCGCTATCTTAAATTTAACTAAGTCTACAAACGTCAAAGTGCACAGTTGTTTAAAGAGAGTGCCGGTATGCTCCATACGCTTTACTCCACAGATCAGACGAACTACTCGTTTCTGCAGCACCGTAATACACCTGATGTTTGAGACACATGTGTTACCCCATATTTCGCTGCGATAGCTAATATATGTCAACAACAGGGAACAATACAATATGTACATTCCAACCTGATTAATTAAACAACTTGCTTTGTGAATTATTGCTGCTACTTTCGACAGTTTTGTTCTAACCGTATTAATGTGATGTTTCCAGTTTATCTGGTCCCAGAAATTTGGTTGCACGTATTCTGGTTATTTGTTCGATGTTTACACACAGATTTACGGCAACACCTGGTTAATTAATAACCCACTTCTAACTGAGTAATTCATTTAATTAGCAAATATGTTGTCTATCAGAGTACAAGAGTTTGTTGTAATTCGACTCGGTCTATCTATTAACGGAAACAAACCTAAACCATACACAATCAAACAAACTCTTTGTCCCGTTGTGTGTATCTTGTTTTAGGTGATCGATATTAAAATCACCACATACAAAACTAGATGTGCTTGACTTGATATTAATAAACACCTGCTCCGTATTCTTGCAAAATAGGTTTATGTCTGAACCCGGCATTCTGTAGACACAACTCACAATTATATGTTTGACGGTTTTTTCATGTCCAATTCAACAGTGACACATTCAAATGTATTGTCAATCACCCTTGATTTTACTGCTCGAAATTTGCAAGAGAATGTTTCATTAAGACACAGTGCCACTGTCCTCCTTTGTTGCTATCTCTTACAAAGTGGAAAACTTCATATCCATTTAATGAGTAATCAACAGTTGTGCAAGAATCAGCCCAGATCTCTGAAATTGCTATGATATCAAACGTTAGTTTAAGGTCATCGATTAAATCTTAATTTATTTCGAAAATTCTTATTTAAACATATAAATCATAAGTCAAACTATTCATCACTGTAATATTTTGTACTGGTAGGTACACTATTATGAAAATGATTATATTGATCTAAATTATTCAAAATGCCACTCGGTCTATCTTCAACATCATCTTCATTACTTTTACACTGTTATAACGAAATATCGGAACAAGTGTCGCGCGTTGCATGTAAGTTTAAAGTGGTGAACGTACTGTCATTGGATGTAGAATTAAATTATACAAAGTCATCATTGTCAACACTGGAAAAAGGTAAAACTTGAATAGCCATTGTCAATGTATGTTGATATAGCTATCGTCAATGTTCGCGGATTGTTCTACTGCATACACTTAGGTTTTATTATCCTACGAGTTTGTTATATAAGAGATAAGCAATCTTGCCTATCTCCCTTGCCTCTCGCAGTTTGGGTAGTAGCTCCTTACGTCTCACCATCACCCGATGTGAAAGATCCTCATTTACATACACACCACGGGGCTTCTCTTTGCGGGCGGCCTGGAGAATCACGTCACGTTGTTTGAACTTTCGAACTTTACAACCACTGTCTTCGGTTTGCCCGAGTGTTTGCTTCCTCCTGTTCTGTGCGCCCGCTGGACTCTCACGTCGTTTGCCTGTTGTTCTGACAGTTTCAACGAAGACACAAACGTTTTACGCATGGCTGCCTCGGCGTCTGCCCACGTTTCTGTCGCACTTTCTGCTACAAAGTCTATACGCAGGTTGTTTCGTCGTGACTGACTCTCCAAGTAATCGATGCCATTTTCGATCTCGTGCTGTGCGGCTGTGACCGTCTCGAGGTCTCTAACCGTGTTGCTGAGATGTTCATAATGTTCAGCAATCGCGCTCTTGATCTAAACTTCTTCTTCATGTGTACATTGGAGATTTGCTCTCAAGTCCGCGACCTCTTTCGCCATCTCGGTCACCATTTCGTCAACATGCTTGCTGGACGCCTCCATATACGACCGGAGGCAGGCTTGGAACGATTTCTGTTGGGTCTCTGTCATATTTTCGAAGATACCTTGCTGCTTTGCCAGAGCGTCGTTAACAACGGTTTCAACGTCTGCGTCCTCGAAGTGCTAAGCCGATCGCGTTGTCTTCCCCATTGCTCCAGCAATTTCCCCAATAAACCACTTCGGTTAATTATCCGTTAGTTGACCTATCAATTTGACTGCGTGACAAGTGAAGAGTCGCACCTCCGCGCCTGGCTCGAGCGTGACGACTGCGGCGGCAAAATTGCCGATAGTTCACGTTTAATGAAACATTATCCACACAGGTTGTTACTGATGTTACCCTCAGCTCACCTGTAGTGTCGAGTGTCTATTTACTGTTTCGCGGGAAAATCAATGTCAAATTCAAATTCGTCTGACTCCTCAGATGTCACAATCTGGATTCAATTCTGCAGATATCACAGCACCGCAGTCGTGTTGGGCACTCCATGGAACACTGTGTCCATGCTCGGTACATGAAGAATAACTACACAATTTCGCTGGTTATATCTGGACACTCGTTTGCAACATAGAACTTCTTGATCACGTTTATTTTACACACACTGACTGGTGATAGTGCTATATTGTTAAAATATGAATAATACTTTAATGTTTCCTTTTTAATTCGCCGTATCTTCTCTTTCCTCAAATCAACAGTCCAGTGGGTTGACAGTTGGCTAGTACTATTTTGCAAATAACCACATGTTGACGACATATCACAGATATGCTAGTGTATACGGCTCTAGCACTCCCCGACAGTTTGATAGACATATTATGTGCACTTCTTGTGCTAAGCTATAAATTACATAAACACGGTTAAATATATTGTTAAAAACATCTAGGAATATACAGTGGAACCTCCATATTAAGGCCACCCTCAGCACTGGGAGAAAATGACCTGAATAGCCAGGTGACCTTATTAGCCAGACTGATTTCCTATACTTTACTCTTATGGAAATAATTTCGGGTGACTTTAATTGTGAGGTGGCTGTATTACCGAGGTGACCGTAAAACGAGGTTATGCTGTATATCACTTTCACTCATTCAGCCCTTGACCGTGACAATGGTAAGGGTGCAATGTCCACTGTCAGTCTGCACTAGCTGTGTCTGTCATCGGTGGGGTGCAGCAGGGGCGGTATGGGTAGACGGGTCCACGTATTATGCTATCTTAAACTATTCTTCTGACGGCCCCGTCTTCTTTTTCCCTTTATGGCGCTTTGTACGATCCATCTTGATCTGAATGTGTGGTGTGACGAAGCAAATCTATGGCAGTTTACCGAGTTTTACTGTTGACAACACCAACATTAGGCCCTGATATGTATGCAATCATATGTCAGCAACTTTATTTGTAAAGTAAGTGTTTTACAAAACCATCGCACGCATGTTGCTCAATAATAATGTATTCGCAGCATGTGATTTACAACGCTTTCTGATTTAAGTTTGTACTTTCTTGAGCTGTAGTTTGTTTACGATGTTGTTTTTCCAAGTGGTCGTTCCACAAATCATAACACGACTTTTTATCTAGGGCGTCACGCTTCTTGTTTTAGGTGATCGATATTAAAATCACCACATACAAAACTAGATGTGCTTGACTTGATATTAATAAACACCTGCTCCGTATCCTTGCAAAATAGGTTTATGTCTGAACCCGGCATTCTGTAGACACAACTCACAATTATATGTTTGACGGTTTTTTCATGTCCAATTCAACAGTGACACATTCAAATGTATTGTCAATCACCCTTGATTTTACTGCTCGAAGTTTGCAAGAGAATGTTTCATTAAGACACAGTGCCACTGTCCTCCTTTGTTGCTATCTCTTACAAAGTGGAACACTTCATATCCATTTAATGAGTAATCAACAGTTGTGCAAGAATCAGCCCAGATCTCTGAAATTGCTATGATATCAAACGTTAGTTTAAGGTCATCGATTAAATCTTAATTTATTTCGAAAATTCTTATTTAAACATATAAATCATAAGTCAAACTATTCATCACTGTAATATTTTGTACTGGTAGGTACACTATTATGAAAATGATTATCTTGATCTAAATTATTCAAAATGCCACTCGGTCTATTTTCAACATCATCTTCATTACGTTCACACTGTTATAACGAAATATCGGAACAAGTGTCGCGCGTTGCATGTAAGTTTAAAGTGGTGAACGTACTGTCATTGGATGTAGAATTAAATTATACAAAGTCATCATTGTCAACCCTGGAAAAAGGTAAAACTTGAATAGCCATTGTCAATGTATGTTGATATAGCTATCGTCAATGTTCGCGGATTGTTCTACTGCATACACTTAGGTTTTATTATCCTACGAGTTTGTTATATGAGAGATAAGCAATCTTGCCTATCTCCCTTGCCTCTCGCAGTTTGGGAAGTAGCTCCTTACGTCTCACCATCACCCGATGTGAAAGATCCTCATTTACATACACACCACGGGGCTTCTCTTTGCGGGCGGCTTGGAGAAACACGTCACGTTGTTTGAACTTTCGAACTTTACAACCATTGTCTTCGGTTTGCCCGAGTGTTTGCTTCCTCCTGTTCTGTGCGCCCGCTGGACTCTCACGTCGTTTGCCTGTTGTTCTGACAGTTTCAACGAAGACACAAACGTTTTACGCATGGCTGCCTCAGCGTCTGCCCACGTTTCTGTCGCACTTTCTGCTACAAAGTCTATACGCAGGTTGTTCCGTCGTAAGTAATCGATGCCATCTTCGATCTCGTGCTGTGCGGCTGTGACCGTCTCGAGGTCTCTAACCGTGTTGCTGAGATGTTCATAATGTTCAGCAATCGCGCTCTTGATCTAATCTTCTTCTTCATGTGTACATTGGAGACTTGCTCGCAAGTCCGCGACCTCTTTCGCCAACTCGGTCACCATTTCGTCAACATGCTTGCTGGACGCCTCCATAGACGACCGGAGGCAGGCTTGGAACGATTTCTGTTGGGTCTCTGTCATCTTTTCGAAGATACCTTGCTGCTTTGCCAGAGCGTCGTTAACAACGGTTTCAACGTCTGCGTCCTCGAAGTGCTAAGCCGATCGCGTTGTCTTCCCCATTGCTCCAGCAATTTCCCCAATAAACCACTTCGGTTAATTATCCGTTAGTTGACCTATCAATTTGACTGCGTGACAAGTGAAGAGTCGCACCTCCGCGCCTGGGTGCACACAACTGTTCGAGCGTGACGACTGCGGCGGCAAAATTGCCGATAGTTCACGTTTAACGAAACATTATCCACACAGGTTGTTACTGATGTTACCCTCAGCTCACCTGTAGTGTCGAGTGTCTATTTACTGTTTCGCGGGAAAATCAATGTCAAATTCAAATTCGTCTGACTCCTCAGATGTCACAATCTGGATTCAATTCTGCAGATATCACAGCACCGCAGTCGTGTTGGGCACTCCGTGGAACACTGTGTCCATGCTCGGTACATGAAGAATAACTACACAATTTCGCTAGTTATATCTGGACACTCGTTTGCAACATAGAACTTCTTGATCACGTTTATTTTACACACATTGACTGGTGATAGTGCTATATTGTTAAAATATGAATAATACTTTAATGTTTCCTTTTTAATTCGCCGTATCTTCTCTTTCCTCAAATCAACAGTCCAGTGGGTTGACAGTTGGCTAGTACTATTTTGCAAATAACCACATGTTGACGACATATCACAGATATGCTAGTGTATACGGCTCTAGCACTCCCCGACAGTTTGATAGACATATTATGTGCAATTCTTGTGCCAAGCTATAAATTACATAAACACGGTAAAATATATTGTTAAAAATATCTAGGAATATACAGTGGAACCTCCCTATTAAGGCCACCCTCAACACTGGGAGAAAATGACCTGAATAGCCAGGTGACCTTATTAGCCAGACTGATTTCCTATACTTTACTCTTATGGAAATAATTTCGGGTGACTTTAATTGTGAGGTGGCTGTATTACCGAGGTGACCGTAAAACGAGGTTATGCTGTATATCACTTTCACTCATTCAGCCCTTGACCGTGACAGTGGTAAGGGTGCAATGTCCACTGTCAGTCTGCATTAGCTGTGGCTGTCATCGGTGGGGTGCAGCAGGGGCGGTATGGGTAGACGGATCCACGTATTATGCTATCTTAAACTATTCTTCTGGCGGCCCCGTCTTCTTTTTCCCTTTATGGCGCTTTGTACGATCCATCTTGATATGAATGTGTGGTGTGACGAGGCAAATCTAGGGCAGTTTACCGAATTTTACTGTTGACAACACCAACATTAGGCCCTGATATGTATGCAGTCATATGTCAACAACTTTATTTGTAAAGTAAGTGTTTTATAAAACCATTGATCGCATGTTGCTCAATAATAATGTATTCGCAGCATGTGATTTACAACGCTTTCTGATTTAAGTTTATACTTTCTTGAGCTGTAGTTTGTTTACGATGTTGTTT
>OZ023213.1:19397058-19454558 GCA_963995525.1 Escarpia spicata
TATTGGAAATATTAGCAGTGAATTATTCAAGTGATTTGACACCGGTTCATTAGTGTGAATTAAGTTGGAATTATCTGCTCATGAATGACACGAAAACAGAAATTCTACCGGTTGTCCCCAAATCAGCATCTGCCATCGTAAGTGGGCTCCGTGTGCGCGTCGGGACAGATGAAATATGTGCAGTTGATCACGTTAGAAATCTCGGCGTCCACCTTGATAGACACCTGGATATGACTATGCAAGTGTCACGTACTATCAGCACTTGCTCACTGCACCTGCGCAACATCCGGTTGATTCACCGTTACCTCACTCAACCGACAGCGGAACGCGTAGTCAATGCTATGATTACATCCCGTTTGGAGTACTGCAACTCTCTACTGTTCGGAACCTCAACCAATAACATCGGTCGATTGCAGCGACTCCAGAATGCTGCCGCTCGCCTTATTACTCGACAGGCTCGTTGTGAAAGTGCGACCCCTATTCTTCGCGAATTGCACTGGCTACCTATTCAACAGCGCATTGCATTCAAGATCGCTGTTCTTACGTACAAGTCGCTGCACGAAGACCTCTCGCCTGTCTACATGCAAAAACTCGTGCGTGTCTACATGCCAGCCAGATGTCTTCGGTCTGCTGACTCGAACGCACTAGTTGTTCCGAGAACACGCAGCAGAGCCGGTGACTGTACATTTGCTCACGCAGCGGCAACAGTGTGGAACGCTCTGCCGTCAAGCGTTACTAACAAAACATCACTGGAATCATTTAAATCTGTGTTGAAGACTCATCTGTTCACTGCAGCGTATATGTAGCTCGGACCCTTACCAACACTGTTTTACCATAGCTGATTGATGTTTAACGTTTATTTATTATTTATTTATTTATTTTTCGTATACATTTTAGCCTAATTTATTGATGTTTACATTAATTTTAGTTTATTTATATATCTAAAAATTATCTTAAAAATTTTATTTTATGATATAATACATCACATTCCTTTTCTACTTCTACTATATTTATTGTTTTAATTGCTATTATTATTATTAGTTCATTTTATCTATGATATAATAACTATTGTTTTTATTCAAATGCATTATTTTTAACATACACTTGTATATTGTTGTAAAGCGCTGTGAACAATATTGGATGTGGCGCTTAACAAAATAAACTATTATTATTATTATTAGTGGTTTACAAGACCCTGTAATTCGACGTTTAAAATATGAACATGCTATTATAAATAAGTGCTAATGATATCTGATCAAGGTAATATTTCAAATGTGTTTTATGTTATCCGATGGGCAACATGGTGTCCGTTTGCGTAATTTGGTTCGGAAATAAGGACGTCAATTGTGACAAACAAACCTATCCCCCCACCATAGTGAACATAGGGTGTTCCAAAAACACCCTCATAATAGGGCGAATGTCATACACAATGTCAAAAGCGCCTCGATCACCCCTTCTCACCACTTAGAGGTCGGCCTAGGACAGGTATAGCGCTACCCCTCGGCGACTTGTCGCGACTGGGGAGGATATATGTGATATGAGAAACCATTGTTACTCGGTCACGCTCGAATGCGTTAGAGGAAACACCTGATAAGGTCACTAGGACGTTCTAGATTGGGTAAATGAGGCACACGGTCACTAGGACAAGCACTTGCGCCGCGTGTCAGAGATTGATTGCTGCATTACGTTGAAATCGGATAAGGCAATCACGTTGAAAGCAACGGACCGGCAGTGTATATTCTGGGAGCTGGTCTTTGTGTTTTGTTTGCGTTTAGCGTACATGAAAACGTTGCTGGACATGCTAGGTGTTATCAGCGCCGGGTTTAAGGGGTCAGGACACTGTTGGACGAAAAAAAGGGCAGTATATTTTTGAGAAATGATTTTTTACAATGTTCACTTGCTCTGACATAAGTGCATTTGATAGTCAGATTTCTAGATGTGATTGTAGAAGCTGTTGACAGTAAAATTGTGTTTTTTCAGCTGATTTTACTAAGCGGAAGGGTATCTGGCAGCAATTTGGCTAGTTGACACTTTAGCCGGATTACTGCCTGCATCCATTTGTAAATATTGACGGGTGTCATACATACAGGTATTTTGCAAGAGCTAGAGATATTAGATTTTAACTAAACTCGACCAGCTTGTCAACGAGATGATCATAACAGCAGGTGAGAAGATTAAGAAACTTTATAGGTCACGTTTTCTTATAATCATACAAAACATTAACATGGTCGCCAATGGGAAAACTGACAGTGTGCTGACCCCTTAAGCCAGGCAACACGGGACAGTTGTTCAGGGGCCTCCACAGTATAATTGACGGTGGCCTCCACGAACGTTTTTTGGGGTCGAAAACTGTTTAGATGTACACGATTTAACACGATTGCCACCCAGAGAATTAACTCTAGATGGCAGGTGGACAAGGTAGCCTTTTGGTTATCGAGAGTCCAATTCTTTTTATCTAACTGTATCCCGCCCTTCTGGGGTATGTGTCGATTTTATTTTTAAACATATTCACGCTACTAGAACCCCCACAATCAGCAGTAAATAATTTACAGCCTTGTGTGAAAATGTGAACTTTCTTATATATAATCTACGCTGCTCCTTTACTAATGTAACTTTACATCTTCTAGTCCTCCTATCTTTCTTAAGTGAGAAAAAATATGTGAGGACAAAACTATGTGTAACACATTCTCGCCCCTGGTTGGTTTTAGCACATGTTAAGAATGGAAACTATCTTGTACTAAAGCTAAACACTTGTGGTCCTCAGTCCTCGTACTTTGTAGATAGTTACATTGCATATGACCATGGATAACCCCCCCCCACACACACACACACTCCCGTTTGCTCACTTCCCTTATAGCGTTTTGTACTTTATTATTCTTTTTCGATGCTTATGTTTGGACTTCAATAAACTAACCCCACCGTTAACGTTGAGTTTCCTGTAGCTATGTTACACCAAACAGCTGCTTCGCAATCTGCTTCTCTTTCTAATTTTATTTCACAAACCTGGGTAGATTCTTTAATATATAAAATAACTCTACCTCCCCTTCGTTCTATTCTATCTTTCTTAAACATTATATAGCCTGTCAATCCCAATTCGAATTCGACATATGATATATCAATGGTGACTCATGATTCGATTATAAATATTATGACTGGGTCAATATCTTCTACCATGATGTTTAGATCACTTCTTGCATTTAAACACACGCATTTATATACAGGCTTCCAGGCTATTCTTTGCAGCATTATATTTGCTGTCTTTTTCTATGCCTTCCGTTTCATGCTTTCTGTGAACCCCCCCACCCCCCTGCGCATCTAGTTTAAATAGATACAACCTGTCCCACTGTCAACATATCGCAGCAGGTTCTTTGAGAAAACTGCTGCCCTTTTCCACTTAGACGGAGGCCATCTCTCATGTACATACGTTCCCTCCAAACAAAGTATCTCCATAAATCCACGAATCCCACCCCCAAATTATCTACCTAACGTTAAGCCAACAGTTACTCAGTACATGCCTACTGCTATTTTATTAATACTATTAAGGCATCAACAATACTTATCGATCAATACTTCCACTCGCTTGTTAACTTTTGTGCACCACCAATACTCAACGATCTAGACAGGAAGACAACGAAAACCAATGACAAGCTCCTGCGTCACATATCAGAGATGGATTGTAGTATTACGCCGAATTGGGAGAAGGCAGCCATGTGGAAAACAGTCTATCTGCAGTGTATATTCTGGGAGCAGGTTCGTGCGTTTTGTTCGCGTTTAGCGTACATGGAAACGTTGCTGAAAATGTCAAGGCGGTATCACTGCCTGGTGTAAGGCAGGCAACACGGGCAGTTGTCCAAGGGCCTCCACTGTATAATTTATGGTGGCCTCCACAAACGGTTTTTTGGATCGAAAAATATTTGATTGTACAAAATAAAACAATATTGCCACTAGATAATTAACTATAGGTGGTAAGTGGACAAGGAAGCCTTTGGGCTCATCGAGAGTCCAACACTTTTTACCTACGTGTGTCCCGCCCTTCTGGGGAAAGTGTCGATTTTATTTTGTTACATATTCACGCTACTAGCACACAAACACAATCAGCACATAATCTGTTCCATTCCAGTCTTTTGTGAAAACGAGAACTTTCTTATCTCTAATCTACACTGCTCCTTTACTTACGTAACTTCACGGCCCCTATCCTTCTATCTTTCTTAACTAAACACAAATATTTCTATCAATATTTTCATAACCATTCAATGTTTTTAACAGTTCTATCTGATCTCTTCTCTAATTCTTGGTCTCTAGTGTTGTTAAACCACATTCTTTTAGGCGTATTTCGTAACTAAGATCCCACAGTGTTGGTATAATTTTAGTCGCTCTCCTCTTTACTCTTTCTAACATATATAAGTTTTTTTTGCGATATTGCTTCCACGCTTGTATACAATATTCTAAATGTGGCCTAACTAGTGTCTTGTACAGCGGGATTATTAGTTCGTTTTCCTGATACGCTATATCCAAGGATGTAATTTCCCTTTGAAGCTGCAATTCCGCACTGATCTGAAACCTTCACATCAGCACTATTGGTTAAACTTAAGTCGTTTTCTTTTATGATAGTACTTAATACAGTACACCCATTGTATATTGCACATCTTCGTTCCCATGTCTTGTGTGGAGGCATTTACATTTCCCAAAATTGAACAACATTTGCCACTTTCCAGACCACTTGATCAAACTGTCAAGATCATCTTGTAAATGCTGTCTATCTCCACCACGTTTAATCCTTCTAAACACTTTAGTATCATTCGCAAATTTCAACAACTTGCTTGTTATGTCATCATTCAAATCGTTGATATATACAATTATTAAGAATATTATAGATCATTATGTTATGTTACCAGTTTTTCTTCGTAAAGCCCAATCTCCTCGTGCTCGCCAGGGTGACTTGTAGGGTAGGTTTTGGGATGCAACTTTCAAATTTCAATAACTTTACTGTTCGTTTAAAACATTGCATTGGAAACGGAAATTTTATTTTAGATATAGATTGAAATTCAAGTAATAAAAATGGTGATACACATGCTATTGGTAATACACATTACAGTCAGTACTAACAATTAGTAAAAACACTCATCTTGCAATACTTTATACAAGTTATGCTGCAAAAATGTTTACTTAAAACTAGCATTTCAAGAGGGGGCGTGTCAGAGATCTTCGTTGTCGATGGGGTAGTGTTGGAGCGATTGTCACAGTCGACGGTCCATAATTATTTGTTTGCGCTCGCAGGAGTAGTGTTGCAGATTGTTGACTTTCAATGAGGATAGTGTTGATTGTTGGGAAACAAAATATTTGTATGTCACGCTTTCATCAAGCACAACTACCCAGGTACCACACCTACAGCGGACCGATAGCTACACCGGGCCGATAGCGGGCCGACAGCGGCAAACTGATCTGCCCGCTGTCGGCATCCGCCTGCGGGCTGAAGTATTTTGTCCGGCGGCTCGCCTTTTGGCCGAGGGCGGCTCATAGACGGGCGCCGATGTTGTGCCGATGGTTAGCCCTTCATAGGCCGATTCTGCCAAATTTTGCTAAATGTGTGAATGTGTGTGTGTGTGTGTTTTCAAGTTATAAGACCAAATTATTATTGTATTGGTCTTATAACTTGAACATTTCAATAGTAGTGATTATGCATTGTCACTCTAATGATAAAATGATCATTACTCGATACACATCATCAATTTATTGGGATTAAATGAAATTTAGAAGTTCAAAACAATAAAATAATATCGTAATATAAATTATCATTTAGTAACATGAGCAATGTAAAACTGCTTCAAAAAGAGAATGTGTGTCGATTATCCCATATGATTATTATAAACTAAAACTAAATACGCAAACAATTCAAATGCACATAACAAACAGCTAATTTAACACAAGAAAATCAAACGCAACGTTGCAACTGGTGCCCATTGATTCATGCGACATATGACAATTCAAATATTTAAAGAAAAAATTGCTTAATTATTATTGTCCATAAACTCTTTTCTGCTACATCCAGCTGCATTGTCCATCCGGTGCTGTCTAACACCATTGCCGTCAGAGGCAGTCTTGAAGTACTTTTGAATGTTCTCTTGATGTTGTACTCTTTCTTTCTTTCTTTCTGACAGCATCTGCTATATTAATGTACAATTATTACATTTTTTTAGTGAGTGTACCGCATTGTAGAATGCCTAATATCAACAGAATGTGTAAAATATTAAATATGATATTATTGTTTCACAAGAAGGCCACGTGAAATAATTTTACTTTACTTTTCTCAATAATTCCCGGTTTCTCACCAGTACACACATTTAAAAATAGGTTCCACAAAACTTGATTTATAAATAAAATTAACCTTCGATTAAATATGCATGCAATAATTCTGCGCTAAAAGGGAAAGGTATGTTTCACAACAAACCAAAGGAATATGCCTACAACTTGGATGCCACTTGTAAGAAATACACTCAGTACACTTTCAATTTGTTGATTATTGGTGTCGAGTTGCTTTGATAGTCGTTAGCACCTCTATCGGGATCAACATATACACATTTACAAAAAATCGACCGCCTTATTAATTTGTTAACAAAGTTCTGATGACAAGCCTGGAATTCTTTTATAATAATTATAGCCCTAAAGTGAAGGCTAACAGTAAACGACATAAATGGCAGAATTTAGTCGGCCATGAATTGACAAAAGGCATCTAATATGTAACTACCTCATCCGCCACACATTCATAGTGACACACTCACAAACAGGAACACACAGCACTGGGACAGCATTTGTTTTGATGTTGATGAGACACATTCATCTTCATCAGCATCATCATCTATTGGGCGACCATAATCATAACATCAGCCGGTTATCCTATTCTGCCGCACGTTCTGTTTCATGTGTTGCGAATAAATAACAAGCTTCCACAGTATCAAATGTGTGCTTATAAATTCATGCCACAATTAATGTATTTGAATAATCTAGAAATATACACAGATTTACAACATAATGTCTAAAAACGTACCTTTTTCTGGGAGCTATGCTTTTTCTGTTTCTTCTAACTGCCAGTCTGTTCACAAATGGCAGTACAGGATATACTCGCAGTAAATAATAAAAATTCTGTGAATATTACAAATACTGTCAACACCGAGCTTTGTGATCAATATATGATGTTGTTGTTTGGTTGTATGAATAACTTCACGGATCATCCTTTTTTGTTTATATTATTACAACGAATGCACCGTAAACATGATGTCCACTACTGGCCAATAAGAGTGGTACTATCTTGTACCCAGTTAGTGTCAAATGTCACTACATGGTGAGCTGGCTGGGTACCTCTTTCTACGTGGAACTAATTCCCCCAAGCGGAACTCTATCTCGGCGGTGGAAATAATTGCGTCGTGTCATCAATCGACTTGCCTCGCGACGCAAATAATTGCGTCGTGTCGTACAAATAATTGCGTCGCGACACTATTCCGCCTTTATGACGGGCCGGTGCTTCCTTAGAGCGTATGCACCCATCACACCACCCGCCGCCGACGGGCGTAATAAATGACACGCCACAGTGAAGAGAGTATTAAATGGCATGAGTCTATTTTGGACACGAGCCAAAGATAGCTGTCTAGATCATGTTCCATAATATTTGTGTTTGGCCTAAACGAGTCCCTTCTTATCTCATCTTTCAAAATCCAATTTATCATCATCGACAAACAAAACAAAACTACTGATGATATTTCAACAAATGAGGTATTATTTTAAAGCTCATCATCTGTGGAATCAAAAAAGTACAAAACTCAAGTTCACAAATTTACAACTTAATATCCACTTTACTTTGACAGGTGTGATTTATTGTTGGTTGACAACTAGTTGACGTACACGCAATAGGTTTTGCTGCATTTACCATTATACCGCACATTGACGCAATTCCTACCTCGTCACGTGACGATAATAACAAGAAAGGCTTGCGAACAGGTCTGCGGAACAACACATTTACATGTAATAACATTGAAACCTGCCTTAGCGAACACCTATCCAGCTAGTTTAACCCGCGTGGAACTTCCGTTCTTGTCAGTTGATGGGGCAATAACTACTTCAGTAAATGCGAAAAACGTAGGAAATTGGAATTCACCCATGGAATAAAGGGTAATTTCCCCCTTCACTGAACTTTTGTTGTTTTCAAGGTGATGCCCACGTATTGTTTTACGCATCACATGTATTGGCATTCTCGTTCGGGTTGAACGCCTATACGAGAGTAAGGCAGTTTCCAAACAGATTAAAAGCCTTATATTTGATCAGGTTTATGACGTAGGCTACTATCGTTTGCGATGCCACGCGTCCTTTCTACAATTGCTCCACGCTACGTAGAATTGTACAAGCCATGGATTTCCCGGTGAAAACATACGCTTCTGAAACATGGACCACAACTAAAGACGATCGAAGGTGCATCCAAGCTTTTGAGATGTTGTGCTGGCGCCGCATGTTAAGGATCTCGTGGACCAAAAAAAGTGACGAACAATTCAATACTTAATATACTTAATAATAAAATAACACTTGACGGATCTACCCTCCGCCAAAAATAAATTTACTTTGGCCATGTCATGCGAACATCACATCTGGAAAAATCATCATGCTATAAATGACCGAGGGAAAGAGGAAAACATGTCGACCTAGAAACAGGTGGCTAGACGAAATTTAAAATGAAACGACCCTGACGCTAGAACAACTCGGCCAGGCAACATCAGACAGGCGAGAACGGAGGAGGATGTGCCGGAGTGTCGCCAAACGTCGGATCCGACTTGGCGGCACAAGGTGACAAAGTGACGTAGCTGTCGTACATGTGAAGTTAAGTCGCTAAGTTAAATCGCTTACGCTCTGTGTGAACGCAGCATAAACGTGACATGGCTACAACAAAGAGTAATAGCATATGTTCAGAGCGACTTCGTGTGCGTGCATTACGTATATGTTATCGTATGAACAATTAATATATATATATTGTCAGTGAACAAATCATGGTATGCAAATTGTATCATTCAAAATCTTAAACTTTTACACAGCTACTGTCATCATGTAATTGATATGCTGATAACATGTCGTCAATATACCATATTCCAACTCTTAAAACGCATCAATGCGCAGTGCCCGTCAGTATTGACCAAATAACCATGTTTTCAGCATCCACGTGTGCTACGTGAAAAAAGTGGCTAAAATTAACTCCGCCAACTACACTCTTCTAAATATGCATACTTTTACTACCAATACATGCTAGCACTCTATCTGCTAGTATGCCTGATCTACTGCACTATTTTCCCATACAAAAACCTTTATTTCAAATTTCCAATATAACAAATGTATAGGTGCTATAACTCAACACAAAAAGAGGGTTAACTGTGTTCCAACCCTTACAACACCACGGGTAATAATCTCGCTTAACCGACTCTCGCCCGAGAAAGAGTGTTTGGTATTAAATACCCGCACGACTGTTACCGTCAGATGGCATTACTTCATTTCGGCGATTGAATCTGTATATGAGTGAAGCATAGTTAATGCGATATTATATATGTTTTATATATTGCAAATACGTTTGTAATAATGTTACAGAAAGAATGTGTAAATAATAGAATAAATATAGAATAAAATAGAATAAAGGTCTTCGAAAATGTTTCTGTTACGGGACTTGATATTGCTACGCTGTCGCGTTTACATTTATCCGGGCTTTAAATTCTATCCGGGTGATGTTTATGTGCATATGTAAGGCATAGTATTTTGCATCGGTAGATCAGGTAGTGATACATAATATCCAGTAGTTAAGTATGTTTCGTTTGTTGTCGTAATACGAGCATTATGGATCGTGTACATAATTATAATTTGCTGTTTCTGATTTGTGACCAAGTATAAGAGTAAGTCACGTGACGTGTGCGTGGAGAGGAAACTGTTTTACGACAGAAATTTGTTATGTCTGTGGGAAACAAACATTTTATAATTTATATATATATATATATATATATATATACATACACATATATATAAATATATATAATTATATATATAGAAACATACATAACGGCCGGATAAATGAAAGCGCGATAGTCGTAGCTACATTCCCCCGGATTCGCGCACGCGCAGAAACGTCACCCCTATATTATTTATCGCCCGGATAAACGTAAGCGCGACACCGTACCAAACATTATCGTTTGTAATTCAGTTTTATTTTAACATGTCACTTGTGTCAATAAGGCCTATAATTGGGGTTAAGGGTTGGTGCCGATGCATCGCATAAACTGGCAAAAATTCCACTCATCTGACGACTTAATATGACAGTCAGTTGTCTGGTTACCTAGATTCAGTGTAACCAATCATTTCTGTCACAGTGGGAAGTTGGTGTGATGCAAGGCTCTCGTACGACTATATCTATGCGTATGACCGACAAACGGTGGCGCCACATATCGGAACCTACACAACCGAGGCTTATCAATGTCACTGCGAGGGTAGCGGATAATGGCGCCACCTCTCGCAGTGTGTATAATCGCACCAGTCCCCACGTTCGCTGGCTGCCTGAGACATTACACGGACGGAGACGTGTAGACCGCCGCCAGTACACGCCGTTGCCCACGATGCGGAATCCTCAGTGTCTTCGCTTCGACTGAAACAGTTACATCGGCCACGTTACTAAACAGGCAACCAGGTAACGATAGAATAGAAACACAGAAGTCACCAAACAAGGTCGTTCGTATATGTGTCGGGTTATACAGATCTTGATTTCCACACATTCTGATAAGTCAGATGCGTAGTGTGTACGTTTGTGCCCGAGGCGTCAGCTGCTGCCTCTGTTGGTGCTACCGCGGCGTGTAGCCGGGCGGCCTAGGGTATATTTAGCACCTCCGAATCCGATAAGTCGGGGACGGCGCGTATTACATCGACCCGCAGCTTGTGGCTATATGTAGCATTAGGCCTATCTAACTCGGCGTTAACTCCGTGCACTTACCAATGATATTAAACGTTATTATCTACTCACGAAAACGAACACATTTTGTCGCCAACCTTCTCCCAATCATAAATCGGCCATGTAGATATATAAACTCATGTGCAATAAAAAAATTACCACTAAATATGCATACATAACGTACATCGTAGGATTAAAATGTCTTAATTATTCATAATGTTTAGCACATAAGAAATAATCCATAATATACTTTATTTTTAGTCATCATGGTTGTAATACTTAATTGGAAACGAATAGCGATTTCCGAAGAGCTTAATCGTAATTTTCTGCGAATATATTTCGGCCAGGCATATGCAACGCTCACTCCACCTTCGGATATTTCATATACACATATAGAATTGACGTCACTCAGCTGTATGAATGAGTACCTGGCTATAAACATTGGTGAATATATGTGTACGAATAGTCTTCACGCATTAACTGCAGCGTATAATTTTCCTTTACTTTTTTACTTTAAAAAACGTGAATTTTATTTTAGTGCGATCGTCGACAGAATGACGTCAGACGCCCTGTTTGCTGCCATTGTCGGCGGCGGGACTGTTGACGACGTGCACTGTCTGCTGTCGGCGGGTGTCGACGCCAACCGACCGTTCCGAGACGGGATGTGTCCGCTCAACGCCGCCATCGCTTATCGTCGACTCAACATAGTACGCCTCCTGCTGGCCACCGACAGAGTTGACGTCAACCAGGTAACCATTTATTCACTAACGTTGAGACTTCTCTTTATCCTTTGATATACGCGATCACGCGAGGTCGCTATGCACCGAACTTGCACAAGCTCGCACGTGTGCAACACGTGCAACGTACGGATGTGCGTACACACGCACGCCCGCGTGCACTCGTACTCACACGCATGCACACACGCACATGCACACGCATCAGTGGGACAGCCTCCTACCTCCCACATACGGATACCAAACACAAATAATAATTATAAGTTAATTAATTTATATGGATCTGCATGGACACGCACACCCTGTAACATGAATAAAACCTTTTAGCGTAACGTTACTTGCTGAAATCTAATATGACCGCGCCTACACAGACCACGTTGACTGCATGCACTGTTGGAATTCTTGCTGACTACAGACAACTGTTTTGGACAGTCAAGTAGCCTTTGTGTAGGGATAAATGGCAAGAAAGCGTTGGCGAAGGGGCGCTCAAGAGTGGGACTACTATATTAGTTTGATGTTTCAAAAATAGTCACTTCAACAATAGGCAATTTGTTCTTAGTTTGTCATTAGTTGATTAATATAAAAGACAGACCATCCTAACTATGCTGAAAGTCTATTGCCCGCCAAGTTGTTTAGTAAGCCCGTAACAACGTTCGCAATTTTGAAAACATGACCCCGAGCATGTTCAAATAGTAAACAAAATATCAAGTTTCAAAACAAGCTTTATTGGCAATACGGCCGAGTCGGGCTGAGTTAACTGCAATACCCTTTGATTTTCAACGATGTCCATTTCCCACGTTCAACACATCAGGCTTCCTGTTACAAATGACTGGCTCCCTTTAAATAAAACCACTGCCACGTGAATGTTTTCTCCTGATACTAGGCCGACAGTTTCCGCCTGGACGGTTGTCGACGTCAGCCTGTCCACTACGCGGCCGCCTGCGACTGTGACGACGTGGTGGACACGCTGCTGTCCCTCGGCGTGGACGTTGACCAGCCGGACGATGGCGACGCAACGCCACTCCATCACGCGGCCGCCAGCGGAAACTTGAGTGAGCGCAAAGGGTCATGGGAATTTTAGTTTTTATTAAAATTGCACAGTTACTTTACAGTAACTGTCTAATAGCATGTGCTGCATTGTTGGTAGCTTAATTATCATAGTTTGATTTTATATTTTGTTTCGTATACTTGTCATGGGTATGATGTTTCACTAGAACCAAACTCCCAAACCAGCCAACGCTGGTACGGTAATGATAATGTTTTCCCGATATTGTAATATAAATTGCCCAATTAAAGATCGAACAGGTTTTAGCAATATTACTATCGAAGGTGACATCTCCCAGATTGCTTGTGGACAAAACACGCATTGCCTTGTCGAGAGTATTTACACAATGGGTGGCGTATCGAGAACGTCGGGGGAGGGGGCGGTAGCAAAGAATAAAAGGTTGTCTGTCTTAGCCAACTATTAGTTTTCAGTGCAAATGTTGTAGTTTAACATGCCTTATAAAAAAATTAGTAAAATTTCCAAGGGGCGCAGTGCGCTCCATATATGCACTGCTCATGCAAGTTAGCAAAGTCGAGAACAACTTGCGGTGTATTGTGATGGTTTAAACTACCACCCATACATGGCATGGAATTTGCGATTTTGTGCGATCAAAGATGGTTTCCAAAATCACAGGCAATACCCACCAACTGACGTGACGTGGTTACGTCAATACACCCACTACGCACTGCGCTGTCCAGTTCTGATATACACAATAACGTTAATGTGTATTAATATATCCCCAACTCGATAGATGGCGGTACTGTATCACTATATGTTCCCCTGATTTGTGTTAACAATCAAACCATCGCCCACCCATTTATTATATAATTGTTATAACTTATTTATTTGTAAACTTTTTAAACTTATTACCTTATTTTACTTTTATTGTATCTATTTATTTTTGTAAATTATTTACTTTTAAAAACGATGTATTTATTAACCTATTTTCATGTACCGATTGTTTATAGGTTTAACTGAAATAAATGCATTCGTATTTTCGTATAAGTAATACTTTACATTTTTGGATTTTGCGAACCCCTAGGCCCCCTAGTTACCCCAACAACTACCGTGATGTGTATTCAGGGTTGGTGGAATATCTGTTGCGCCATCGTAGCGACGTGAACCACATTAGTAACTCCGGTCGGACGGCGCTGTGGAAGGCCGCACAGGCCGGACACCGCGAGGTCGTGCTCCGTCTTGTGAAGGCCGGCGCCGCCATCAACACTCAGAACCAGGTAAGCCGTCGTCTGAGGTGTTCTCAATCACTCGCCCGCTCGCCCGCTCGCTCCCTCGCTCACTCGCTCACTCACTCACTCACTCACTCACTCACTCACTCACTCACTCACTCACTCACTCACTCACTCACTCACTCACTCACTCACTCACTCACTCACTCACTCACTCACTCACTCACTCACTCACTCACTCACTCACTCACTCACTCACTCACTCACTCACTCACTCACTCACTCACTCACTCACTCAATCAATCAATCAATCAATCAATCAATCAATCAATCACCCACCAACCCACCCAATCAATCAATCAATCAATCAATCAATCAATCAATCAATCAATCAATCAATCAATCAATCACTCACCCACCCACCCACCCACCCACCCACCCACCCACTCACGCACCCACCCACTCACCAACCCACCCACCCACCCACCCACCCACCCACTCACTCACTCACTCACTCACGCACTCACTCACGCACTCACTCACTCACTCACTCACACGTTCCCACTAACTCATTAATCCAATAACCTTTGAGGCCAAACCGAAGGCGTACACTCACGCACACACACACCCTGGACACGCCCCTGATAATATCAGAATTCAATACGCAACGTTTCATGTGGAGTAGCCTTTCATGTTGGCACTATGCCCCAGGTCGGCGCCACGGTCCTGTTCGACTGCGCCAAAGCGGGACTTCTCGACATCCTGCGCGACCTGTTGAGCAGCGACATCCTCCTGGAGACGGGCGACATCAGCGGCAACACGGCGCTCCACGGCTGTGCCAGTGCCGGGCAGACGGACGCCGCGAGGATGCTGCTACACGCCGGGGCGAGGGTAAACACCCGCAACGATAATGGTAAGGGAAGATATCGGTATCTGTATACCTGACAACTCTCACCGATTTTCCGGGAGTTTTCCGGATTGGTTGTGAATCTCTCAGACTACCGGAAAAGAATAACATCTCCCGGATTTCCGGTGAAGACGACAATTGCCAGGGCTATCAAGAACATGTTTTCGCTTTACACCCACAATAGCACCCGTCTACCGATGTTAATTCCAACATAACTTATTGAGACTCACAACAAATATCTCCAGCAGCACTTCTGAAGTCCAATGAAGCTGAAACTCACAATACATCTCTGAAAGTCAGAAGTTGGCAAGGAATAATGCAGCCAAGCTCTGTCTCTATTGGTGGTCTCATTACGTTCAATTTAAAAATTGGCGGTCTCACTCACAGGATGTCAACAACAAAATTGCATGCTCAGTGTTTGAAGTAGACCTATGCATTTTGATCATATGATAATGGGGCCGGCACATTTTTGAGAGTTGCCAGTCCGACCAAAAAGGTGACAGTATCGAGCCTTCAGAAGGGCAGTAATTTCAGACACGGCTAATACCCACCAAAATGTGAAATGTATGCTTTATATAAGCGCCGTTTCTACACTCCGGAAAATCAACAAACTATGGTATGCAAAGTGTGACGGAAATGTCCAACAGATGGCAGCACCAACGTATGTTAGCCGGGTGGACTCCAACTGAACTAGGTTATGGCATGTTATTTTAGTCCAGGACTTTTATGGCCGAAATAGAGTCATGTTGGAACAAATTGCAACAGGATTGCAGTTTTGAATGCAGGCATGTATCCTAGAAAGCATATCAAAAGTATGCAGTTCTTTTTAATTGGGGAACATTGTCAAAATTAGGCAAATGTTGGGGCCCCTCGATAGCTTTCCTGTGCGATTTCGTAACGATTTTACTTTCGGGACAAAGTATCAGCAAGATACAGTTACTGTAAACCTAAAATAATCCAAATGCATTTTCGTAAATAAGCACATATCATATTCAGAGAACAAAACAACATACACAGACATTAAAATAGTTTAATATGTGTTTAAATGAAAATGCTTATTGGTATCAAAACATGTACGACTAGCTGGAATTACTTGTCCATTTCGTCTCCTATATAACATGATTAATCTCAGCATAATTATAAGTATGTTACTCTCATGAGCATACATAACACAGCGCAGTACTTTACCAGTGGAACATTAATTGTGTGTATGTATTTACCAGTGGAACATTGTGTGTATATATTTACCAGTGGAATATTGTGTGTATATATTTACCATCGGAACATTGTGTATAATCATTTTAATAACCCCTTGATATAAGGTCAATATATAAAAACAAGAATCTAGCTAATAAGCATCCATTAATTGAAATATTGCCGTATTCTCTCCCATATAACACGATTATAATCTGCATTACCATACAAAATGCACCTATTATGAGCATTGACCGTATGCGTAACATAACACAAATGTATTTTAGCATTGCGCATACTAATTATAATGAACTCTTCCGTGATGTAAGGTCAGAACATGTACACACATAAATCTCTAGAGCCTAAAATGGTAAGTTCTTATATAGCGCAGTACCCAGTCCTTTTGACTGATCAAAGCGCTTTACACTTTATTCCCTCCCAGATCTGTTCAATCGAACACTATCGAGACTTCTCTGGGAAAATTTCAGCCACGCTGCAGTTACTGGGCGAAGAGTTTTCGTACACAGATATCAGTGTGTCTATAGCCAGGTACTCATTCATACAGCTGAGAGAACTGGGGTAAAGTATAGTGAACGAACTTGCCCAAGGTTCGACACGGCAGCACATGAATAGAAACCGAGTTCTCTCGATTGAAAGTTCAATGCCACTGCACTCCACACAAAAACTTAATTGAGGTAAAATCGCTGTATTATGTACTCTTTAATATCTCAAGTGGTAATATATTATGCTAATTACTTAAACATTCACAACCATTCAGACTAAATGTCTTTTTTGAAACAAGAACCAGCATCACATCATTAAAACTAACAAATATAAGACTTAAAACCATATATATGACCAAGCTTAGTTTTGATTTGGTCTCTCCATCGACAAACGCATGACTACGCATCGTCCATCTCCTCATCACTAAAGTAACTCTAGATTTAATTTGACCACCCGGTGCCACGACGTTGACTACGTGCAGGAAACACAATGTTGTTCTTGCGGCATGTGCACGTTGCCGAATTGCAATACTTGGAGCAGTTACACCGGATTACGTGCAAAAGGGCAACAGATGCTAGAGGCAGGTATGCCATGACGGGAAGAAGATAACCGTCGCTCATCTTCCATAACAACCTACTAGTCTCAAGTGGCTTACACCCATTCACTCCTACACTTCCGGGTACACCCGCATGCTGTGGTAGGTTGCGGCTGCAAATATCGGAAATAAAGTCTTTGGCTGAATGTGCGAACTCTTGACTGTCACCTTCTCACGAAACCTTGTGTACCTCAAAGAATCCACACTCTCTTCCGGTTTCCGTTATAAAGGTACAAGCACGATCTCACTTTCTGCTACAACTTTCTGCGTCCCACACTGTTCAGCTTGCCTCTGGTGCTGGCGGGAGCCAATTTTCTTCAGAGATGATCCGTATAGCCGGGGAGTGGTGTTACATTCTAATACAGCATGGGTGGAAATGACATCGTTACACTTCTTTACCTACCTGGACTGTCACGATATCTATGTTCCCCACACAGTCCTTCTTTGTGGTCGACTTTGCCTCACTGTGTATAAAGAAGTTGTAGGCATTTGGGTCGGCATGGAAGCAGAGGAGGACAACCATATATTAATCACCCCCCCCCCCCCACACACACACACACAACACACACACACACACACACACACACACACACACACACACACACACACACACACACACACACACACACACACACAATAGAACAGTGTTCTCCGACGTTGCAGACATGACTGTTGTCCACAAGATCAACTGATCTGCGTCAATCTGGGCAGGTTTGGTCTGACATCCTGTGCTAAAAGTATCCGCTCAACAATTATGAAATTGTGGTTGTTGTTTTTGTTTGCAAGGAAGACACCCTTATTTCCCGTCATCCTCATATCATCGGCGAACGTAACGTCCGCACCAGCTATTCCTCCCACTCGACTCTTATGGGCGTATGCTTAGTGGATGGATTGCGATAACCATAAAATACAGTGTCAGGTAGTCACAGTATAGCATGCATAGCTCTTGATATCTGGGAATTATACTTGGCCAAATGATGCAACGGAACAAAGCCCCACCTTCCAACACATACTCAACTTCAGCGATTGGACTTGCAATGTCGGGTGTGAACCTACACCAGATGACTTCAGCAAATACACATTGCTGGGGTTATCGCTGCATTTTTCTTCAAACAGAGCCGGACGGTCACTCAATAGAACTTGCTACGACAATTAGACGATGTTAGAAGAGGTTCTCTTGTTTTATCTGAACATGGTTACCGACAACACGCACAGTTTATTTTAACTGAAGTATGACAGCTTGAGTGAATGCTGCAAGACAGATTTACCCGTCACGGATGCCGTAATCTTCTGGCCAATGGCCTCATCGACATTGGTGCTGGTATGCTCATCAGCCATGATGTTCAGCAAGGTTGAGTTGTCTCCAGATTAACTTTGTCCGCCAGCAACAGCACTAGAGTTTGTGTGTCTTTCACGTTACGGTATTGTCTCAATTTGGTTATGTCCGTTTGTTCACTTGTGTGGTATATAACTCCAGTGAGACATGGATAGCAGCCAGGTCAATGGTTGCTGCTCGGCTATCCCTCTTTCCCTCGTCAGTCTATCGCCGGTCTTCAGGCTGCACATGAATACTTTCAGGATGGATTGCAAGTAATGTCTTGCTTAGTTAGTACAACGTAGGTGGTGACCTGATATAGCTAGGTACTGTAGCATATCTGATACAGCCTCACGATGATGACACCAGTTTCCCACCAACCGTGTCTAAACCTTGATCGACGTCACCATCTATTGCTATTGCCATTTCATCCATTGGATCAACATATCGCTGCTACTCGTATGTATTTGGAAGGGGGCATCTAAGGAACAGGAGAGTATGCGCCCATTCAGAACTACATCTAACAAGACGCGTGCAACGTATCGCTCTGGAAATGGTCTTTCCTTTCGGGATCTGCATAGCTGAACTATAGAATCGCAACTCCATCAAACCAGATTCAGCCATCAGGTGACCTGGGCTTCAAAGAGAACTCATCTCCACGAGGAAGACACTCGATCTTTATTATCGCTGACACTTTTCACCATAGTTTGTTTCCCCATATATGTATAAATACACGTGCATCGTTGTTTTTCATTACTACAATATTGTGAGGGAAAGTGATAAAATCAATTTGACTGAAAATAAATTGATTAATTGAAGTGTAGGCGCCTGTAGACAAATGTGAATGTGGCATTACGCAGGCCGTCTCCGCGTGCGTTCTCTGGGCTTCCCTGCAGACGTCAGGCACTGGCTTTTGTTTATAAATATAATAAAAATTCATATTTTAAATTATCTCTGAGTTTACCTGCAGATGTCAAGTTATGTCGTTTGTCTGCATTATTCCAGACCACGAGAGCCTTGATGATCCGAACATTTTTTGGCGCTTGCCACAGCATGTCTAGATTTGCCGTACCGTCTTGCGTAAATGCCACGGTTTTAGATATTAATGGTACTTAATATGGGGTAAACGGGAAATATTGATTCCTTGTATTGAGTCATTTCCCCAAAGTTCTTTGCTGTATACTTTTGATATGTTTTATAGGTACCTTCAATGTAATCAAAACACTTGAACTAACTTCTACTGCAGTTTGATCCATCCCAAACCATAAAAGTCCGGTACTATTTCTCATACATATTCTATAAACAAACCATTACTCTTTCTTTATTTGCAAGTGATAATGTATTTATAGTTAGCAGTCAACAAAACAATCATTTAATTTCCGCAGGAAACACAGCTCTACACAACGCCGTCATCCACAATCGGAGTGTCACGGCGATATGTCTGCTCAACCATGGCGCCGAGCACGGAGTAGTGAACAACGCGGGTCAGAGCCCCTTGTACATGGCCCTCCTTCACAAGAGGCGTTCCGTCGCTCGGCTACTGCACGCTGCTGGCGGTAGACTCGCTCCGCGTGAGATCGACATGTATCAGACCTACGAGGCACGGCGCTATGAAGAGAAGCAGGACTTCCTGGACTGGGCACTGCACGAGTTCAACACTCCAGCGAGTCTCGGCAATATATGTCGCGTCGTTATTCGACGTTGTCTGGCCAAGTCGAAGTGTCAACGGAAAACGAGCCAAGCGTTGCCTTTGCCAACCGCCATGAGGAACTTTGTGTTGTTTTCCGATTTCTATTCCAATAGTGGGACTATTAGTAATGATGATAATTGCTGTAGTTTCGTATGATGTGTGTGTGTGTGTGTGTGCGTGCGTGCGAGCGTGCGTGCGTGCGTGCGCGCGAGTGCCCGTGCGTGTCTGTGTATGCATGCGAAGGTGTGAGTGCGTGCGTGCGTGAGTGCGTGCGTGCGTGCGTACCTGCGAAACTGCTTAGCACAATAATGCAGAAATGTTCGCCTTGCCATGGGGCTTTGAAATGTCAACTCTTCCAATCACGTTACTGTCAAAAAAATTACATCAGCGGTTCTTGACGTTTTCAATTAATTAAAGGGAACATAAGGGAACTTTTTGGTGTTAAGCACCTAAAGAGTTAATGCAAACTAACTATTTCCAACTGTAATCATAATTTTAACGTCAGTGGTTTACTGGTAATATTATCTAAAAATGGAAAATTCTAATGAAATCTTCGATAACACGAAGGCAGCCATCTTACCAAAAGCAACCAATAAACGAGCAGCATTATTTTTATCACGGTGATCCCATGACGAAGGTAATGACAACATTTAACAAGATTTAACAAGATTGCCACCCAGAGAATTAACTCTAGGTAGCAGGTGGACAAGGAAGCCTTTGGCTTATCGAGAGTCCGACCCTTTTATCTATGTGTATCCCGCCCGTCTGAGGTATGTGTCGATTTTATTTTTAAACATATTCACACTACTAGCACCCACACAATCAGCAGGTAATCTGTTCCATTCATTTACAGTCCTTTGTGAAAATGACAACTTTCTTATATCCAATCTACTCTGCTCCTTTGCTAATGCAAGATCATGTCCTCTAGTCCTTCTATCTTTCTTAACTGAGAAAAACATATTTCTATCAATATTTTCATAACCCTTCAATATTTTAAACACTTCTATCTGATCTCCTCTCAATCTCCTGGTCTCTAGTGTTGTTAAACCGCATTTTTTTAGGCGTATTTCATCCTTCAGATTTGGTATCATTTTAGTTGCTCTCCTCTGCACTCTTTCTAGCATATCTTTGTCCTTCCTGCGTTATGGCCTCCACGCTTGAATACAATATTCTAAATGAGGCCTAACTATTGTTTTGTACAGCGGTATTATTAGCTCTTTTTCCTTATACGTTATGTTTCGCCTAATTAATCCAAGGATTTGATTTCCCTTTGAAGCTGCAATTCCGCACTGCTCTGAAATCTTCACTAACGGTTAACCCTAAGTCCTTTTCTTTTACAGTAGTACTTAGTACAGTACCCCCCATTGTATATTCTACTTCTTCGTTCCCATGTCCTATGTGGAGGCATTTACATTTCCAAAAATTGAACATCATTTGCCACTTTTCAGACCATTTGATCAACCTGTCAAGATCATCTTGTAAATGCTGTCTATCTCCATCACTTTTAATCCTTCTAAACACTTTTGTATCATCCGCAAATTTCAACACCTTGCTTGTTATTTCATCATCCAAATCGTTGATGTATATTAAGAATAATATAGGACCTAATACTGATCCCTGTGGTACCCCACTCAATACCGATTTCCAGTTTGAAGCCTCCCCATCAACTACTACACGTTGTCTTCTGTCAATCAGCCATTGTTCTATCCAGTTTATTATACCATTTCCTATGCCATGGGCCTTTAGTTTAAACAGTAATCTTTGATGTGGTACTTTGTCAAAAGCTTTTTGAAAATCTAAGTAGACGATATCTACTGGTGATCCCTCATCTACCCACTTAGTGATGTCTTCCAAAAAACATAACATATTTGTTAAGCATGACCTCGCTTTAAAAAAAACATGTTGAGATGGGTTTATCAAGTTTTGTTTAACAAGAAAATCCACCATGTGATCTTTAATTAGTCTTTCTAATAATTTACAAATCACTGATGTTAAACTCACTGGTCTATAGTTCTCTGACTTGTTTCTCGAACCTTTTTTGAATAACGGTATAATGTTTGCTTCTTTCCATTCTAAAGGAACCACTCCCTCTTCTAATGACAAGTTGAAAACTGTTGCAAGTGGTATGCTAATTTGTTCTACAATTTCCAATAGTAGTTTGGGTGGAATACCATCCACTCCAGGTGATTTATTATCCTTCATAGCCCTTATTTTCTTAGCTACCATTTCCGGGGTTACAATTAATTGTCCTAAATAGTCTGAATCTGCCCCCTTGAACTTAGCCTCTGGTATTGGCAGTGAACTAATATCTTCCCTGGTAAACACTGAACTAAAGTACTCATTCAGGTCTTCTGCCATTATGAATCCCTCTGATATTATATTTCCAGCACTATCTTCTAGAGGACCGACCTTATCTTGAACTTTCTGTTTGCTTCGAACATACGCATAAAAACTCTTGCTGTCATGTTTTATATTACTAGCTAATTGTTGTTCATAGCTTCTCTTTGAATTTCTAATTTCAGCTGTAGCTTGGTTAAGTGCTTCTTTATAATTGTTGTAGTCTTCATCATTTCCAGTACATCTATATGACTTCCACATCATTTGTTTATACTTAATTTTTCTAATGGCTTCTTTCGATAAGTGTTTCTTTTTGGACCGTTTTCCTTGTTTTTTGAAGGGTACAAATTTATCGATTATGCACTTAATTTCACTCTTTAATATATTCCAGCATTCTGTTGCCGTCTTATTTGTCAGTGTCTTATTCCAGTCTATCTTTGCTAAATATTTCCTCATGTCCTTATACCTTCCTTTGTGGAAATTTCTCCTATACTGCTTTTTGCTATTCCTTTCTGATATTACTTTGATGGTAAAATGTATCTGGTTGTGATCGCTACTCCCCAGTGGCTCACATATCTTGACATTGTCAACTAATTCATTCTGTGAGGACAAAACTATGTCTAACACATTCTCACCCCTGGTTGGTTCTAGCACATGTTGAGAAAGGAATGTATCTTGAACTAAAACTAAAAACTTGTGGTCCTCTCTCCCCATACTCTGTAGAGATTTCCATTGTATATGCCCATGGTTAAAATCCCCCATAATAATACATTCCCGTTTGCTTACTTCCCTTATAGCGTTTTGTATTTTTTCATTCTCTTCTATGCTTATGTTTGGACTTCGATAAACTAACCCAACTGTTAACGTTGAGTTTCCTGTAACTATGTTACACCAAACAGCTTCTTCGCAATCTGCTTCTCTTTCTAATTTTATTTCAAAAGCCTGAATAGATTCTTTAATATATAAAATAACTCCACCTCCCTTTCTTCCTATTCTATCTTTTCTAAACATTACATATCCTGTCAGTCCCAATTTAGTATCTGATATATCGGTGGTGGTCCAGGATTCGGTTATACCTATTATATGAGGGTCAATATCTTCTACCATAATGTTTAGTTCATTTCTTTTGTTTACTATACTCCTTGCATTTAAACAAACACATTTATATCCAGCTTCAGAAGAGTTTTCCAGACTGTTATTTGTTGATTTATTTGTGCTGTCTTTATCTATGCCTCCATTTTCAGGCTTTTCTGTGAGTCCCCCCTGCGAATCTAGTTTAAATAGATGCAACCTGTCCCAATGATTGGCAATGCTGTCATTGTAGACTGGACCTGGTGCAGTTGTCACACATGTTACGGCGTACGCTTCGTTGCACTTTGTTGTGGTTGGTTTGGAGTAAAAACATGATTTGCAATATGCCATGCTGTTCGGTCCATTTCCCGTTGGATATACCAGAACTAAAGAAGTGGATTCATAACTGCGTACGCGCTGGCTGGAAGCCTTCGAAGTACAGTTCTCTGTGTTCGGCACATTTCGAAGAAACGTGTTTCGAAGTGGACATGTTTCATCAATTGATGGGACAAGACCCGTCGAAACGTCGGCGACGTCGGGTTTTGAAGATCGGAGCAGTACCGACAATATTTAGTTTCAGACAACAGGCACAGCCGTCGAAACGCCGCACATTCTCGGTCGAGCGCGCTGTCAAGTCAGAAAGCAAGAAGGTTAGTATTGATTATTCAGTACCTAAATGATCATCTTGTACCATATGACACTACAGGGTATTACGTTATATACGTAATTATATTGTTTATAAACGTCCGGCATAGCTAACTTTCTAGAAGGTAAATGAAGCATAATCCTGACAGATTTAGCCTCGGAGGAATGCATGTCTTCCACCGGGAATTTGACAGTTATTATTATTATTTTTAGTTGGTCTTACTTTGACTGGTATTACGGCCGCGTGAACAAAGGCATATATATGCTGGAAATAATATAGAACTACATGCCACACTGAAGTAGTAGAAGAAAGCCGACGACTAGCAAAAAGTTTACGGCAATCAATTCGCGCGAGCGATAATATAGCACTTTGATTAACGTCACCGGGCAGAACATACTGGATTTGTCGCTGTGACCTCTTCAGAAGTTCAGAAAGTTTTGTAATAACTTTTCAAGGCAGAATGTTTTTGTGTGTTAAATACATTCTGTTGTAAATACATTCTGTTGAACATTTGTATTATAAAAATCACTGACTGATGACCATTCCCATTTGACAATGTGAATGTCATTGGCATTGCCATTGATATTGATAAGGGTTCCAAAACCAAGATTTCTAAATGATGTATGTATGAGTATAAATCAAATAATCATCAAATGACTGAATGACTACGAAGGGAATAGTCTTCTTTGTTCAAATAACTAACTACCCATCAATCAGCAGCAGGGCAATGCTTAATAATCAGATCCCATTACATAACAGTGACAATGTTTTATTTCATTAAAAGTGAATGACAATTCTACCGGTGTATTTGGATTTTGGAGTGATAGTTAACAATTTAATAACTTTAATTTGTTTTACAAACTTCCGTAGGCTCCAGATGCACATCTGTCTTGTTATAGTTAGAGGAAAGAAAGTAACGGACACAGTGTAACAGTATAAAAAGTAACACTATTTTATATATTATAAAAGTATATTTGTGTTGAAATAAAGTGTGTGAGGTAAATCTTTGAATTTTTTTATTTGGTGTCTGAGTTGTCTCGTAATTTATTTAAATGCCAGTGAATAAGTGTCACTTTTATTATGTTGAAATTCAATCAATATATATACATTAAAATGTGTTATGTTTTGTATTCACAAATTCACCACCTGTTTCTAATTTTAATAAATCATTAAAACTAATTACTTTGAAAGCCTAATCTGCAATACAGGTAATTAGCTCATCCATCACTTGAGATGCAACAAAGATCAAACCCTTCAAACCCACTTCTCCATAAACCATTTGGTAGGCAGGTACCAATTACAATTACCAGTCAGGTTTTAGGCTGGTAATAAAACTGGTGTAAATAGAGAATTTAGGGACTGAAAGAGCAGATAAGAGAAATGATGAACAAAGGAAACCAACCTGGGTTATGTAAAGGGGCAGTACAGAAGGGTTTTTCACCCATGTGTTGTCAGGTGATAAACTCTTTGTGTGTGTACTGGGACTGTTACCATTTATAAATGTAAATTTCTATAAGAAATCATTGTAAATGCAGTAAACCTCGCCTAAGTCGGATTCACTTAAGTCGGATCTTCGCTCAACTCGGACAGAATTCCGAGGAACGGTTGATTTGTAATGAATTTCCCATAAAAAATCTTTGTGTAAGTCAGATCTTTGCCTAACTCGGAATAACTGAGTCAGTCCATTTGATCCGAGATAATGTGTTTTTCCTCGCCTAAGTCGAATCGCAGTATTCAACAAAATCACTTGGTAAGCTATAACCTTAGAGATCCGTGCCAAAATGAAGCATAAAACTGTTTTAATACTGTATGATGTTGTATGTTGCTTGTGGACATCAACATTTATAGAGTTACCGCATTATTTACAGTTACCTAAGGGCTTTTAGAGGGTTGCCTTTGGCACTGGGATATGTCATCTTCGGCTAAGTCAGATTTTTGCGCAACTCGGATTAAATCACTCGGTTCGGTTGAATCCAACTTAGGCAAGGTTTACTGTAATTTGTTTTGATCAGTTCATTCACTTCCAATTCAATCTGTTTTGATTTTTTATTCAAATGTACCGGGTATGTGTGTTTTATCAGTTCAATTCCAAATCAAATAAGAATTGATAGTATGTCTGCGACAAACTATCCTTTTTACATAAGACGGGTTTAGTGGCTGCTTGCAGACTATTGAACCTAAACTCCCATTGGTGTGAAAAATATCACAATATTATTTTTGTACTGGTTTTACAATTTGTACTTGAACTGATACTTATCTGTCAACCAAGCAACAGTGTAGCAGTGTAGCAGTATGGTTTAATTGGTTGTCAGAAAACTACATACAAAAGTTACAAGAATTAAAGTAACACAAAGTAACATTATTGATATTATGATTTTATTTATTCATTATAAAAAACTACAAATTGAATAAGGCAATATATATTAACATTTGAAATATTGATTGTTTTATTTAATTTTTAAACTCAACATAATTATAAATTGAAGTTCTAAATGTCAAATTGCTGTAGCACACAAAATAGTGGAGTTGAGAGGCTCCTATTTTGGTTTCATGTTCATCTTCTCAAGGGATATCACCAAATTGATTATTCAAAAACTGAAGAGTTGAGTGCAACCAATTTCAGAATTATTGGTTACCTTCACATAGGATGACCCACTATATGACCATATTGTTAATGATAACAAACACTCCATAATTAATCCAGACATGAGCTTTATTCAGTATCTGTCTCTATTGCAGACCATTACACAACCATTGTCCACTCGCATTCCGCTGTCCCCAGGGCCTACTACATCTAGCAAGTCTACTGCACATCACTTCAAGTCGGTATGTACTGCATTATTCACATGGAAACTCATTGATTTCTCACTTGAAAAAAAAAGAATTCTACATTATCTTTTTTTTGTAATGTGATAATTTAGCAAATGCTTTACCGTAATAATGCACAAACACAATGTCATGTTTTACAGATTCCATGAAAGAGGGTTGCTCCTACTTCCACCATGACATGTTCTGCCTGCTCTTCCCCACCTGACAAATTACTGCCACACTGGACAACTTTAAGTATTTCACAGTTACCTGCTCAAGTACTGCTCCAAAAGACAGCACTTCTTCTATGAAGGTAGGACAGAAGTCAAGCATTGCAATAGGTATTTAGTTGTAAAAAATCCACCTCAGTCATTCTAATAATAGCACCACTAACGTATCGTGGCATGGTAACATAGTGGTTAGATCATCAGAATCTTTTAAGTCTCTGCCATTTCAAAGCTTGTGGAGTTTTGCTCACTCCACATTGCTCCAGTTCACTCGGATAAATAAATGAGTACCTGACAGTGATACTATTTTCGTAGTATATGCTGTGTGGAGCTGAATACTTCCCAGAGGAGGATGGTGGTTGAATGGACATGACTGTCAGGTGTTAACTGTGTCACAGAGATGGCGTGAATACTTCACAACTGTATTCACTGATTTTAGTGTAATAAATTCTCCATGTAATAGTAATGATAACAAAATATAGTCACTGTATATACCATATATAAGATACATGACAAAAACGAGTTATGATAAATGCAACTGTGGAGGACTGTCATAATGGGATGCCTTGTTTGTAAGGATCAATATTACTTTTTCAATGTCTGATTATGAATACTTGGCCATTTGAGTATGATTCAAACAGTCAACATTTTTAAACACAATTACTGAGTGCAATTATAGAAGACATATTTATACATTATTGTCATTTGGAAAATGGCGTTTCAAAGTTCACTGAAAGCCGACCAGTCGTAAGGAAAGTAATTCACAGCAGCTTACTAACAAGATATAGTTGCTAATGGGTCTGTTGCTTTTTGTTGGTAAGAATTTTATTACAAAACTGTATGTCCTGTTTATTATAGGGACGAAAGCACGGCTCATACTGTCTGCTCTGGTATGGAAGTTCTGGCCCAGCCCTAGCGCAGACAACCCTGTTAACGTTGCGGATGTCTGGTCAAGAAGGCGCAAGCAGTGGGTGCTGCGAACGACAAAACACAGCAGCAGATTTACTTGCAAACCCAAATGTCCATGGAAAGAGTGAATGATGTCTTTGTGAGAAATCTGAAATTGCAGTCCTTGGGGCAAATGTGCCCAAGCCAATGAAACTTGATCTGCTGGCATCAAGAGGCAGTCGATTTGTAAATAAATAGCCAATCCAACTGACAATTGACAAGGACGTTTCAAGGGACTGGCTGTTTTGTTTGCATTTCCACCTACAGCCATAGTTTTGTATAAGGTGACAAATGCATCCTCTAGTTTAGTCTAGTTCAGTCCTCCAGTGCCAAGTGGAATCCCTCATGTTGTGTCCCATTGAGTGCAGGGAAGTGTGATCGTATTTGATGGCTGGCACACGCTGGTATAACTCTTTCTATAAGAAATCATTGTAAATGCAGTAAACCTCGCCTAAGTCGGATTCACCTAAGTCGGATCTTCGCTCAACTCGGACAGAATTCCGAGGAACGGTTGATTTGTAATGAATTTCCCATAAAAAAATCTTTGTGTAAGTCAGATCTTTGCCTAACGCGGAATAACTGAGTCAGTCCATTTGATCCGAGATAATGTGTTTTTCCTCGCCTAAGTCGAATCGCAGTATTCAACAAAATCACTTGGTAAGCTATAACCTTAGAGATCCGTGCCAAAATGAAGCATAAAACTGTTTTAATACTGTATGATGTTGTATGTTGCTTGTGGACATCAACATTTATAGAGTTACCGCATTATTTACAGTTACCTAAGGGCTTTTAGAGGGTTGCCTTTGGCACTGGGATATGTCATCTTCGGCTAAGTCAGAGTTTTGCGCAACTCGGATTAAATCACTCGGTTCGGTTGAATCCAACTTAGGCAAGGTTTACTGTAATTTGTTTTGATCAGTTCATTCACTTCCAATTCAATCTGTTTTGATTTTTTATTCAAATGTATGTGTGTTTTATCAGTTCAATTCCAAATCAAATAAGAATTGATAGTATGTCTGCGACAAACTATCCTTTTTACATAAGACAGGTTTAGTGGCTGCTTGCAGACTATTGAACCTAAACTCCCATTGGTGTGAAAAATATCACAATATTATTTTTGTACTGGTTTTACAATTTGTACTTGAACTGATACTTATCTGTCAACCAAGCAGCAGTGTAGCAGTATAGCAGTATGGTTTAATTGGTTGTCAGAAAACTACATAAAAAAGTTACAAGAATTAAAGTAACACAAAGTAACATTATTGATATTATGATTTTATTTATTCATTATAAAAAAACTACAAATTGAATAAGGCAATATATATTAACATTTGAAATATTGATTGTTTTATTTAATTTTTAAACTCAACATAATTATAAATTGAAGTTCTAAATGTCAAATTGCTGTAGCACACAAAATAGTGGAGTTGAGAGGCTCCTATTTTGGTTTCATGTTCATCTTCTCAAGGGATATCACCAAATTTATTATTCAAAAACTGAAGAGTTGAGTGCAACCAATTTCAGAATTATTGGTTACCTTCACATAGGATGACCCACTGTATGACCATATTGTTAATGATAACAAACACTCCATAATTAATCCAGACATGAGCTTTATTCAGTATCTGTCTCTATTGCAGACCATTACACAACCATTGTCCACTCGCATTGCTGTCCCCAGGGCCTACTACATCTAGCAAGTCTACTGCACATCACTTCAAGTCGGTATGTACTGCATTATTCACATGGAAACTCATTGATTTCTCACTTGAAAAAAAAAGAATTCTACATTATCTTTTTTTTGAAATGTGATAATTTAGCAAATGCTTTACCGTAATAATGCACAAACACAATGTCATGTTTTACAGATTCCATGAAAGAGGGTTGCTCCTACTTCCACCATTACACCACGACATGTTCTGCCTGCTCTTCCCCACCTGACAAATTACTGCCACACTGGACAACTTTAAGTATTTCACAGTTACCTGCTCAAGTACTGCTCCAAAAGACAGCACTTCTTCTATGAAGGTAGGACAGAAGTCATGCATTGCAATAGGTATTTAGTTGTAAAAAATCCACCTCAGTCATTCTAATAATAGCACCACTAACGTATCGTGGCATGGTAACATAGTGGTTAGATCATCAGAATCTTTTAAGTCTCTGCCATTTCAAAGCTTGTGGAGTTTTGCTCACTCCACATTGCTCCAGTTCACTCGGATAAATAAATGAGTACCTGACAGTGATACTATTTTCGTAGTATATGCTGTGTGGAGCTGAATACTTCCCAGAGGAGGATGGTGGTTGAATGGACATGACTGTCAGGTGTTAACTGTGTCACAGAGATGGCGTGAATACTTCACAACTGTATTCACTGATTTTAGTGTAATAAATTCTCCATGTAATAGTAACGATAACAAAATACAGTCACTGTATATACCATATATAAGATATATGACAAAAACGAGTGATGATAAATGCAACTGTGGAGGACTGTCATAATGGGATGCCTTGTTTATAAGGATCAATATTACTTTTTCAATGTCTGATTATGAATACTTGGCCATTTGAGTATGATTCAAACAGTCAACATTTTTAAACACAATTACTGAGTGCAATTATAGAAGACATATTTATACATTATTGTCATTTGGAAAATGGCGTTTCAAAGTTCACTGAAAGCCGACCAGTCGTAAGGAAAGTAATTCACAGCAGCTTACTAACAAGATATAGTTGCTAATGGGTCTGTTGCTTTTTGTTGGTAAGAATTTTATTACAAAACTGTATGTCCTGTTTATTATAGGGACGAAAGCACGGCTCATACTGTCTGCTCTGGTATGGAAGTTCTGGCCCAGCCCTAGCGCAGACAACCCTGTTAACGTTGCGGATGTCTGGTCAAGAAGGCGCAAGCAGTGGGTGCTGCGAACGACAAAACACAGCAGCAGATTTACTTGCAAACCCAAATGTCCATGGAAAGAGTGAATGATGTCTTTGTGAGAAATCTGAAATTGCAGTCCTTGGGGCAAATGTGCCCAAGCCAATGAAACTTGATCTGCTGGCATCAAGAGGCAGTCGATTTGTAAATAAATAGCCAATCCAACTGACAATTGACAAGGACGTTTCAAGGGACTGGCTGTTTTGTTTGCATTTCCACCTACAGCCATAGTTTTGTATAAGGTGACAAATGCATCCTCTAGTTTAGTCTAGTTCAGTCCTCCAGTGCCAAGTGGAATCCCTCATGTTGTGTCCCATTGAGTGCAGGGAAGTGTGATCGTATTTGATGGCTGGCACACGCTGGTATAACTCTTTCTATAAGAAATCATTGTAAATGCAGTAAACCTCGCCTAAGTCGGATTCACCTAAGTCGGATCTTCGCTCAACTCGGACAGAATTCCGAGGAACGGTTGATTTGTAATGAATTTCCCATAAAAAAATCTTTGTGTAAGTCAGATCTTTGCCTAACGCGGAATAACTGAGTCAGTCCATTTGATCCGAGATAATGTGTTTTTCCTCGCCTAAGTCGAATCGCAGTATTCAACAAAATCACTTGGTAAGCTATAACCTTAGAGATCCGTGCCAAAATGAAGCATAAAACTGTTTTAATACTGTATGATGTTGTATGTTGCTTGTGGACATCAACATTTATAGAGTTACCGCATTATTTACAGTTACCTAAGGGCTTTTAGAGGGTTGCCTTTGGCACTGGGATATGTCATCTTCGGCTAAGTCAGAGTTTTGCGCAACTCGGATTAAATCACTCGGTTCGGTTGAATCCAACTTAGGCAAGGTTTACTGTAATTTGTTTTGATCAGTTCATTCACTTCCAATTCAATCTGTTTTGATTTTTTATTCAAATGTATGTGTGTTTTATCAGTTCAATTCCAAATCAAATAAGAATTGATAGTATGTCTGCGACAAACTATCCTTTTTACATAAGACAGGTTTAGTGGCTGCTTGCAGACTATTGAACCTAAACTCCCATTGGTGTGAAAAATATCACAATATTATTTTTGTACTGGTTTTACAATTTGTACTTGAACTGATACTTATCTGTCAACCAAGCAGCAGTGTAGCAGTATAGCAGTATGGTTTAATTGGTTGTCAGAAAACTACATAAAAAAGTTACAAGAATTAAAGTAACACAAAGTAACATTATTGATATTATGATTTTATTTATTCATTATAAAAAAACTACAAATTGAATAAGGCAATATATATTAACATTTGAAATATTGATTGTTTTATTTAATTTTTAAACTCAACATAATTATAAATTGAAGTTCTAAATGTCAAATTGCTGTAGCACACAAAATAGTGGAGTTGAGAGGCTCCTATTTTGGTTTCATGTTCATCTTCTCAAGGGATATCACCAAATTTATTATTCAAAAACTGAAGAGTTGAGTGCAACCAATTTCAGAATTATTGGTTACCTTCACATAGGATGACCCACTGTATGACCATATTGTTAATGATAACAAACACTCCATAATTAATCCAGACATGAGCTTTATTCAGTATCTGTCTCTATTGCAGACCATTACACAACCATTGTCCACTCGCATTGCTGTCCCCAGGGCCTACTACATCTAGCAAGTCTACTGCACATCACTTCAAGTCGGTATGTACTGCATTATTCACATGGAAACTCATTGATTTCTCACTTGAAAAAAAAAGAATTCTACATTATCTTTTTTTTGAAATGTGATAATTTAGCAAATGCTTTACCGTAATAATGCACAAACACAATGTCATGTTTTACAGATTCCATGAAAGAGGGTTGCTCCTACTTCCACCATTACACCACGACATGTTCTGCCTGCTCTTCCCCACCTGACAAATTACTGCCACACTGGACAACTTTAAGTATTTCACAGTTACCTGCTCAAGTACTGCTCCAAAAGACAGCACTTCTTCTATGAAGGTAGGACAGAAGTCATGCATTGCAATAGGTATTTAGTTGTAAAAAATCCACCTCAGTCATTCTAATAATAGCACCACTAACGTATCGTGGCATGGTAACATAGTGGTTAGATCATCAGAATCTTTTAAGTCTCTGCCATTTCAAAGCTTGTGGAGTTTTGCTCACTCCACATTGCTCCAGTTCACTCGGATAAATAAATGAGTACCTGACAGTGATACTATTTTCGTAGTATATGCTGTGTGGAGCTGAATACTTCCCAGAGGAGGATGGTGGTTGAATGGACATGACTGTCAGGTGTTAACTGTGTCACAGAGATGGCGTGAATACTTCACAACTGTATTCACTGATTTTAGTGTAATAAATTCTCCATGTAATAGTAACGATAACAAAATACAGTCACTGTATATACCATATATAAGATATATGACAAAAACGAGTGATGATAAATGCAACTGTGGAGGACTGTCATAATGGGATGCCTTGTTTATAAGGATCAATATTACTTTTTCAATGTCTGATTATGAATACTTGGCCATTTGAGTATGATTCAAACAGTCAACATTTTTAAACACAATTACTGAGTGCAATTATAGAAGACATATTTATACATTATTGTCATTTGGAAAATGGCGTTTCAAAGTTCACTGAAAGCCGACCAGTCGTAAGGAAAGTAATTCACAGCAGCTTACTAACAAGATATAGTTGCTAATGGGTCTGTTGCTTTTTGTTGGTAAGAATTTTATTACAAAACTGTATGTCCTGTTTATTATAGGGACGAAAGCACGGCTCATACTGTCTGCTCTGGTATGGAAGTTCTGGCCCAGCCCTAGCGCAGACAACCCTGTTAACGTTGCGGATGTCTGGTCAAGAAGGCGCAAGCAGTGGGTGCTGCGAACGACAAAACACAGCAGCAGATTTACTTGCAAACCCAAATGTCCATGGAAAGAGTGAATGATGTCTTTGTGAGAAATCTGAAATTGCAGTCCTTGGGGCAAATGTGCCCAAGCCAATGAAACTTGATCTGCTGGCATCAAGAGGCAGTCGATTTGTAAATAAATAGCCAATCCAACTGACAATTGACAAGGACGTTTCAAGGGACTGTTTTGTTTGCATTTCCACCTACAGCCATAGTTTTGTATAAGGTGACAAATGCATCCTCTAGTTTAGTCTAGTTCAGTCCTCCAGTGCCAAGTGGAATCCCTCATGTTGTGTCCCATTGAGTGCAGGGAAGTGTGATCGTATTTGATGGCTGGCACACGCTGGTATAACTCTCCGTACCTTTCGATCCAGCCTGCCATGGATCCACCAGATGAACTGTCTATATGCAGCCCACCTCAGACCTGAAATAAAATAAGGCGCAAATAAATTTACTAACATTGTCAGCAGGTGATGTATGAAAATAGGTTTGAGGTAGTTCATTTCCTTTTCAAATTGGTATACATCAACAAGCAGTGTTTTTATGAAATCATTTGAACCTTTCTTCAATTCTCGCATAGGCATGCTACTAAAAATGTTCTAGAATGTTGTTTACTATTAAACATAAAAAAAAGTTGGCAGATTTCTACAAACTATGCCTAGTATATACATTTTATGAAACTTCATACATATTATATGTTTATATATTTTAAAATTGCTGTTGTTTTGCTAGATGTTCTGGTTACTGTAGTAAGTACTGTAGTTGTTGATATATGTCAATAAATATTTAACAACACATTTCACTGCTGTTATAACATGAATATATACTTACTTGTTTATTGGCGGGTCTAGTTGCCAGTTATCTAACCGAATGTGATTCATAGCAATTACTATATTTCCTTGGTCATTCGTAACGCATCGTAGTCCATCTGCAACAAAGAACGAAGCGTTTAAATGAAAGTGTTACATAAATGATAAACAAACAGGGATTGTTATTACTACAGTGGAACCTCGCTATATGGTGACTTTGGTAATACAGCCTTGGTATAGTATAGGATATAAGTACTACCGCTGGTAAGATAACTTTTATTCAGTGCCAAGGGTGACCTTAAAAGTGAGGTTCCACTGTTCCATTCTGAATTAAGCCAATGTCACAAGCAGCATGGATTTGGATTGTCTTTCTGTATTTATACAAGAATTATGCCCCCTTTCTATAAAATTAAATTCAAGCCTATTAAAAGAACAATTAATACTAACCTCAGGTAATATTCCCATAAAATGTAAAACTGGATGTTATAATCTGACATTCTGTAGTCGTTACATCGGATATAATCTATTCTGTGTATACGGCGCGCTGTTGCGCGCTTTGTGTGTAGTTGGTTTCCGCCGCAGGCGTGGTTCTTCGTTCTCAAATAAACGGTTATAATACTTACTACTCTCTAGTTATACATTAATAGTCAAGTTACGACAGCTGGCGACGAGGATAATGGCAGGCTACATCGGTCAGCTAGGAGAGTTCAATGAGGCTAAAGAGGACTTTGAGAGTTACGTAGAGAGGCTGGATCAGTGGTCTGAATTGAACGGAATCGATTCGACGAAGAAAGCAAACGTGCTTCTTTCTGTGATCGGGCCTACGTCATATAAACTACTCAAAGATATCCTGACGCCGGAGAAACCGAAGGATAAGTCCTACGTTGAACTATGTGATGCCTTAAAGGGGCATTATTCGCCAAAGCCTCTGGTTATTGCTGAGAGATTCCGATTTTACAAGAGAGGACAGAAGGAGGGAGAGTCGGTGGCAGACTACGTGATCACCTTGAAGCAGCTGAGTGGTACGTGCGAGTTTGGAGAGTAAGTAAGTAAGTAACTTTATTTATTTCCTACCGCACGCCCTGAGAGACCGTCTGGTGTGTAGTCTTCGGGATGAGAACATTCAGAGGCGATTGCTAACCACCAAAGAGCTCACCTTCCAATCAGCAAAAGAAGTAGCGATTGCAATGGAGCTGGCGACCAGAAGTGAGGTCTGTCTACGGGCCACTGGTGAATCCGTAAATAAAGTCACTTACTCGCCGCGTCACGGAAGTGGTCGTGCTGCACGCAAGCCTGAGAAGTCGAGACGGAATGAGTGTTATCGCTGTGGCGAGGACCATAATCCTGAAAGATGTCACTTCAAGACGGCAGTGTGTTATGTCTGTAACAAAGTGGGACATTTGGCACGCAAATGCAGAGGAAATAACCGCAGAAACACGTCTCAGAGTCAGATGACCAAGAGTCAGTCCCAGAATGTTCGCTACGTTGGTGTGGTCGCTGATGAGTCGGACATTGGAATCTACACGTGTGACGTTGGAGGGGCCGGGGCGCAGCCAATCTTCGCTGAAGTGGATATTGGAGGCAGCGCCGTGAGAATGCAGGTGGACACAGGTGCAGCTAAGTCGCTCATTCCAGAGACACTGTACTTGAGACATTTTGCACATCTCGCTCTACAACCCACCAACCTTACTCTACGCACCTATACTCAAGAGGTCATCGAGCACATCGGAGTGGTCACTCTGGATGTGAGGCATGGAGACCAACGAGCTGAGTTATCCGCAGTGGTCGTCAAGGGCGACAAAACACCTCTACTAGGAAGAGACTGGCTGGCAAAAATGAAGTTAGACTGGTCGAGTGTCCTGGCAGTCACCGCAATTGCAAGGCATTCGGTGGATGAAGTGCTAAAAGGGCATTCAGAGGTATTCCAAGAAGGAACGGGCACAATAAAGGGCTACACAGCGCACATCTACATGGAGGAAGACGTGCAGCCTCGCTTTCATAAGGCTAGGCCGGTGCCCTACGCACTGCGAGATAAAGTTGAACACGAACTGGACCGGTTGGAGAAGGAGCGCATCATCCAGAAGGTGGACCACAGCGATTGGTCGGCTCCGATTGTGGTAGTGCCGAAGGCGAACAAGACGGTGAGGATCTGTGGTGACTTCAAAGTCACGATCAATCCGAATGTGGAACGTGAGCACTATCCACTTCCAAACGTGGAGGATCTCTTCGCGTCACTAGCCGGTGGCAAGGTGTTCAGCAAGCTGGACCTATCCCATGCGTACCAACAGCTCGAGTTGGACGCCGAGTCGCAACACTACGTCACAGTGAATACCCACAAGGGCACGTATCGCTACCTGCGTATGCCGTACGGTGTGAGCAGCGCACCGAGTATCTTCCAGTCGGTGATGGATCAGATCCTGCAGGGCATGGATCATGTGATGTGCTTCCTAGACGACATCCTCATCACGGCTGAGTCGGAGCAGGAGCATCTGAAACTTCTAGACGAAGTACTCACTCGTCTGGAGAAGTGTGGCGTCCGAGTGAATCTGGCGAAATGTGAGTTTGCCAAGAAATCAGTTGACTACTTGGGTCATCTGATAGATGCGGAAGACATCCATCCCACATCTGAGAAATTGGACGCAATCAAAAATTGTCAGAAGCCGTAGGACGTGAAGGAGTTGCGTTCGTACTTGGGGTTGATCAACTACTACGCTAAGTTTATACCCCGCATGTCTACCGTGTTACGCCCACTACACCTACTGCTCATGACGGATCGTGAGTGGCGATGGACTCCCGAGTGTGATGACACAATGCAGAAGTGCACAGATCTGCTGACGTCATAGCAGGTGCTGGTGCACTACGACTGTCGTAAGCCACTGCGACTGGCTACGGATGCGTCTCCGACAGGCGTCGGGGCCGTGCTGTCACATGTCATGGAAAACGGAGATGAGAAGCCGATCGCGTTCGCGTCACGGACCCTTTCGTCGAGTGAGTGCAACTACGCACAGATCGAGAAGGAGGCGTTATCGATCATCTTTGGAGTCAAGAAGTTCCATAAGTATCTCTATGGACGCTCTTTCACATTGATCACGGATCATAAGCCGTTGGTCACAATCTTCGGTCCCAAAACGGCTGTCCCAACGTTGGCAGCGTTACGAATGCAGCGTTGGGCACTCATCCTGCAAGCGTACCACTACAGTATCGAGTACCGTAAGTCCGAGGTTCACGCCAACACTGACGCATTGTCGAGACTACCTCTGCCGACTACAATGACAGAGGAGCCGGCAATATTCGAAGTATCAGTGGTTGACGATCTCCCGGTCAAGGCTAGGGACATCGCCGTGAAAACCCGCAGCGATCCTCTGTTATCAAGAGTACTCGAGTATGTACTCACAGGTTGGCCCAACCACACAGACAAGGAACTACAAGTGTTCTTCGCGAAGCGAGACGAGCTGTCAACTGAACAGAGTTGTCTGCTGTGGGGATCACGCGTTCTGGTTCCGTCAGCCTATCACCAGGCGATGCTAGATGAGCTCCACTCCACTAGTGACTTAAAAGCTTAAGAGGAAGGAGTGTTATAATCTGACATTCTGTAGTCATTACATCGGGTATAATCTATTCTGTGTATACGGCGCGCTGTTGCGCGCTTTGTGTGTAGTTGGTTTCCGCCGCAGGCGTGGTTCTTCGTTCTCAAATAAACGGTTATAATACTTACTACTCTAGTTATACATTAATACTCAAGTTACGACACTGGACACTCGGACACCGAGCGCACGGCACTGGCATGAGGACTGTCGTCGAATCGAGATGCCACCGACCGAGCGATCGACTCACTCAGTTCATACGTTTATTTAGATTATTACCCAGCCCGGACCTCATAATGAGCACATATTTATACTAGACACATAAATAATTACCTTCATCGACACTACGTGCTAACGAGTCGCAGCCGTTTTCTGACAGCAGACACTCCTTTCTGAACCTATAAATAAACTTGACACTTTCCACAGCGACACCAGTCGCCAGTCAGTTACGTCTCGGCTTGTTAGTCGCCTCTGCATTTCTACTTTCCGCGCGTCTTCGTTATCATGCTTACGGTCACCAGAACGCTCTGGTCTATCTTGCAATACTGGCCCATGTCTTTGCGGTTGAAACCGATATCCAGCTACTTCTTAATCTACTTCATTAGACGAAGAATCAGAACCCCAACGACACGCCATCTTGTCTAAACTCAATGGGTAACATCGCACAGCGCCACCTGACGGTTTTTGGAAACACTAGTACACAAAAAATCCAGAAAAGTACACAGCATAGCTTACGTCATTTTCTGTTCAAAATGGCGGAATTCATGAAATTCGATACAGGGTGTGTTCAAATATTGTTTAATACTAAACCACTGACGTTAAAAATATGATTATAGTTGGACATAGTTAGTTTGCATTAACTCTTTTAGGTGCTTAATCCCAAAAAGGTCCCTTAAGTTTCCCTTTAACCTACAAGCATACATACGCCACCTCAATTAAAAGTAGATGACGTAGTTATTATCCGTTGTTTGAAACGCTGCGCGAGTCTTGTAAGATTACGTACGCAATTATTGTAAAAACAGAAAACAGTCGCATACTATCAGTCTATTATGTTGGCTGGTCAGACAAAGACAAACTCGTGTTGACAAATGAGTGCATAAGACATGTCGCTTAGATGAATGTGTTAAAATGTTTTAGGTCAGGATAAAATACAATATATCAATCATCGCTGATAAACCACAGCGTGAACCGGTCTACCCATACTAGCCCCGCTGCGAACCGCAGAAGATATCTGACGACGACTGACTGTGGATATGCCATCTCTATGACAATCCCGGTCACTGGATGAGTGACTGAGGCTGAAAATCAGAAAGAAGGTCTAACTAATCTCAATGATTCATTATCCATTATTGCCAATGATGGTCACCTATACACATAAGCAGCCATTCATTTTGTTCTGTTAGTGTGTCTCTGTGTCTGTGTGCCTATCGTTTTTTTTCAATGTATAGGAAAAACGTTTCCGAAACTTCATAAATGATGACAGTTGACGTCAAGTTTTGGCATTAAAAGCATTTGTCAAGTTAGCGATCCAAGGCTACTATATAGTAACATACGGCAGGAGGACACGGAAGCCGTTGGCTTGTTGAAAGTAGATTGCAACAATGTGTGCGTACTTACCAGCTCTTTATCAATTGAACTTATGAAACTATTAGCACTGTTAGGATTAATACAGTCATTAAATAATGTGTTCCATACATGCATTAGCCCCTCTAATAATGGCTATTTTCTCAAACTCAACGTAGTGAGTTCATTGACTAATGCTGCTTTGTGTCCTGTGGTTGTACTGCCTTAGTTAAGTTTGATTCATTGGTTTTCAAACGTGGCCCTCTTTTAGTCATCTAATCAGTCTGGTACGGGCAAATCACATCCAGTTAATCTTTACATTACACGACCATGTTCGTCAAGGCTTCAAAATGTAGATTCCGAACATGTGGAGTGTTGGACATTCCATCGTATATTGTCTTGCTATCCTTACCCAAAAACAAAATTGTATAACAAAATAGAGGAAAGTTGTTGTTATAGTGGCAACTGTAAGTGGAATGTTTGATTTAGCAGATGTAATGCTGTCATAGTAATATAATATTACAGTTATTAATAAATATGCCCGTCACCTGACGAGATGCCTTGGTAGATGACGGTTGTGATAATATCGCTTACCAAATTTTAGAAAACACCTCATCGTTATATAAACACCGTGACGCGCAGGCAGATAATCGTTGTTTTTGTACAATGATGAAGGTCGGGGAGAATGTTACGTTCACGTCCATCTGTAGGCCCTAGTCGTGATAATGGAGACTTGTGAAATAATATTCATAATGCTGTGCTATTGTAATGAGGGTAGACATAAGCATTACTGTGTCAGCATATTTTCCATGTTGCCAAGTCTGTGACGCAAAGGGCCACATTCCAGAAGTATGAGCCCCGCGCGTGTGGTTCCTGCGATTGTTAAGTTAGGTTTTACGTATTACGCGCACATTACGTTTACGTTCCGAATAGGTGACATTCGTCTCCCCGGAATGCAACCACATTTGGGGAGTCACATGTCCCAGAAGGCAACCATCGAAGACGAAACAGGGCCACCGAATCTTCGACGACCACAATCTCAGCAAAGAGACAAAGGTTATGGTTTACAAAGCGGTTTGCGTTATTATTCCTATATTGTAGTGGTGTCATGCCTGTGATTCTTATCAAACCACATACCCATCAATGTTGCCTTAGGAAGATGCTTCGCATCCAGTGGGAAGTCCACCGCAGCAATGACAGTGTCCTCATTGACGCATACAACTACCACTGAGGCGATGCCGCACAACCATCTCCACAGTAAAGAAATGCCAGACTACCGCTTTCTTCTCAAACAGTACGACTTTCCCAGCTAAGCCGTGGTTCGATCGAAAAGCCGTGATGATTAGAGAAAGTTATTAAAGATCCGGTGAAACTACGGCAAGTTTTTGTAGGAAACTCAAGACATATTTTTTTTATTGCTTTGCTATGTGTGCGTGTCGGGTGTTTGTGTTTGTGTTTGTGTGTGTGCGTGTGCGCGCGCGCGCGCGCGTGTGTGTGTGTGTGTATTTGCATGCCAAGCGTGTACGTGAGTGCGTGCGTATGTGCGAACGTGCGTGCGTACAGGCGTGCGTGTCATAATGTGTTATGCTTGTGTACGCCGAGTAGAGAGCGAAACGGTTGAGGTCATCGTCGTTGTCCCTAATTAGAGAACAATTGAGCAAGGCTTTGTTCCAGGCATAATGTGTTTCTCGCTGTCACAAAAGCGGGCATGATTGTGCTTTTGAAATGAGTTGTGTAGATGGTGATATGGCGTGCTGTTGTGTGACGGGTCGGATCGGACGGAACGTGTCAGTGTATTCCGAGCTTTCGCAATGCTCTAGTGTCGTTTAAAGCTGTACTAGTACGCGTAAATTTACGTCAAACGTTCGCGTGGACCACGGAGCCGTCTTTCGGGCAAGTCAGCGGTAGACATAAGATATCTATAGCTGATGCAATTTATCGCAACAGGACTTCAATTCTGAGTGCGACGGTAAACATTTACTCCAAATTATTGAGAGCTATGTCACACATTTTGCGTTGCAATCTAAAGTTAACCGCAGGTCTGAGTTTCGACGCGGCGAGAAGTGGAAATTCGGCGCTTAACTGCGTTAGGTAAAGGTGTCTATTAACTCTATAAACGTTGCGTAGTTAGCCGTTGGCATTCAATCAAATTCGTTGTCATGTAATTGTTTAATTTATTCTTTTAAATGTCGCGTTTATACCATTTTCTCAATGTCTTGCGTCTTATCGATTATGTTGGAGCAACGGCTGGTGGAATGTAGAAATTATTCGATTGGCAAGCAGTTGGTGGTAAAGCTTATCAAAAGAGAACTTAAATGCTATAACGAGGAAATGAAACTACAGTTAATGTAATAATCGACCGGTAAGGTAATCAACCGACCGGTAATATAATAATAAGTGATTGGAAGTGTACCAAATTGACCGGTAATAACAAGATTTAACAAGATTGCCATCCAGAAATTTAACTCAAGATGGCAGGTGGACAAGGAAGCTTTTTGGCGTATCGAGAGTCCAATACTTTTTATCTACGTGTATCCCACCCTTTTAAGGTATGTGTAAATTTTACCTTTAAACATATTCACGCTATTAGCACTAACAAAATCAGGAGATAGTCTGTTCCATTCATTTACAGTCCTTTGTGAAAATGAAACCTTTCTTATATCTAATATACACTGTTCCTTTACTAATGTAACTACATGTCCTCTGGTCCTTCTATCTTTCTTAACTGCGAAAACAATATTTCTATCAATATTTTCATAACCATTCAATATTTTAAACACTTTTATCTGATCTCTGCTCAATCTCCTAGTCTCTAGTGTAGTTAAACCACATTCTTTTAGGCGTATTTCGTAAGTAAGATCACTCACTTTTGGTATCATTTTAGTTGCTCTCCTCTGTAGTCTTTCTGGCATATCTATGTCCTTCCATCGATATGGCCTCCACGCTTGTATACAATGTTCTAAATGAGGCCTAACTATTGTTTTGTACAGCGGTATTATTAGCTTTTTTTCCTTATACGTTATGTTTCGCCTAATTAATCCAATGATTTTATTTCCCTTTGAAGCGGCAATACCGCACTGTTCTGAAACCTTCATATCAGCACTAATGGTTAACCCTAAGTCCTTTTCTTTTACAGTAGTACTGAGTACAGAACCTCCCATTGTATATTGTACATCTTCGTTCCCATGTCCTGTGTTGAGGCATTTACATTTCCCAAAATTGAACAACATTTGCCACTTTTCAGACCATTTTATCAACCTGTCAATATCAGCTTGCATCCCGTCCTCCCATCTTCCGATACCATGAGTCGAGCCGAGACAACGGAGAAGCTGAACAAAAACTGAAAAGCTGAAAAACTGAAAAGCTACGGCGGCGCGGCGGCGAGAATTTTGTGGGAAGGCGAAACAATTTCAACAGCCCCCAGCAACAACACAGCGCGGCACGGGAAGCGTGCTGGATCGTTGGTGAATCTCCCGGATTTCAATAAAAACATTTGGCAGGTATATCAGACGCATGTTTTACTATCAGAATGAATCAGCGAGGTGACGTGATGTGTATTGAGCATTTGATTAGTAACGCCAGTCATTTACATTCTCAACCCATCATAATACTACAACCTGAATGCAGCAGAGGGCGCTACCCGAGTGTCTATGGTGCTCAGGTACAAACGTTACACACTACATTCAACGTCTGCTAAACGGCTGCGATTCACATTAGAAAGAGGAAGTACGTTCCCAGTGTTTCTTTTATTATTTAGTGTGATGTTCTTGAGACTATAATAACTATGTTGACGGTATACAGCGTGCCAAATTGTGTTTTGTAAGCAATTTGGAAGGTGCGACCCAAATGCTTGTCAACATGTTAAACAAAACACCAAGTTTCAAAACAAGTTTTACCGGCAATAGGGCCTACTGCAACAATACGGGAAGTTAACCGAAACAGCATGTGATGTTCAACGATTTTCCACTTTCCCACGGTCAACACAGCAGAGTTACTGTTACAAATTACTATGCTGGCTAATGCCGGGTAGAGGAACATACTACATCCCTTTAATTAAGGAGAACGATTAGAATCGCGAAATTGCCACGGCTTCAAACAAGCCCTTTATGTTGTCTAGATAAGGGTGAATGGGTTTAAGTAAAGTCAACAAACCTGGTTTTCTCACTGGTTGTGGTGGGTTTTCTTTTCTCCGGCTGCCTATGCTTGAGCAGCTTGCAGAAAACTGGACACAGAATAACAAAATAGCCAAATGTAAGAACATGGAAAGGCGAACGTTTCCTGGTCCCGTCCGTCCACGACACGCTGAAACAATTCACACACATACACACACACGCACACGCACACACGCACACACGCACACACACACACACACACACGATATATTTGTATTTTTGCACGCACTAACAAAGTTGTCATGCTCTGCAAGAGGTAAAAGACATTTACACACAATGATGAATGGTCGTAGAGGCATAGCTTTTTAAAACAACCGTACTCTAGTGTAAGTAAAAGTTGTAGTTGCACTGAACATTAAATACTGTTGTGACATTGTTCTTTGAAAGCTTGGAAGCGTCTTTCACCAATATATTTATTATAAGACAGAGGAGAGGTCCCTGTTTATTTGTTTGTTTTTGTGTTTGGTTGTTTGTTTGTGTTTTTGTATGTTAATCTGTTTGATTGTTGGTTTGTTGGTTTGCTGGTTTATTTGTTTGTCAAGTTCGCATGTAGATTGTGGATGCGTTATATTATAGATAAGGTGTTTTGTTTTGGAATTGTATAATACACGAGATTAATGAAAGAAAAAGCGTATACAATCTATATAATTCCTGGATGACAGCAGAGCCAAGGCTGTTACCAGAGGATATGGGTATACAATGGTATAACATAAACAATATAACTTGAATCACAGTCACTGATAATGGTAAACAGAATTGTCGTAGATACAACGTGCAATTAATAACAATAAGCAGACAGTTAATACACTACCATAAATAATAAGTAATAGTAATGACATCTACAGCTATTTATAAATAACATCAACTTCCGACTATAAAACGATGACACTGACAGCCGAAGACATTCGCCGTTGTTATAGGGGTCAGGACGATGTTAGACTTCCTGTTTGGTTACAAAAAAGTGCAGTATATTTTTGATAAATGATTTTTTTAAACAAAATTCACCTGCTCTGACATAAGTGCATTTGAGTAGTCAGATTTCCAGGTGTGATTGCAGAAGCTGTTGACAATAAAATTGTATATTTATAGCTGATTTTACAAAACGAAAGGGAATTTGGCAGCAATTTGGCTAGTTGACCCTTTTGTCGGATTACTGCCTGCATCCGTTCGTAAATATTGACGGGTGTCACACATACAGGCATTTTATGGGAGCTAGAAATATTATATTTTGGTTAAACTCGACCAGCGTGATGTGATGACGATAACAGCAGGTGTGAAGATTAAGACATTTTGTAGGTCGTATTTTCTTTGAATCAGACGAAACGTTAACATGGTCGCCAATGAGAAAACTAGCAGTGTGCTGAGCCCTATACGAGTTTATTTTGTTGTGAAATGCGCTGAAGAACATCACTAGAACAGTACTTCACTGTGCACAATGGAACCAACATGATACAAGACAATTCAAAAGATAAATAATGTAAAAGCATTAGTAACATGATTACCAGATAGCAGATTGTTCACTATATATTATTTCTGATTGTTGTATCAATTTATTATTCAATGTATGTCAGTACGATGACCTCAGACTCGACGGTGTTGATGTTACGGTGTTTATAATAAATGAGTACCATATATAGTTATATACACGTCGTATCGAGTTGGCATTCTGACTTGTGTTACAACATACGTTATCTGCAACAAATCAACTGTTATTTACTATGGTAGCATTGAATTGATGTTCTTGGCATAAACATTGTTACATTATAAGAAGTCTTGAAGTACTCGGTGTTCGGTGCTCAGAATGTCATGCTCAAGCCTCGCTTTCACATCATGGTCATACTCACGGAGGTTATACAACTTTCTGAGCACGTAATCGTTCTCAGACTTGAGCATGAAACGTATAAATTCTGAGTATGCTATGGACCTTCCTCAACGCCGTACTCAAACAAACAAAGATGGCAGCTCACGTATAAATTAGTCGAATTATTGTGCAAGTTCGATGTGTTCGACCGTATTGTACATACAATCATATATTTTGATTTGGACACATTTAATGAGAGCTTATTAGCATGAAACTAGTTGGATAATAAGTTTTTCATTCATGTCATTGTAAAGTCTAGTAATATGATATACCGTGGTGTCATCAGCAAATAATATTGCTTTACTTTACTTCAGACAAAAGGGGATATCATATATGTACAAAATATATCAAACTGGACCAAGGACAGAGCCCCGCGGCACACCGAATGACATATTTTGTGGAAGCGAAGCACTGTTGCTATAATATACATAAACATTATTGTGTTCTATTTGTAAGATAGCTCCTGATTCAATTAAGAAGGGTACTTCTTACTCCGTAGTAATAGTAATAAAATCTGATGCTATATGGTATCGAATTCCTTACATAAATCAGGAAATACACTGATGACTGAATCTTTATTAACGCATTTACAACAACAGAAACTAATGTAGATGCCGCATTAATGGTAGAATGTTTCGATCGAAAACAATATTGATTGTTATTTAAGATGTTGTTATGTGTTAAACAAAGTAAACGGACCTTTTGGCTCGTATATTTATCCGTTTTCGAATTCCACGTAACTCTCGTAATGTTGACCCCCACTTTACTAAAATAGCAGTAAAGAGGAACGAATGGCTGATTTTATTATTTGTTTTATTTATATGACTTGAAATGTACGTCTCTCTTATTAATTGGCATACATATTTACGTTGGTATAGTTTAGACCTACCTCTGCGTGATAACCACATACTGAAAATTTACGTTCACCTTCAGAGCCTGAAGGTGTTTTGGCGAGCTTCAGTGGGTGCAATTGGAGGTTTTTGAAGAGCCTCTCGATGGGTTTATTTTGCGAGCTTCAAGAGTTGTTAAGAGAGAGACAAAGTGTTTTCTAGCGAGTGTCAAGGGATTGTAATTGGAGGTTTCTGTTGAACGTCCCCAAAAAAGCAGCCTCATCCCCACTTCCCCGTCTGCCGTCACAATCTGACAGCGGTGTGCATGGTGTTGAAGCTCTAGCTCAGCTCGCTCAATATTCATTCCATTCAGGCGCCTATGTTCTCTATTGTGTATCGAATACTGCGATGTGTACCGCGATATTCCGGAATACCGGTATATCGTTCCGGCCCTAGAAAATAGTTATCACTGCTGCTGCTATTTTAATGATATTATTCAGCAGATTTACCTGACGTATGTTGCATGGGCTCACTGATGGATCCAAAGACAGAAGGCCCAAGGTATTTTTCACTATTTAGTTCCAGTTGCACATGGAAGATCATACTTTTCTGATGGGTCTGTTGCTATCCTCCGGTGACGATATATTGGTATGATGCCATCACCTATCAACGCGGCTGTCGTCATGTACTTTCTCCCTGAGATTATGCATGATGGGAATATTGCATAGTTGTCGTACAATAACTGCAGCGTGACTAAATGTTACCCAGACAAGTTCAAATGGTGTTCGAATGAACAAGTCTGCAGAAGGTGTCGACTCTAGCGCTTTGAGGGTTCGTGAGAACAGGATGCAGCGCTATGTAAGAACTGGCCTTTACATTTTTCATTTTTATGTCTTCAAGTGATGGTGCCATTTGCATTTTGCTTTTGCTTAATGTGTTAGTCTGATCGTCTGGCTTGTAGAGCTATAGCTCTATGAATGCGGAGATGTCGTAGCCCGATTTCAACAACAGCATTGCCAGATAATAATTGTGTCGTCGTCGTCACCGTCGCCGTCGCCGTCGTCGTCCGCGTCGCCGTCGCAGTCGTCGGCGTCGCCGTCGCATTCAGAATCAACTACAATATTACGACCACTGACAATCAATTGTCTTTTATTAGTTGCATCGCAATCGTCGTCGTCGTCACCGTCATCGCCGCAATCGTCGTCGTCGTCGTCGCCGTCGTCGTCGTCTCATTCAGAATCAACTACAACATTGCGACCACGGACAATCAATTGTGTTTTATTAGTTGCTGTATGAACAGAAGAGTTCGGTATCAACAGTCACACAGCGACCATTCACAACACCGCCTGGGGAAGAAGTTCATCCGTACAATGCGCCCATTAATTGGCTGTAATGGGCGAAAATTGCCTGACAAGGAACCTTCTCCTTCCTCTGGCTCGTGTCCTTTTGCAAACGTCTTCAGTCTTCTGAACGCATTCAGCTGCAACATGAAGCAGTTGTTTAGATTGACGTAGACTAGATCATCTCCTGTGACCGGCCTAACAGTGCATAATATAAAGTAATTACTCGTCACTAGATAGCGTGCAATGTTGTTCACAAGTTATTATTAACATGTAGATTTACATAATAATTGATTTCTACCAGCTCGCTTAATTTCACCCGCACAGGAAGAAAGATATCAGTGGTTATCAACATGTCAGTATTTTGAACTTGTGGCGCCACCTGGGCAATGCCTGACCATCTTTCCAAAAAAGGAAATAACTCTAATTGACTACAGCCTTTGTGTTTTGGAAATGCATCAGATGTCATTGGTCAAAGGAATCGAGTGAACATATAAAGAAGCGAGTGGACCTCGGCACCAGGGAGGACATTCACGTACAATACCTCCAAGTTGCTATTTCTACATAGGTTCATCAAATGCGTAATTTTAAAAGTAGTACAACGTCACTGTAATTACACTTGACGTGTATAATCCGAATGTTAAACATGAGAGAACGTCATCTAAGTGAAAGCAGTGGTGTCATCCTTGCCTGTTTCTCCGAGATCTTCACCGTCTGGCGGAAGATGTTCCAGACGACAACCTCTGAGCAGGGCGGAGTCGTGAGACTGCCTTCGTACGTGTAGTAGTCGGCCAGATTAGCCGGCATCAAAGTGCGGATGGCGAACTTCGACAGGGTGGTACCCAATCCTGAAATGTTAACGTTCCATATGTTACCTGCCACAGCGAAATATATAAACCGGGGTAATGATTCATGCTCGCTGTGGTAGACAGCAGTATCTCAAGATGGTTATGGCCTGTGTCGAGAATAGGCCCCTGCCACATAATACCCGGCTCGCTGTGATAGATCACATGTAACTACCTTCATGCCACTGATGTCAGTATCTCAAGTTGGTTATATTACCGGAAGTACAGGCCTAACGTATTGCGCTTGCCAATGTAGGCTAGATTCACTGCATACATGGTTGTAGCTGACAACCGTAATATTTAGCAAATAAAAGACGTGCAAAATATATACTACGGGATAACGATTTATGTCAACATAATGATATTCCGTGTTGTCTGTAAAACAATTCCCGCTATATTATACCACAGTTATATTTAAAAAAAACAGTTACTATGAAAACGTCACGATCAAGAGAAACCACAACTTGTTGTTTTCCCATCGTAAAATATCCATATAAATGGTTGGACAATGGACAGAGATTTGACCAGTAACATTCTTCACATATCCAGAAATTATGGTGATATTATCGTAGAGAAAAAGGAACCAACTGTGTATAGACCCACGCGTATATATGTTCGATGTTCCATATCAAATAACACTTGCCTTTATATTTAGAGAATCGAAGCTTGTTCGTAAGTTCCTCGAATGCGGGATTATCTTTACCCCCAACCTGCAACGGTGTATGCAATGAAAAGTCTAATAACAAATGCTACACACTGCTAAATTTACAAAAAAAGACTTCTGAACTACTAATATTCGTTTAATGTAAATACTATTTATTTTGTCTCTTAAGGGAAAGCAAACCTTCACAGTTACGTCATTATAATAAAATTGATTCTTCGAGTTATAACCATCAATGCAATATCATTCCATGAAATCATTATTTATAAATTTACAAGTAGCATCGACGATTGCATAATCAAAATGCAGATATTGAATTGTTTTTACATTAAAAAACTCCAGTTTTTTAGTATATGAGGAAAATAAGTATTCACACAACGTATTTCGGAAACTGTTTATTATACATTAACAACAATTTATTTCAAAAAATTAATAATTCCATTTGCTTCTCAACAATACAATCGGTTTGTTGTGGTATACGTTAACGCATATATTTTGTAATAAAACTATGTCCTACCAATACATATATCCTGTCCTTACCTCAAACATAACTCCTAACACGGCGAGACTGTTCTTCACCAGAAGTGCTTTGCTGATGTCGTTGAAGCGGGTAGACATGTGCACCATGTGCATCTGGTTGACGTAAACAAACATAAACACCAAATCAATCCTAATTGATAACAACGATTTATGTATACCGTAAATAAACATACATAGCTGATTTGGTTGGCGCTCTATAGAGTGGAACCTGACTATTCAGGTCACTTTTGTCCAGTCCTAAATATGACCTTAATAGTGAGGTTCAACTGTAGAGTAGATGTATGTATGTATGTATGTATGTATTTATTATATGTATGGATGTATACTCCTAACAACAGCTTACATAATAATTATAAACAAGGCGCTGCGTTAGGCACACCGTTGTTTTAAACAGACAAAAGTCGGTGTACTTAAAGTTTTGACCCCTGGTTGCATAGATAATAAGGAACTCTGAGACGCAGATTTGCCAGCGGAAATAGCATCACCCCTGGAGGTTTGCTGAGACGACATTACCAACAGTACTGACCTCTAGCGGGAACCGCTTTAAATTTATTGTGTGCTCGGAGCCGCTTTCACGGTCGACGCCACAGTGGAAGTGGAATTGTAGGAGTTTGTATTTGTCTTTCAGACTGCCGAACTCCACCGTCCACTTGCCGTTCAGCGTATCGACTTGGGCTACAGCAACATACACAATATTGGACCAGATTTAACAAGATTCACATCCACAGTGAAAACCTACCGGGCACGTGGACCAAGAAACCTTCGAGCCTTCGAACATCTTGCATTTATTTGTAACCCGCCTTCTGAGATATTTTTCTTTTTACATTATTAATAGCATTTGCGCAATCAGCAGATAATGTGTTCCGTTCACTTATAGTCATGTGAGTATGCAAACTTTCAGAATGAAACGGGGACACAGACAAAGCATGGTGACGATTTATTCACTCTATTATCACTTATTCTTCAAGACCAACGTGTCACGGACAAAACAAGGTGACGGTCTACTCACCGGAATGTCCGTTATTCTTCAGGGCTAGCTTTCCTTGTTTTTTGTTGTAGCCACTCAGCTTGAAAGGTCCAAGCCACGGGTCATATTTGGTCCGTGACACTCTGATGTCGATGGGAGACTGATGCATGAGATTGCAGTCTTTGTAGTGTGCCCCCCACTCAGTAGGACCTGTATGTGTTTAAATAATAAAGGGTGTTTATCTCTTTCTGTTGTACTAATTTTCATGATGTCCGTACGACAAGAATAAATATAACGAAATTATCCTGCGTGCTAAATTACATTTAATAAACGCGGGAGAGTGTTTGAATTTGAATTGTTAACTAACCAATAGCAACCGACAGGGACAGGGGGCGCTGCTGATTACATCAGTCTCAATACCCCCCCTGGCAGATCGCTTGCCGAAACTCTGAAGACAAGCACAACAATAATATCGCATGGCTGAACATCCCAGTGGTTTTCTGGGTGGTCTTCGTGGACTCTTTGGGCAGTAGACGTAATTATTTTAATACACAGTACCACTCAGCGGCTCGTGAGAAAGGTCGAATGGGTAATTATATTGGGATTCCTGGAAATTGGACGCGGGTCGGGCGGGTGTCCGCACTTTTCTTACGGGTGGTACGGAGAAGTCAATTATGAGTTTGATTCAGCTAACTTCTATACAATGCGTAGGCGATCTGCCATGGGAAGTGTACATAATCACACACCTGGCTTGTAAGGATGACCAAAAGTAAACAAACCTTTTAGAATATATAAACAAAGTAATTTGCTATAAAAACATAAACAACGCTGGCAGGTGTAATAACAATGGTCTGTTACTCGCTGTCGTGGTGTTTTCACAATCAGTGCAAACAATTCAGCGATTGTGCTCATAATAACTGCCACTCGCACTAATTCCGGGCCACGAAACGGACAACCAACCTTTAAATGAAGGTGTGGCGACTTGCCACATAGCAAATATTGGCGGTCTTAAGCGCGTGTGCGCATGACGTAGGTACGTCGCGTGTACGCGTGCACGAAACAAGAACGTTACGTTTTAAAATTCATTCGACTGCCGTCCTTCTAATTAATAAGTAGTTATTTAAACATGTTCAATAAAGTTGTCATATTCACGAGTGGTGTTGTGCTACATTGGTGACCCTGACGTGATCGCAACCCACACACGACATCAATATGGCAGAAGCGAACAGCAACGTGGCAGCCGTTTCCTTGAAACTTCCAGTCTTTTGGAAAACCAGCCCGAATGTATGGTTTGCGCAGGCTGAAGCACAGTTTGGTATACGCAACATAGCCATCGACCAAACGAAATACAACTACGTTGTCGCAGCTCTCGATGAAATCGCTGCCAATCGAATGGCGCACGTCATACTACACCCGCCAACAGAAGGGACGTATGAACATTTAAAAAACTGCGTTACTGGCCTGCTACGATTTCACGGAAGAAGAAGCAGCGTCTAAGTTGGAAGACCTAGACGGTTTAGGTGATCGCCGACCATCCGACATGTTAGCACACATGCTAATGTTGAACGGCAATAACCAAGTGGGGACGATTTTTTGAGAACGCTTTCTTAGACAACTTCCTGACGATGTCCGTGTCACGTTGGCTGCACTTCATTTGAAGGACGTTAATGCAATCGCTGCAGCAGCAGACGCTGTGATGGTTGTCAGAGGACAATCACACTTGTGTGCTGTAGATGATCTATCCACTTTGACATTGAGTGCTAAGATAAAACGACGACAGCAAACCACCACCCGAGACGATATCTGCTGGTATCACGCCAAATTTGGATCACGTGCCAAGAAATGCAGAGCTCCCTGTTCATTTTCGGGAAACGAACAAACCAGTCACTAAACGCGGCAAGTGCAACTGGTTTACCGAGCCGCGTCCTATACGTTTGGGACCGTTATGTTGACCATCGATTCCTTGTCGATTCGGGAGCGGAAGTCAGCGTTCTTCCCGCCACCACACGTGATCGGCGGGAACGACAACGAGGTGAATCTCTCGTTGCTGCAAACGGCACGAAAATTACGACTTACGGCACGAAAACTATTCCATTGAACCTCGGTTTTCGAAAAATGCTAACTAATAAGTAGTTCTTTAAACCTGTTCAATAAAGTTGTCATATTCACGAGTGGTGTTGTGCTACAAAGGCGTCTGTTCCTCTAGGTAGTAATCACCAGGACGAACCAGTTGGTTGTACTTAATAACACTTTCACCAATAACATGGGAAGAACCAAACTCCAAGTAATAACTTAAATAAACAAAAAATTACAATGGCGGCTGCTTACAAATTGAATGTTTCTTATGTAAACAGGTAATTAGCATCGAATAAGAAAACAGCCCAGTCCACAACAGGGGAAAAGCTTTAACCATCCATACGAAACAATGAAATTATTTTTTTGGATATTAATAGTCAACCCAGTGAAAAAGCTGCATTCTATAAGTACTTAATTCTACCACACGACGCAATTTTATGAAATAGAATAGTTACTTGTTAGACCCCCTCTATGAATTCACTCGAAGTCTTCGGTTCGACAGACGGGGGATGAACTTGTCAACTTCACCACTTTTAAATATATTCAACTGGGTCATGTAGGGGTCAAGAATTCGTATTTACTCTAAACACAAGCCCATTGGGATGAATGCAGCATTATACTGTGCAGAAGACGACAACATGTTGTGTCCGCCATTCTTGGTCGAAGTCATCCAATTGCCCGGCAATTTCCAACTGTACTAATTGGGTGAAACAGTAATTGCTCGGTGAATCTCACTTAGAATCAGGAGCTTGTGTTGTTATTGTTGTTGTTGATGTCGCAAGCATAAAAGTGTTTATCGAAGGGCTCGTAGTTGAATTTGTCGTTGTTGATGGTTCCGTGTCTAAAGACGTATTTACCAGAACATCTGTCGTCGATGGTCTTCTATAAATTTGGCTTATAACCACCACATAAAACATTGTAATAATAATTAATTGTTGACATAATTTTCTGTTTAAAATGTATTTTAGGAAAGACAATAAAGTATTTTTGATTTGATTTGTATTTTTATTTGTTCATATTATTATGAAGAGAATGTGCTATCTAAAGCTCTTCAACAGTGGACGATATATATGTGTGTTTCTGATGGCCAACTGAACTTCACTCTGTAAACATCACATGGTCACCATCGTGAAACAAAACTTGCACTTTAGTTACGTAAACTCTGTAAACCAACTGGTTGTAACACAACAACGGGTGGACATGGATAAGCAAATCCTCAGCTACAAATATCTCCGACTCGCAATTGTGTTATACATCCAACATCCATAATCCGGTCCACGATAATCCGAAAACATTATTATTTCTCCTTACGTGGATGACTAGCTTATCCGTACATCCTGTAAATCGGATGATCCGCTGTTTTGAGAGAGGTGCTACGTAATTTGGCTGAACAGTAATTAAATTATTAATAACGTTTAACATTAATTAACTACCAGTAGCTGCTGTAGATAGATAAATATGTTCTTACCAGTACGGCCACAGTAGGACCAGTGAACTGGAAAAAAAAGAAAAAGAAATTATTATTATTATTATTATCCAATAGGAGCGTCAGTCATAAGCAAAACCGAATGCAAGTATGTATGTGTGTATGTATGTATGTATGTATCTATGTATGTATGTATGTATATATGTATGTGTGCATGTGTGTACGTGTGTACGTGCGTACGTACGTACGTGTGTACGTATGTACGTATGTACGTACGCATGTACGCATGTACGCATGTACGCAAGTACGCATGTATGTATGTGTGTAGGCCTATGCGTGTATGCATGTGGAGTTGAATTCAAAGAAAAAACAAGTTCAACATTCAGGTATGTTGCACACATTCTCAAAAGTATGCATGTATGCATGTATGCATGTATGCATGTATGCATGTATGCATGTATGCATGTATGCATGTATGCATGTATGAAAGTATGTACGCACGTACGCACGTACGCACGTACGTACGTACGTACGTACGTACGTACGTATGTACGTATGTACGTATGTATGTATGTATGTATGTATGTAAGTACGTACTTACGTACGTAAGTGTGTACGTGTGTACGTGTGTACGTGTGTACGTATGTACGTATGCACGTACGCACGTAAGCACGTATGCATGTACGCATGTACGCATGTACGCATGCATGTATGTATGTAGGCCTATGCGTGTATGCATGTGGAGTTGAATTCAAAGAAAAAATAAGTTCAACATTCAGATATGTTGCACACATGCTCAAAAGGATCAGCATTAACCTGTGATAAAACACTATTTGAGAAGAATACTATGTATCAAACACGTCAATAAAACAAATGCGTAATCATTGCATAATTTTAAACAAAACCAGCAAATAATTGTTATATAATCTAAAAAAATAGGTAGATATACAATGAAATATTTGACATTTTCACGCAAAATTAAATGAAACTGCACAATTTTAAATTCACAACAGAATGATGCACTCAAAAAATATTATATTTACAAACGTTCAGCATTCGCTGTAGTGCTTATATATATATAATGGTTTAGGATTCCCCAATATAAGTTGATGACCGCCTGTAAATTTGTATTCATTTAGCTTAAATCGTTATATAAAAACGCTATACGAGGCCTTTTTGTTGCTGCCAGAAAAAATCGCAATGACACGCTACAGTTGTGATGACTACAAATTAGTAGATAACGTCAGGTTATAAATATATATAAAATGAACTTGCTCACCTTTACTGCCCGACACTCCAGCCTGAAGAAAAAGCCCTAAAAGGAAGCCAGCATACGCGACCAAGGAGAGACGCGCCATTCTTCTGCTCTCACAGATTGTGCGATCTGGACGGTAGCTCAGCTGTAGGCGTAGCTAATATAGCTTTATACGCTCAGCGACCCCTTCGCGTCACCAGGCACGTTCGCGCAGGTATTCATCAATGTCACTACAAGACACCGCAGGTACAAAAGAGAGTCTCTGTCAGTTAATTCAAGGTCGGCTCAGCCTGGGATCAGAAGGTCAAGCCGTTCTCACGGGAGATCGTTTCAGAAACTGACTCAACAGGTACGTTTACGATGGGACGTGTGCGCCACATTGCAATTTGTGTTTGCTCAATGTACTCCGATTCGTCGTGGTGTGGAGTCATTGTAACACGACCAGGAAGGCGGTACTACGTACACAATGACAGCAAAATAACTTGCAGTTATGAGTATGGAATGTATAACATACATTTAACATTATACCAAAAGTTTTGTGAAAGTTTATTTTTATACATTTGTCATTTCCTCTGTATAATTGCATTTGTGTTCAATGACTTCAGACGATTTATATGTTTAGTCTAGCATGTGTGTTCGCATGCGAGCTGTTAACATAGGACAAATGTTCATTGTTTTTAATATCCAGGTTGCTACTCTAGCGATGAACGTAGAGCATGGGTATTTGAATTCCAAATAAAGAAATATTTGAAGGAAAGGTCAGCGCCCCCAGAAATATTAGTTTGTGAATTTCGTTGATATATTGGTGATTGTAAAAAGGGTAGCGCAGTTAAGTGCAGTTAAAAAAGTGCTTCCAAAACACGTCAGTATTACCCCCATCGAACCGCGAATAATCTCCCATACTATGCTTCTAAAAAGTCTCTAGCTCTACCCTCTTGAAAATCCCCAACGAACCGCGCGAAATCGCCGAAACTTACTAACTTATGTCATCTACTTAATGTGGTGACATGATGAATTGTTTCCACTGTTTTCTATCTTACATTGTGCTTACCAGAGAAGTCCCACTGAGACCAGTGTCCTTCTAAACGGTGTCTCTCGGTGATGTACTTGGACGTACTCTTATACGAGAGCCATCAGTTTTCCAAAGTCGAACTCGGTTAGCCATTTAATTGTGGCGCATCACTTGTCTTGCCAGACGTAAACATTGTTGCCTCACGGTAGTGGTGATCCATGGTAGGCTGTCGCACAGTTTCTGGTTGTTGGTTTGATTGCGCCAGGACAGATTGAAGACTTTACCAAGTAATCTTGTGTCAGTGTTTTCTCAAGTGTTTGTGTCAGTGTCCATGATTCAGAAGCATGTAATGAGGATCGGTTCAATGGTGATCCTAAAGATGTTTAGTTTGGTGTGTGTGTATTTGTGTGTGTGTATTTGTGTGTGTTTGTGTGTGTATGTTTGTGTTTGTGTGTGTGTGTGTGTGTGAGTGTGTGTGTGTGTGTGTGTGTGTGTCTGTGTGTGTGTTTGTGTTTGTGTGCGTGCGTGCGTGCGTGCGTGCGTGCGTGCGTGCGTGC
>OZ023213.1:19459558-19479558 GCA_963995525.1 Escarpia spicata
CGTCTTCCTCATTAAGGTTTGCTCAAGCGGAACGCTTGACTCATCGGGGAAAGGGAGCGAATGAAATATTCGCACCCGCGCAGCCAACGGGTCTGGGTGAGTTTCAGCAAATGCAAGAACAATCGCTAGACATTTGCAGTTGCACTTGAGCTGGCAACTCAAGTATGGTAGTGCTGGTCAACATGCGTGGCAGCTCGCAAGATTTCCACACCTTATTGTTGCCGGTATGGAGGCACACACAAAATGTTGGAATATCTGAAACAGCACTCAGGACTATTCCACTCACTGAAATAAAACATGATTTATGAGGCAGGATGTCATATTAGAAAACGTATATTAATATACACCCTTCTCTTTAAAACAGTATCAATACAATTGCACATACACGTTGAAAATATGCGAACACTGGGAATGTAACATTTATATAAGATTCATATTGATAATATCACTGCTGGTGAATAGTTCGGCCATTTTGTGATCATCCACCTTCTTGGAATGAATATAATTGTTTATGTCACTGTTGGGACGTGGAGAATATTGTGGGCGGGGCTCTTCCGGAGCCTCAGCCTCAGCATTCGTTGCTACCGGACATGACATCGGAAGGTGTGTGTGAATGTATGTGTGTGTGCGCGCGCGCTTCCGTGTGTGTGCGCGTGCTTGTGTATTTGCGTGTGTGACTGTATGTGTATGTGAGTGCGTATGTTGATGTAATGCTTGATATTTTTCTGTCGTTCGAGAGGTATAACGTTGGAGGTTCTCGCGGTAGTGTTGGAGATTTCGCGTAGTTCGACGGAGATAAATTGTAGATTTTTAGGGGCGGATGCGTATTGGACATTTTTCGCGGATCGAGGGGTACTGTTGGAGATATTTTTAGGGGGATGGTGCTGGAGAATGTTCACGGATCGAGGGAGGTAGTGTTGGAATACTTCGAGGGGGAGGTTGCATTGGGTGTTTTGCGGTTCGAGATATTATAGTGTTGGATATTTTTCTGGGTTCGGAGTGCGTAATGCTGCATATTTTACGCGGTTCAAGAAGGTGGTATTGGCGACTTCGTACATTTCGAGGTATTAAGGTTGGAGATTTTCATTTTAAGTCGAAAGTACTTCTACAAAAGATACTGGATTATTTCTCAATCCACGCAAAACCAATTACATGCATATAATTAATTCACAAAATAATCTTTTTGGGGACGCTATCCTTTCCTCTAAATATGTGTGTGTGTGTGTGTGTGTGTGTGTGTGTGTGTGTGTGTGTGTGTGTGTGTGTGTGTGTGTGTGTGTGTGTGTGTGTGTGTGTGTGTGTGTGTGTGTGTGTGTGTGTGTGTGTGTGTGTGTGTGTGTGTGTGTGTGTGTGTCTGTGTGTCTGTGTGTGCGTATGTGGGTGTAGTTTTGAAGATTTCTCGGTGTTCGAGACGCGTCATATTGGAGGTTCTCGCGGTAGTGTTGGAGATTTCGGCCCGTTCGAAGGGAAATGACGAGTACATAAATAAATAAACCAAACAATTAACAATGAACAAAAATGTTTGGTTTCACACAAAAACAACTGCGCGCGTGCGTGTGTGTGTGCGTATGTGGTTGTAGTTTTGGAGAATTCTCGGTGATCGAGAGGCGTCTTGTAGGAGGTTCTCGCGGTAGTGTTGGAGATTCCGCGCAGTTCGAAGGGGTTTGTTTGGGATTTTCGCGGTTTGAATAAGGTAATTTGGATATATTAGTTTGAAGGGAGCGGTTGTGGTGGATGTTTTCGCGGTTCGATTGGGAACGTTGGTGATTTTTTCGACGAGGGTAGTGTTGAAGATTTTTGCGGTTGACGATGGTGGAGATTGTTCACAAGTCGATGGAGTACATCGAGGGTAGAGGTTGTTTTGGATTTTTTTGCGGTTCGAAAATGTTTCTAAAGCTACTGGATTTTTCTCAATCCAAGCAAATTCAAGTATGTGCATATCAATCCATGTGCATCCTAATATACACACCTTAGATGTTAGTCAAACTGAGAAGGTAGAAGATTTCAAATGTATCGGTTTCTACACGAACGCTCAACATGTCATTCAATGCAGAAAAGCCCTTGATAGCGTGTAGCGATTGTCATTATGCATACACACACACACACACACACACACACACACACACACACACACACACACACACACACACACACACACACACACACACACACAAACTAAACATCTTTAGGACTACGATTCAACCGATCCTCATTATGCTTGTGAATCATGGACACTAACACAAACACTGGGTACAAGATTACTTTGTATAGTCTTTAATCTCTCCTGGCGCAATCACATAAACAACCAGAAAGTGTACGGCAGTCTACCACGGATCTCCACTACCTGAAGAAACAATGTTTACGTCTGGTAAGTCATGTGATGCGCCACAATGAAATGGCTAACCGAGTTCGACTTTGGAAAACCGAGGCCTCGCGTAGAAGAGGACGCCCTAATACGACACTGAGAGACACCATTTAGAGGGACACTGATCTCAGTGGGACTTCTCTGGCTGGCACATTGTAAGATATAAAACAGTGGAAACAATTCGTCATATCACCACATTAAGTAAATGACATAAGTAAGTAAGTGTCGGCGATTTCGCGCGGTTCAAAGGCATAGTGTTGGAGATTTTCCAGGGGTAGACCTGGACATTTTTTCGAGAAGCATAGTGTGGGAGATTGTTGCGGTTCGATGGCTTTTAGAAGCATTTAACTGCGCTACCCTTTTTACGATCACCAATAAATCAACAAAATTCACTAAATTAAATTTTTGGGCGCTGACCTTTCCTCTAAATATTTCTATATTTGAGATTCAAATGCCTAAGCTCTACTTGTCCTATATAAATAACTCGCGTGCGGACACATATGCTAGACAAAACATCTAAATAGTCTGACGTCATTGAACACAAATGCAAATGCATAGAGGAAATTACTAATTCATCAAAATCAACCGGACGTCGCCTGGAAGCATTATCGTATTATATCAACAAGGAACATATACATTTTGCTTTCACAAAACCAGTTGGTATAATGTTAAATGTATGTTATACATTCCATACCATTCATTATTGCAAGTTGTTTTGTTGTCTTTGTCAATGTAGTACCGCCTTCCTGGTTGCGTTTCAATGACTCCACAACACGACAAATCGGTCTGCATTGAGCAAACACAAATTGCAGTGTGGCGCACACGTTCCATTGTAAACGTACATGGTGAGTTCGTTTCTGAAAAGATCTCCCGTGAGAACTGCTTGATCTTCTGATCCTTGAACTCACTGACGTAGACGCTCGTTTTTACCTTCGGTGACTTGTAGTAACATTAAAGGGGAAATGAAATGATTGAACAACCACAGCCCAAACATAAGAACATACCAGTTACAATACAAGTCACCATGATTTGACAAGTACAGCATCACGGTATATTTTAAATAATTTTTCAAACGTAGCTACTATCGGCACAGGGCGCCGCCATCATGCTCCAGGAGCGTGTGGTTGTACATCCGGTTTGATTGGCGAGATGTCTCCCAAAGCTGTATACAGCAATTCGATAGGCGACGCAGCATAGCTCTCACAAAAACCGACGAAACGCATACAAACACATAACAACTGAACAATTTATTGCACTGCGTAGCTACTGGATATACTATAAATGTTAGTAAGCAACTTTTCACATACTTCCACAGAAGGTTTCCAACAGAAAAAAACAAGTTATACATGATGAATTTGACGTGTTCGCCGGCGGTAAGATTGGCAAAAGTCTGCGGTAGTCACTTTCGAACGCCGATTGCAAGCCTAAATACGAAAGTGACGAGCATAAAAAGACATTGAACGTCAAAACATAATTCTTGGTTAAAGCCACAGGTCCATCTCCAGTCGATTTATTTATATATAACTATGCACCGATGAAGTAAAATTAAGCGAAATCGACCTGGAAGCTCAACATCATTGCCTTATTTGGAGGGTGAAGCCGCGCGTAGGAAATGACAAGCCGAAACCAGCTTGTTGTTGCCAAGGTGACTCGGCACTCACGAGTTCCGTTAGGTATCATTACGACTACTATATAGTCCCATAGTTCGGTTTCAAAGTCTGCATATATACAAATATGACGTATGCGAAATTGAAATGTATTAAGAAATGTGAATGTAATAAAGTACAAATACGTGTGAATGCTATGATATAATTGGGAATGTAATCAGTCGATTTAGTTTACAGCAATTTGTGCCGGCGTGTTGCTATGTAGGCATAATACTAATTTATGTATATCAAATATTGGCTTGTAACTTGGACCCCGAATTGATGCTCCAGCTTTGAGGCGACAGTTTAGCAAGCATGCTATCATACCAAGTTTTTTTTCTGATATAGCAAAAACCAATGTATGCTTTTAATAACAAGGACATTGTATTTAATTTATTGACTTTTTAATGTAAGCCTAACAAGGAAAAAAGGAAATAACGTCACAGGAAAAAGCCACAAAGATTAATAAATATATATTTTGTATTTACAAAGTTCAAATGTTAAACACATTTGAGTGCACATGCATTTTAATCATGAAAATTAAAGATAACACACATATCCACTAAAAAGAAAACATTTAAAAAGTCACTTGTAAATCGCACTTGTGCTCCAATTTTAATGACTATTTGCAAGATTGTCTCATTTTGTTCATAATATATGACGGAAGTATCCAAACAACCATAGGGCCTAATACCGAGCACAAGCTTCGAAGGATCCAGCGAAGGATTTACCACGCGAGATGACATTGTCCCTCATGGTAATACAACTGTCACTTGTAGTGCTGCCACGCCATCGACTTGTAGTATCAACACATAGAGGAAGCCGGTGGTCGTGTCGCCAGTGCGACACTTTGTCGCTGCAGTAGTTAATACAGACAATAGTGTTTTCCATTGAACATTCATCATGACCATGGGTATGCAAAGTTGCCATCGCAGTCCAGCACGCTTTCTCCAACTGACCCTGACCATGGCAGTTATGTCACTGTAGACGACCCTTCGGATGTCCCAGTCTTATTATCGCCATCTTCAAACGACTCTGTCTGCAACAGTGAGATGAGAAACATTGAAACGAGTGATGTAGAATATGTTGTAGCAGGTGACAGCGGTATCACTGATGATGACTCAAGCTGTTCTTACACTAATGGGAAAGAGAGAAAGTTTGCCATTTGTGAGAAAAACAAAATTTTACTTTTCTGCACCTGCTAAAACACCAAACTGCAATAACTTCTTAGCCTAGCATCACAGTGACTGGATTTGCAGTGGTTGTGACCACAGAATGTGTTGATGACCACTCGTTCATGTGGCACTCGCAACCCAAGATTGGTAACATTTATGAGAGTAACTTGTTGACACCAAGCGTCCTCTTCCTGACTGAACCTATGCGTCTTGTCACCCGCCAGTGCTACAGCATACAGCGGGCATACATACTCCCAGAGATAGAGGACATGTGGACATGCCATTCAGAGGCCATCATGTCAGCTCTGGTCAGACAAAGCGTGGTCGCATCACGCGATGCAAGATATGACAATCCAGGACACAACTCTACATTTGGCATTTACTTCATCATGGACACTGACAGCCAACTCATCATTGCTCAAGAAACCTTTCGGGTCACAGAGGTCAAGAACAGTTACTGGATGGAAGTGGAGGGCTTGAAACGCTGCTTAGACAACCTGACTGACCATGGGGTGAAGATTACCAATCTTGCCACTGACATACACCCCAGCATTAGAAAGACTTTATTAGAGGACTACCAAGAAACAAAGGTTGTTGTCTGCCAAGAAAGTTGAAGTTGTCCCTTCGATAGGCGCAATTGCCAACCACCTGTGGTATTGCGCATCAGCTTGTGATGGTGATCCCCGCTTGATGAAGGAGATGTGGATCTCGCTCTTCCATCACATCAGGAATTCCCATTCATGGACAGCGGGTGCAGAGTTGTACCGGTAGTGCAATCATGCAACGTATACACAACAAGCAGTAAAAACAACACCATGGCTCACTGAAGGTACAGAAGCCTTCACTGTCCAGAAGGCTATACTGGACTGCCGCCTACTGTATGATATAGAGAGCGTTATGAAGTGCGTTAACACTGGTGAACTGGAGAGCTTACATGCCCTCTTCCTCAAGTATGCACCCAACTTCAGCCGTCAAGGCATCATAGCCCGACTCCACTTGGCCACCATTGACCAAAACACAAATACAAGGTAAGGCTTGTGATATCATTCATCAATAGTGTTTACATTTGATGTTACAAAATAATGTATCAGTTGCTTGACAAAGCTGCACACTTTAGAAATCCAGCAGTGCATTAGGAAATAAACTGAAATGGAATAGGATTGACATGTCTTTGAATCCCATTATTTATAGCATTAAAACTAGCGACATGTATTTTACTTCGAAACTGCGGCACCAGTGGGTCCGGGATTTATATAATTTTTAAACATGTTGTTCTTATCGATATATTTTTATATATTATTTTACATACTTTTATTGATATATTTTTATATATGGACATGATGATTGTCTGAAATAAATAAATAATGATTATTTGGTGGTTATATGCCAAATTTATAGAACATCATCGACGACAGATGTTCTGGTAAATATTTCTATAGACACGGAACCATCAGCAACGACAAATTCAACTACGAGCCCTCCAATAAACACTTTTATGCTTACGACATCAACAACAACAATACCAACATAAGCTCCTCTTTCAATGTCAGGTCCACCGAGCAATGACTGTCACATCCAATTAGAACAGTTGGCAAGTATCGACCATGCATGGCGGACACAACATGTTGCCGTCTTCTGCACGGTATGATGATGTATTCACTCCAAAGGGCTTGAATTCCTGACCCCTACGTAACCCAGTTGAATACATTTACAAGTGCTGAAGTTGACAAGTTCATCCCCCGTCTGTCGAACCGAAGACTTCGAGTGAATTCATAGAGTGGTATGACAAGTAATTATTGCATTACATAACACTGCGTCGTATGGTAAAATTCAGTACATATAGAGTGCAGAGTTTTCACTTCGCTGACTATTAATATCCATAAAATTATTTCATTGTTTGGTATGGATGGTTAAAACGTTCCCCTGTTGTGGTCCGGGCTGTTTTCCTACACACTGCTGTTTGGCAATTATTATGAGCACAATCGCTGAATTGTTTGCACTGATTGTGAGAACACCACGACCGCGAGTAACAGACCATTGTTATTACACCTGCCAGCGTTGTTTGTGTTTTATTGCAAATTACTTGAGCTAACGCAGGAGTTTATTTGTGAAAACACCACGACCGCGAGTAACAGACCATTGAGATTACACCTGCCAGCGTTTTAATGGTTTATTGCAAATTACGTTGTTTACATATTCTAAATGTTTTGTTTATTTTTGGTAATCCTCGCAAGCCAAGGCTGTTTTCCATGCAAAATTTGCCCTGGCTGAACCCCTACGCGAAGTGCGGAAGTTAACTGAGTCAAGCTAGTAATTAACTTCGCCAGTCGCTACTGAATCACCGGTGAAAACAGCGCAAATACCCGCCCTAATTTGAAGATAAACGACTTCAGGGAATCCCAATATATAATGACCCGTTCGCCCATTAGCACGAGCGGCTGGGCGGTATTGTGTATTCGAATAATTGCTTCTACTTCCTAAACATTGCATGTAACCCGAGCCACGGTTGGTTAAATTTTGCTTTATTATGACCACCTGACCTGCCGAGATCCACTGATCTAGTGAGTGATTTCATAGTCTGAGCTTAAATTCAGAGTTTCGTAAAGCGATCAGCTAGGGGGTACTGCTAGCTGGCATTAACGTAATCAGCAGCAGCGACCACTAGCGCGCGAGAATGACTACCCTTCGCATATTACATCTACTGTCCAAACAGTCCATGAAGACCATACAGAAGACCATTGGGACTTTACGTCAAGCGATATTATTGGCTGACCTTATCTTCAGAGTTTCGACAAGCGATCTGCCTGCCAGGGGGTGCGGAGACTAATGTAATCAGCAGCGCCCCCTGTCGCGCGAGGATGCTTTTGGTTAACAATTCAAATTCAAACACTCTCTTGGGCTCAGTAAACACAATTTGGCATGCACGATACTTTCGTCATATTCATTTTTGTCGTATGGACATTATGCAAATTAGTGCAACAAAACGAGTAAGAAACAAACACCCTTTAAATACCCTTGAATACTTAAACACGTACCGATCCAGCTGAGTGGGGGGCACAGTACAAGGACTGCGATCTCAGCAATCAGTCTCCCATCGACATCAGAGTGTCACCGACTGAATATGACCCGTTGCTTGGACCTTTCAAGTTGAGTGGCTACAACAAAAACAAGGAAAGCTAGCCCTGAAGAATAACGGACATTCGGGTAGGTAGATTGTCACTTTGTTTTGTCCGTGAAACGTTAGTCCTGCAGAATAACGGATAATAGAGTGAATAAATCGTCACCTTGCATTGTCTGTGTCCCCGTTTCTTTCGGAAAGTTTTCTTACTTAGAGGTAGTAGTAGTAGTAGGTAGTAGGTTTTATTTGGAATTGTATCAATCATACATACAAATATAAACAATCCGTAAAACAATTGACAAAACGATATACAATTCCAGGTTGACAGCGGAGCCAATTAAGGCTGTAACCAGTTTGTTTTAATTATTCCAATATAATATGATAATGATTACGTAAACTAGTCGCCGTCATCCCAAAAATAACTATTATTAACAATGATTTCACGTGTACTGTGTTGGTTACGTTGCTATAATCAATAGAACATATGTGTAAATTTAATAACATTAATATTAGATGATAAATGTTCACATAAGTAGTCTTGCGGAAAAAAAACATGTGGTTATGCCAAGCTTCAGCAATGGTCTAACACCTAAGTAGAATAACATTATATGAAACACATATGTCAGACGTTTCGGGGTGGAATGAAATTAAACTAGAACACCATATAACATTTGCATTTAATGATAATATAAAACTATTTAAATTGGGTTTATTTTGTATAACAGTTGGAATTGTATTCCAGATCATCGGACCGTTACATAGCAAACTGTTCGAAGATCTTTGAGTAGAACTGATAATAGGACGTACATTACAGGTTTGTCTTGTTTTGTAAAAGTGAATGTCATGGGTAAATGTAACAATATCCTATAATGAATGTGGCAGACTACCGTGGATATAATTATACATGAATTTTCCAACTTCAATTTCATAAATATCATGCAATTTCATTAGATTTAAACATGTAAAGAGGGTGAATGTTCCCAATAGTTTGTTTTAAGAATGGAACGAACTATTTTTGTTTGCATAATGAATACTTTTTCGATATGTGTTTTGTATGTGGATCCCCACAAAATAATTCCGTATGTCAAGTAGGGGTAAACTAAAGTGTAATCAAATGTTTTAAGTGCAGCTACTGGAAGGTAGCGGTTAACTTTATTAATTATGTATAAAGCACTAGTTAGCTTGTTTTTGCATGCATTTATATGTTCATGCCAATCAAATCTGTCGTCTATATGAAGGCCTAGAAATGTTACACATATTGTTCGCTGAGTTATGTTATTAGCTATCGCTAATAATAATTCTTCGTTCTGAGCAGGACGAGATCTAGAAAATAACATGCATTTTGTCTTAGAAATGTTTAAAGATAGTTTATTGGCACGAAACCAGTCAGCTAATATTTCAAGTTCGTTATTCATATCTTTATATATTTAATTAATTTGTTTTCCAGTTTTATATATAGTAGTGTCATCAGCAAACAATATTGTTTGGCACATATTTACACAGAATGGAAGGTCATTAATATATAATATAAACAAAAGCGGACCGAGGATAGACCCCTGTGGGACACCGTGTGTGTCATCCTGCTGAAGTGAGTCACTAGAACTGTACTTAACATACTGTTTCCTGTTTGAGAGGTAACTCTTAAACCATTTGAGTGGAGTACCCCTTATACCGTAATATTCAAGTTTGTGTAATAGGATTTGGTGGTTGATAGTATCGAATGCTTTACTTAGATCCAGAAAAACAGTAAGGACCTTTTTTCTAGTCCATTAATAACGTCACTAGTAAAAACGGTAATAGCATTGGTTGTTGAATGTTTCTCACGAAAACCATATTGGTTATTGTTCAATATGTTGTTTTTCTGTATAAAATCATAAGTTCTTCTATGTACAACTTTTCCCAGTATTTTAGAAATTGAAGGTAACAAAAATATTGGTCTATAATTAGAAAGGTCATCAGTAGCTTTAGACTTATAAACAGGTATAATTTTTGCTATTTTTATTTCGTCCTATTTTTTAGAGTCGTTCTTAAATGTTTTTAACTCATTCGCATAGTGTGTTGTTTTGGCAATTTGTTTCAGTTTAGTATACATATCTATATAATGTACATAATGGATATAAGTAGAATGTGTCTTAGATTTGCCGATACATTTACTATAGAGTTTGTTTGATGTTACTGACGATTTTAATATACCTTTAGTCATCCATTCATTCCGTATTACGTATTTGGGATTAACTTTAGCAATTTTCTCAGGCGCGAATGTTTGAATAACATAGATAAGTTTGTTAGTGAATTCCCTGAACGCCTTATTTGTATCTAACTGGTATAAATACGTCCAATTAATTTCGCGTAGTGTAGATGTTATATGACCAATGGATTTGTCAGACATAGGTCTATGTTTGAATATTAACGGCTCATTTGATTTTTTACAAGGCTTCTGCTTGCCAATTAAACAGAATGTAGGTAGGTGATCAGATATATCACTATATAATATGCCAGAATGAACAAATCGAGTTGTATGTCGTACATATATGTTATCAATAAGGGTAGCGGACGTATGGGTGATACGCGTTGGTTTGGTAATTGTTGGAATGGTGTTAGCAGCTAGGTGTAAGTCGGATGAAGGTTTAAATGAGTCCATTTTTAGGTAGTCAAAATTTTGATCAGTGCCAATTATGACCTGATGGTTTGAGTACTGAATCTTATTTAGTATTGTCTCATATCTTTGATTAGATGAAGACACATTTGAAATAGGGATCCGGTATATTTCACCAACGACAGAGGTTTGACCAGTAATGCTGCATTCAATAAATACAGATTCAAATTCCCCCTCCATGAACATATCAAGGTCTTCACGGTGATTATACTGAATATTATCACGTACATACATCGCGACACCACCTTTAGATTTAAATTTCCTATTCTTAGATAACATTATAATTAGGCAATTTAAAAAGATGCGCATTATTGTCACTTAAAAAGGTTTCACATAACAAGATAATAATCAATGTCAACATGTGCATCAGATAGCTGTGACAGTAATATGTTAAGCTGATCAAAGTTTGATGAAAGTCCTTGTATGTTGAGATGGAGTACTTTGTGCTGAAAACGGGTATGGCAAAATTTAGCGGGAAGAATATTATGAACATCATATAATCACTATTTAGATCAGCTAGATTAAAAGGATTTACTTCAACCTCTTCGTTTTCAAACAAGTGCCTTATGTCTAATTCAGTATAATTACTTAGCATTTCATCCATTGCTTCTTGAATGTAATTAGCTCACGAATCAGACAGTACATGGTTAAGTCATAATATAACGAAGACGCTTTTGTGCTGAGGTTGCGTAAGTACAAAATATGTTTCAACAGCCCCATTATACTCCAATACCAGGGCGCCAAAACCTTACCATGCAACTGATGTTTTAAAGAACAATAATTAAAAGTTTTTAAATTATGTACCACTCTGGGACATGCCAACATGTTAACGAACAATAAATGAAAATACGTTTTTAGACTACTTATGCTAACATACAACACAAGTCGTATGTAATGATGCCACTTAAGTCCAACATAATTATATATATAGTTGTCTGTGTAGCAATCATTGTCAACAACGAAAAAACAAATGAAAAGAAGATACACATTAAATGAAGTAACATATGAATGATGAAAAGTTCATTAATGACTTTTCCTAAATAAACCCCTCCTGGCCGGCTTCCCAGTAAATAAATTAAAAAACTATTTAAAAAACTATTCAGAAATATGAAAACAATGTGCCTGCTGGCTAATATGTTATCACACTTATAAAACAAAATTTTCACTTTACGAATATTGAAACAAGAATCACAATAACAAAGAAGAAAAAGATGAACATGTTTTATATCGACGTCTGACGTCTCAGTCGTTGGATGGCGAGTGTCAGGGCTCGGTCGCGCGAAACCCGAGTCTTCAATCAAGACCACCGTCGTATTACGCGAAGTCAAAGCTTTCTCCGTGTGGATTTCTCTAATCAGTCCAGCGTTTGTCTTTACGAGGACTCGTCCTGCAAATGTCCAGCAGTCCGAAATCAGTTTCTTACGTTTCAGTGTTCTTGTCTGGAACGCCAGTGCGGCCCGCTTCGCCGTTAGGTCTTCGTTTACAAAAATCGGATTTTCGGATTTCTGCTTGTTGTGCTCCTTCAGCTGTGTTCGGGCACGGAATACCTCATCGCGGGTTGATTCGCTGTTGAATCGGACTATAATTGGTCGTTTTCGTCGGTGACCCTGGTTGTCCGTCTTAGGGCCAAGTCGGTGACTCCTTTCCAACTGGGTTACGCCAATGTTCATCAGTCCCATCTTGTCTTTAATCACGGCGATCGCCAGATCGTTTGTATTTTCTTTGTCGGCTTCTGGTATTCCATGGATGCGAAGGTTTGGACGTCGAGAATATTGCTCGCATCTGTCCGCCTCCGCCTCCAGGGTGTCAACTCTCTGCTCCATGCAGCGGATATGTTCATCTTTGGCAATGACAAGAGCTTGCAGTTTGCTAAAATCCTGCCGAAGGATATTGCCATGGTGCTCCAAGGCGCCCGACATAGTTTTAATTGACATTGGAGCGATTACCTCAATTACATCAAACACTAGTCTCTCAGTTTCAGGATCGGATGTTGATTTGCCACGCTTTTTAACACCCTTGCCGGCTTTCGCAGACTTCATCGCCTCCAGCTCGGCCGTGAAGCACGATTGAATAATAGAGTCAATGCCTTCGGCCGACATGTCAGCGTGATGCGTGATGAACCGAGCAGCGTAGTGTTATCTTGCACGCACTGACGTGGAACGACCCGGGCCGATACAGTGTCCAAGCGAGACTGGGCGAAAATACAGGCCACTCAGGTACGCAGTATAAGAACCACAAGTGAAAGGAACACATTATCTGCTGATTGCGCAAATGCTAGCTGTGTGATTGATAATGCAAAAAGGCAAATATCTCTGTATTCGATTTACAAATAACAATAAGAGTTTCGAAGGCACAAATGTTTCATGTCCTCATGCCAGGTAGGGTTCATTTTGGATGGCAATCTTGTTAATTCTGGTTCAATCTTGTATATGTTGTTGTAGCCTAAGTCGATAAGCTGAAAGGCAAGTGGACGGTGGAGTTCGGCAGTCTGAAAGACACATACAAACTGCTACAATTCCACTTCCACTGGGTCGCCGACAGTGAAAGCGGCTCCGAGCACACAATCAATTCAAAGCGGTTCCCGCTAGAGGTCAGTACTGTTGGTAATGTCGTCTCAGCAAACCTCCAGGGGTGATGCTGTTTCCGCTCGCAAATCTGCGTCTCCGAGTTCCTTATCATCTATGCAACCAGGGGTCAACACTTTAAGCACAACGGCTTTTGTCTATTTAAAACAAACAATGGTGTGCCTAACGCAGCGCCTTGTTCATATTGATTATGTAATAATTTATTATTGCTGGGAGTGTACATATAATATATATATATATATACACTCCCATTATCGACTTAGGCTACAATATATATATATATATGTATATATATATATATATATGTATATAAATATATATATATATATATATACCCAAGCATATACTAGCTATACATGCTTAAGAGTATATATACATGTATATATATATATATACATATATATATATATATATATATACATATATATATATACGTCTAAGCATAGATACCTGATTTGAATAGTCAGGTTCCACTGTATAGAGCGCCAATCAACTAAGCTATCTATGCTTGTTTACAATATATATAAATCTTTATTACCAGTTAGGATTGATTTGGTGTTTATGTTTGTTTACATCAATGACCCGCTTCAATGACATCAGTGAAGCTCTTACGGTGAAAAATAGGAAATATGTATTGGTAGGACATATGTTTATTGCAAACTATACGCGGGAATGTATATCACAGCAAATAGATTGTACGACGCCGTATAGTACATACGCCAAGCATTGCTGTTGAGGGCGAAATGGAATTATTTATTTTTAGAAATAAATTGTTGCAAATGTTTAATAAGCAGTTTCCTAAATATGCTAGTGTGAATACTTATTTTGCTCAGATAATAAAAAAAATTGAGATTTAAATGTTAAAACAATTCAATATTTGCATGTAATTATACAATCGTCGATGCTATTTGTAAAGTTGTATATAATGATTTCAAAAAAATGGTATTGCATTGGTGGTTATAACTTCAAGAATTAATTCTATAATGACGTTACTGTGAAGGTTTGCTTTCTATTAAGAGACACAATGACTAGTACTTGTAATTGTTATAAGACTTGTCATTGCATACACCGTTGCAGGTTGGGGGTAAACACAATCCCACATTCGAGGAACTTACGGACAAGCTTCGCTTCTCTAAATATAAAGGCAAGTGTTATTTGATGTGGAATATCGAATAGATATACGCGTGGGTCTATACACAGTTGGTTCCTTTTTCTCTACGATAATATCACGATCATTTTGGGATATATAAAGAATGTCACTGGTCAAGTCTCTGTCCATTGACCCATCAACAAGTTGTGGTTTCTCTTTTTCGTGTCTTTTTTATAGTAACTGTTTTTTATATAACTATCATATAATATAAAGGGGATTGTTTCTCTGACAACACGGAATATCATTATGTTTATATAAATCATTAACTCCCTTTATATACTGTGCAGCTCTTTTATTTGCAAAATATTACGGAAGTCAGCTACCGTCATATATGCAGTGAATTTGCATATACTTCCGGTAACTTCCCGCGCCATAACCATCTTGAGATACTGATGTCAGTGGTATGGAGGTATTCACGTGTGACCTACCACAGAGAGCCGGGTATAAAGTCACACGGACCTATTCTCGACACGAGCCATAACCATCTTGAGATACTGATGTCTACCACAGCGAACATGAATCATTATCCCGCTTTATATATTTCGTCGTGGCAGGTTACATACGGAACGTTTAAATTTCAGGTGTGGGTACCACCCTGTCGACTTCCGCCATCTTCACTTTGATGCCGGCTAATCTGGCCGACTACTACACGTACGAAGGTAGTCTGACGACTCCGCTTTGCTCAGAGGTTGTCGTCTGGAACATCTTCCGACAGACGGTGACGATCTCGGAGAAACATGCAAGTATGACACCACTGCTTTCACTTAGCGGACGTTCTCTCATGTTTAACATTCGGATTATACACGTCAAGTGGAATTACAGTGACGTTGAACTACTTAAAAAAATACGCATTTGACGAACCTGTGTAGAAATAACAACTTGGAGGCATTGTACATGAATGTCCTCCCGGGTGCCGAGGTCCACTCGCTTCTTTCTATGTTCACTCGCTTCCTTTGACCATTGGCCTCTGATGCATTTCCAAAACACAAAGGCAGTAGTCAATTAGAGTTATTTCCTTTTTCGTTGGGCAAAGTAGTTGGTCAGATATTCCCCAGGTGGCGCCACAAGTTCAACATACTGAAAAAAATTATGATGATAACCACTGATATATTTCTCCATGTCCGGGTGTAATTATGCAAGCTGGTGGACATTAATTATCGGGTAATTCTATATGTTAGTAATAACTTGAGAGCATCATTGTGTACACGTATTCTGTATAATATATTATTATGCCTGTTAGGCCGGTCACAGGAGATGATCTAGTCTACGTCAATCTAAACAACTGCTTCATGTTGCAGCTGAATGCGTTCAGAAGACTGAAGACGTTTGCAAAAGGACACGAGCCAGAGGAAGGAGAAGGCTCCTTGTCAGGCAATTTTCGCCCATTACAGCCAATTGATGGGCGCATTGTACGGATGAACTTCTTCCCCAGGCGGTGTTGTGAATGGTCGCTGTGTGACTGTTGATACCGAACTCTTCTGTTCATACAGCAACTAATAAGAGATAATTGATTGTCCGTGGTCGCAATGTTGTAGTTGATTCTGAATGAGACGACGGCGACGGCGACGGCGACGGCGACACAATTACCATCTGGCAATGCTGTTGCTGAAATCGCGCACCCATAGAGCTGTAGCTCTACAAGCCAGACGACCAGACTAACATATTAAACAAAATCAAATAGCACCATCACATGAAGACATAAAAATGAAAAATGTAAAGGCCAGTTCTTATAAAGCGCTGTATCCTGTTCTCACGACCCCTCAAAGCGCCAGACTCGACACCTTCGGCAGACTTGTTCATTCGAACACCATTTGATCTTGTCTGGGTAACATTAAGTCACGCTGCGGTTATTGTACGACAACTATACAATATCCCCATCATGCATAATCTCAGTGAGAAAGACAGCCGCGGTGATGGCATTAGACCAATATATCGTTACCGGAGGATAGCAACAGACCCTGAAGAAAAGTATGAATTTCCATGTGCAACTAGAAGTAAATAGTGAAAAATACCTTGGCCCTTCTGTCTTTGGGTCCATCAGTGAACCCAAGCATCATACGTTAAGCAAATATGTGGAATAATGTCATTAAAATAGCAGCAGCAGCGATAAATATTTTCTAGGGCCGGAACGATATACCGGTATTCCGGAATATCGCGGTACACATCGCAGTATACGATACACAATAGAGAACATAGGCGCCGGAATGATATGAATATTGGGCTAACTGAGGTAGAGCTTCAGTACCATGTCCACCGCTGTCAGACTGTGATGGCAGACGGGGAAGTGGGGGGCTGCTTTTGAGGCGACGTTCAGCATTTTGGAAATTCAACAGAAACCTCCAATTGCAACCCAGTTGAACCTCGCTAGAAAACACTAGGCCTTTATCTCTCTCCCAAACAACTCGACTGGCACCCCTCTTTGAAGCTCGCAAAATAAACCCAACTAGAGGCTCTTCAAAAAATTCCAATTGCATCCACTGAAACTCGCAAAAACACATTCAGGCTTATCAAAACATCACCCAAAAATGCACCACTAAATATTGGGGGACTAATCCTATCTCCAGCCTCCTCACCAATAAATTTCTACCCGAAAATGTACACCCTTCCACAAATTGGACAATTCTATATCCAGCCCCCACCAAAAATATTGGGGAATCAGCCTCCAAGCCACCTCGCCAGCGCCTTTGGAAAGTGTCTGGAAGCGTTCCGATCTCGATTCCCTTCCCGATCCCGTTCCCGATCGCGCCACGTGATCGGTTCTATTATTGGACATCAATTCGACAATTGGGCAATCAAACCGAGCGCGTGTCTGCTTCTTTATTGAAACAGTAACGAAATGTAACAAGTAGTATGTATCCCCATATACCTATGTCAAGTCGTTATATAATTAGTTTGTTTCCAGTGCACGCGCACACTTTTGACAACGTTTGAGTGACGCAGTGAAATCTGCTGTTGCGTTGCGTTGTCCACGTGAGCACCAACCTGCCCGTGACCCGCTCCCACTCGCCCTTTCTCTTGTACGTAGTCTGCATGTCTGCTCCCGTGAGTGGAGCTTCAAAGGCTTATTAGCTAAAATGTTCATTATTTATGTCTAACACTGATTAAACCGTTACCACAGTTTAAACAGTTTCCGTATTCATTGATTCACGCACGACATCCATATTTCGTGTGGGATTTTTGCAACGCGAACACAACAAGTAGTGACGCGTAGCGAAATTCTGTGAACTAGTCGTTGATTCCTGAAGTGTCAGCATTATTTCTTCAGTGGGCAAACAACAGCGTCACGTACATGCTGCAATACTCGTCTCGTCTGTTCAAAATGTCGAAGATCAGAGAGAAAATGAAGTTCACGTCCGTCGAAAATCTATATATGTGATAATGTAGAATTGTGAAATAAGATTCTTATTGCTATGTCGCATTGTGGCAACGTTTAATTCAGGGTGCAATCGAGGCGATGGTACATGGCCTACGTGCCAGAGAACAGTACTTACACACTGGCAAGATCGAATGGTTTATGTAATTGTTTTGCAAATAACTGTACGTAGTAATTACAGAAGGTAATTCGTACGTAATACTTATATATGATTGCTACGGGTGTTGTTTAATATATACCGCTCACATAGTTAAATATAATATGTCATATGTGCAACGTATTACGTGAAGACGGAGGGGCAAGCTTCCCGAAGTATAGGTGGAAGTAAACGTTTCACGTAGCGTACATTTCATTTACCCTATGACATATGAGAACCCTAAATATACCTGGAAGTTCGAAAAAAGCCATTACTTTTCATTCGTAGATTTATCCCTGAAAGTCTGGCGCCCGAGGTGAAAGTCCCCTAGCATAAAAAAAAACTCTAAGATAACCACAAACATATACACGCAAGCTCGATTATAGTTACATGTAAATATAGTTGCTAAGGCGACTACTAAAGAAGGTCAAGCGCGTAACTGGCCTATCTATCGCGTGACCTGTTGCCTAGCAAAAACTCCGTCAAGCCATAAAAATGGATGCCGAACACATTGTATGTCGTGCATTCCGTTGTATATTTTGTTGAGATTTTGGCCAAAAAATATATCTTTATGACCAACATATAAGGCAATGTTTTTAAAGTGACAACTGTATATGGGAATGTTTGATTTATGAGATATCATGCAGCAATAGTAATGCAATTCACATATATAGACCTAACCGTTTTCATCATCGGTGGCAAAGGCAAGGCCTGACGGAGGTCACGAGCAAACTTTTTTGCACGTGACGTAGGCAATCCCACCGTACGTAGGAGACGAATTGGACAAGTAATTCGTGCATATTTTGATACCAGTAAGGATTCCATTGAAAACCTAATGCAATGTTAAACTTTTTAAATGTCGATGTATGTTGTTTTGTTCTCTGAATATAATAATTTGTGCGCATTTACATACACGCATCTGGATTACTTGAGATTTACATAAACATTATCTTGCTCATTCTTTGTCCCGAAATTAAAATAGTCACAAAATCGCAGGATAAAGCTATTGAGGGGGCCCCAATATAAACTTGCGTAATTTTGACAATGTTCCCTACTTTTTTGAGCTATATACTTTTGATGTGTTATCTAGGATATATGCTTGCTTTCAAAACTGTAAGATTTGCTTATGTTGCAATTTGTTCCTACATGACCCTAATTTAGTCATAAAAGTCGTACACTAACCACGCATATTGGTCGATGAGTGTCCGTCATTCGTGACAACAATAGGCACCCGTCAAGGTGACAGCCTCAGCCCAGTGCTGTTTATAATCTACATCGAGGAGCGTACCTTCAACTCACTACTGTTAAGTTCAAAACATTATCCCAATGTACTCTCAAGACACTACCCAGTGTCAAAACACTACCGTTATTATATGTTACCACCCAAGTACACAAGTTACCTTTAGTAATCATCCTATACATTAATTTCGAGTTCGTAATCGTTGGAACCAATTAGGCAACGGGAATAAATAGTTAGTGTGAAATGTCATAACATATTAATGCATAGACACGGGAACGGGGGGGGGGGGGCAGGGAGCGGTTTCCAATGTCACAATCGAGCCAACCAAGACAGCCACAAGGTGAAGGGAGATGTGAACATTGGCGGCGATGAAAATGTTGCAGTGGTGCTGAAGCTCCGGTACCCCCCCCCCCCCCAATATGAATTTCGTTCCCGCGTCACTGTATTAATGTCATTATTATAATTAGCTATGGGTTGAGTTAATTATGGTTGACGTTAGTCATAGCGTAAGCGTTGGATCCAATGAGATGACGGGAATAAATAGTTAGCGAGATAA
>OZ023213.1:19484558-19497058 GCA_963995525.1 Escarpia spicata
GTGTGTTTTCAAACATTTGGTCAATATTATTATCGCGACTGTCATCTACCAAGGCATCCTGTCAGGGGACGGGCATGTTTCTTCTTCTTCTTCCAATACACGCCTAGCCTCAACATGCTGAGGATATAGGCGGTATGTGGCATGGCAGGTGAACAGGAAAAGTGTGGGTTTTTTATATTTACTAATAACTGTAATATCAGATTACTATGACAGCATAACATCTACTAAATTAAACTTTCCCACATACAGTTGCCACTATAAAACAACTTTCCTATTTTTTTTCTTACAAATTTTTTTGCACTAAAAGATTTGCAAGATAATATACGACGGAATGTCCAACACTCCACGTGTTCGGAATACACATTGTGAAGCCTTGACGGGCATGGTCGCGTAATGTATAGGTCAACTGGATGTGATTTGCCCGTACCAGATTGACTAAATGACTAAAAGGAGGCTACGTTTGAAAACCAATTAATCAAACTTAACTAAGACAGTACAACCACAGGACACAAAGCAGCATATTGTTTTCTCAGTTAACAAAGACAGAATAACTAGAGGACATGAAGTTACATTAGTAAAGGAGCAGTGTAGATTAGATATAAGACAGTTCTCATTTTCACAAAGGACTGTAAATGAATGGAACAGATTATCTGCTGATTTTGTGAGTGCTAGTAGTGTGAATATGTTAAAAAATATAATAGACACATATCTCAGAAGGGCGGGACCCCTGGACAACAGCCTCGTGTTGCCTTCCATAAACCCGGCACTGATATAACATTGACATTTCCACCAACGTTTTCATGTATGCTAAACGCGAACAAAACTGAATGACCTGCTCCCAGAATAAGCAATGCCGACTGACTGCTTTCCACGTGGCTGCCTTCTTCCAATTCGACATAATGCTGCAATCCATCTCTGACACGCGAAGCAGGTGCTTGTCCTACTGACCGAGTGCCTCATTTACCCAATCCAGAGCGTCCTAGTGACCTTAGCGGATGTCTCCTATTACGCAGTCGAGCGTGACCGAGTGACAATAGCGTCATGGTTTCTTATGAGCGATGACATCACACACGTCCACCCCAGTCGCGACAAGTCGCCGAGAAAGAATCATAGGGTCTTGAATAATTCACTGTTAGTGTTTCCAATAAAATAATAATTACGTGATCAATGTCAGTTTCAACGTAAAAAATACTACATTTTTTTAGTGTTATCTTTTTGTCGTTATTATTATTATTATTATTAACGTATCCTTTTTTATAAGGTAAAGTTTTTAAAGTGATGCGAATTATCCGGTGCTGCGCAGTGGTGAAGGGGTAATGCCTAGGAACACACGCGTCAATTCCAACATTTACATATGAGGTAATATAATAGAAATGCCATTTTTATGTCACAATAAACTGTCCTTGTAGTTTTATTGAAACATGTTCAGATGTTAATACAAACGTTACAACATCTACCGATTCTAATCGGTCACAATCCGGTCTCGACAAAATACGTAATAATTATTATTTTAATATCATCGCAAATATAAACGAACATAAGTAATTGCTGGTAATATTTTAAGAGGAAAAATGAATACTAATACTAATAAGTCTTCAATACCCCCATAGACACCCTCACTGAATCATTTCCAGTCGAGGCCGCGTGATATTACGCATGCCTACGTCTTATGTAATTAAAATATCCGTAATTAGTCTGACTACCTGTTCTAATTAAAATCATAAGCTGACGTGGAACCTGAGCTAGTTTATTTACATGTCATGCAACTCAGACGAGGCCTCGTGATATTTATAGCACGCGCGCAAACAGGACTAGTTATATTGATGCTTGTCGGCGCTGTGCAGAATTAGCACACGCGACCTAAACTATCAAGGCTCTATTAAGAAGAAATGTCACCGATTCCACTAACCTAATATACTCTCATTCCTTACTCTATTATGTCATTTCACCCATCCCCCATTCTCAATCATTCATCCCTTTTCATGACGATCTCTCCCGATATCACCACACTTCCCTACTTTCCTTCATACATTTCCGTTCTCTCCTCCGCATCCCTGCTGTATTCTATATTACTCCTTCCACCAATCTTCTAATCAACATCAATAACCCCCCCTCTTTTGTTCGTTCTTTTGCTCGCGCTGTTCTTCACACTCAGTATGTTATCCCTGAACATATCGCGCAACATTCGGTCCGCCACATTTCTCTCTCCATCCCACCCACTCTCCTTCCCTCCCTCCCCCATCCCTTCTAGACTCCCTGCCTCCTACCCTCACGCCATCCAACCCTCCCCCGCCCTTCCTCCCACCCTCGTTTTTCTCAATCCCTCCTCCCTACTTACCTCCCTCCCTCCCTCCCGCTCCCCTCGCTCTCTTTCTCTATGTCTCTGTCTCTGCCCCTCTCCCTACTCTCTCTCTCTTCCCCCTCTGCCTATCCCTCCTCTATCCCTACCCCCCTCTATCTCTCTCTTTCTCTCTCTTTCTCTCATCCTCTCTCGCATCCTCTCTTTCACCCTCTCTCCCCCTCTCCGTCTCACCCTATCCCTGTCTCCCTCTCTGCCTGCCTGCCTGCCTGCCTGCCTGCCTGCCTGCCTGCCTGCCTGCCTGCCTGCCTGCCTGCCTGCCTGCCTGCCTGCCTGCCTGCCTGCCTGCCTGCCTGCCTGCCTGCCTGCCTGCCTGCCTGCCTGTGTGTATGTCTATCTAACTGTATGTCTGTCTGTCTGTCTGTCTGTCTGTCTGCCTGTCTGTCTGTCTGTCTGTCTGTCTGTCTGTCTGTCTGTCTGTCTGTCTGTCTGTCTGTCTGTCTGTCTGTCTGTCTGTCTGTCTGTCTGTCTGTCTGTCTGTCTGTCTGTCTGTCTGTCTGTCTGTCTGTCTGTCTCCTCCTTCTCCCACACTATCTCCTTTACGTTTTCCATCCCCTCTCTCATTCAATACTTACAGATGAACCTCGCTTTACGGTCACCTTGGTAGTACAGCCACGTCGCTATTACGGTCACCCTAGAACAGTCCCGAATTATTTCGCTAATAGAAAACGCTATGAAATTAGTCCTGATAACACGGTCACATCGCCATGGAGGGTGACCGCAGTAGTGAGGTTCCACTGTACGGACTTATGTCAAGTAGATGGCCTATTGTCACCCTCAGTAGAAAGACGAAAATTTATAGAATGAAAAACTGCGCTTGCTCTATGGGACTGCAGAGACAGCAGCAGTTACTTGAAAATCTATTATTTAAGAACTTCACGAAGGATGCATGTACAACGGTCACGTTTTGATTGGTACAGTGGGTTACACAGATCCATGGAGAAATGAACTATTGATATCAAATATCGTCATTAGAGTGTGTTGGTCTTTAAAAATTTGCTCCCAAAATGGAGCCCAATAAATGAGACTGATTAACCACTCAATTATCTCAGGCATTGGAGAGAGCTTCTAGAAAAACGCAGAATATAACAAAGGCAAGTAAATAATCCAAAATTACTGTTGTTGTGGTTTCTGTGATACATCGATTAGATACAGCGATCATTCCGTTATAATATATATATATATATAATATATATATATATATAAATGTATTATATATATATATATATACATAATATACATAATATATACATACATGCATATATACCCACATATATAAGTATATATATACATATATATCATATAATGTATACATTTTCAGTTATTAATTTAACAGATAACGTCCCGTTAACATTTGCCTTCCTCGTTTTCTTCTACCATGTTCATCTCTTCCCAAGCTGTCTTTGTGTTGATATCACGTCACTCTTTCTCTGTACGCGTCGAGTCCGTCTCAGTCTGTGTCCAACTACATTAATGTGCAGTTGTTTCTTTGTTCCATCTCTTCTCGTAGTCCCACCAAAAATAACACCGTACGTTTCACTGTTTATTGCCGTGGCCGTGTGCCAATTGCTCATGCCATCGTGTCCTGAAAATTGGTTAAAACTATTAATTGCACAACTGGGTTATCAGGTTAACGAAATTTGTGAAACGTAACCAATCACTCAGTTGGTTCACATGTCGTCCCCAACACCATCGTGTGTATTCTTGTTAGCAAATGTGCTTTGAAAAGGTTCAGAATGAGTTATTAGCAAGAAAGATCGCGAATGTCTAAATTGCGTAAACGTTTGTAAAGAAACTCTAAATTTAATTTTCTTGTCCAAGTAAGCGTGATATTGGTCACGACGGAAGCATAAACTTATGTAATAATAGCCAGGATGGAAACACAATTATACGCCTTATCCCATTAAATCACCGTTTAACCCAGAGTGTGTATCTGGTCTATTCGTTGGCTGCCTCGAGGCGAGGTTAATTTTGGGTGCCTTTTCACATACATCACCCTAGCTTCACGCTCCACAAGCCCGCCAATTCGATACCCTATTGAGGATCCACAAAACATCCATTTACACTCCCGCTGAGACTTTCCGAAAATACCTGTGATGGCAAATAAAGTTTGTGTAAGTCTGGCACGCAAGGCTGCTTGCAAGATGTCCACGCCTTATTGCCGTCCGTATGGAGGCACACACAAAATATCGGAGTCTCTGAAACAGCACTCAGGACTATTCTACTCACGGAAATAAAATATATTTATGAGGCAGGTGGTCATATTAGAAAAGGTATATTAATACATACCCTTCTATATAAAACATTATCAGTACAATTGCGCAAATACGTTGAAAATATACTAACGTTGCGAATATAACATTTATAATATAAGTTTCATATTGATAACATCATTGCTGGTGAATTGTTCGGCCATATGTTCAGCTTCTTGGAATGAATATAGTTGTCGATGTTATAGCTGGAATGTAGAGAATACAAATTATTGTGGGCTGAGCCGGAGCTGGAGCCGAAGCCAAAGCCATCGGAAGAATATGTGTGTGTGTGTGTGCGTGCGTGCGTGCGTGCGCGCGCGTATATGGGTGTAGTGCTTGAGATTTTCTGTGGTTCGAGATGGATAGTGTTGGAGGTTCTCGCTGTGGTTTTGCCGATGTTCGCTGGGGGATCATTTGCAGATTTGTTAGGGAAGAGTGCGAATGGACATTTTTCGCGATTCGAGGGGGAGCGTTGGAGGTTTTTCGACAGGGGTAGTGTTGGTATTTTTTTAGGGGGAGGGTGATGGAAATTGTTCACGGACCTAGGGAGGTAGTGTTGGAATACTACGAGGGGAGAGGTTGTACTGGATGTTTTTTGCGGTTCGAGATATTATAGTGTTGGAGATTTGTCGCGGTTCGGAGTACGTAATGTTGCAGATTTCGCCCGGTTCAAGAAGGTAGTATTGGAGGCTTCGTACATTTCGAGGTATTAGGGTTGGAGATTTTCATTTCTTTGAAGTCGAAAGTGCATCTACTAAAGATACTGGGTTATTTCTCAATCGAAGCAAAACCAATTACATGCATATCATTAATTCACAAAATAATTATCTGGGGGCGATGACCTTTTCTCTAAATATTTATATATTTGGGATTCAACTGCCCATGCTCTACTTTCGACGCTAGAGTAGCAATCTGGTTAGCAAAAATAATGAACATGTTTCCTATTTTAGCAACACGCGTGCGAACACATATGCTAGAAAACATCTAAGTAGTCTATATGGTCTGCCGTCATTGAACGAATGCATAATAAAATAAACCGTACGTCGTCTGAAAGCATTATCGTATTATATTAAGAATGAACACAAAATGTTGGTTTCACAAAATCAGTTTGTGTGTGTGTGTGCGCGCGCGCGCTTGTGTGTGTGTGTGTGTGTGTGTGTGTGTGTGTGTGTGTGTGTGTGTGTGTGTGTGTGTGTGTGTGTGTGTGTGTGTGTGTGTGTGTGTGTGTGTGTGTGTGTGTGTGTGTGTGTGTGTGTGTGTGTGTGTGTGTGTGTGTGTGTGTGTGTGTGTGTGTGTGTGTGTGTGTGTGTGTGTGTGTCTGTGAGTGCGTGTGTGTGAGTGTGCGTGTGTTGATGTAGCTTTGAAGGTTTTTCGGTGTTCGACATGTGTCATGTTAGTTCTCGCAGTAGTGTTGGAGATTTCGCGCAGCTCGAAGGGGTAGTGTTGGGGAATTTTCGTGGTTTGAGGGAGGTAGTTTGATATTTTTGAAGGGAGCCGTTGTGAGGGATATTTTTCGCGGTTCGAGGAGGAGCGTTGGAGATTTTTCGACGTGGGGTAGTGTTAGAGATTTTTGAGGTTGAGGGTGTCATGAGTCGGGAAAGGTAGTGTTCGAGTACTATGAGGGGAGAGGTTGTATTGGATGTTTTGCGATTCGATATATTATAGTGTTGGAGATGTTTCGTGGTTCGGGGTGCGTAATAGTCCAAAGGGTAGTATTGTAGACTTCGCGCAATTCCAGGGATTACGATTGAAAATTTTCATTTCAAGCAAAACCAAGTACATACTTATTGATTCAGGTATACATCTTAATCTACACACATTAGATGGGAGTCAAGCTGAGAAAGTAAAATACTTTAAATACATCGAACTCTCAACATTGCATTCAGTGCAGAAAAGCCCAGGCTTGGGCAGCAGTTCACGCGCTGGATAACGTGTGAAGATTGTCAATACGCACACACCAAACCAAACATCTTTAGGACCACGATTGAACCTTTCCTCATTATATGCTTCTGAATCATGGACACTGACACAAACACTTGAGAAAACACTTGACACAAGATTACCATATAAAATCTACAAGGTGTCCTAGCGTGATCACGTCATCAGCCAGGAGGTATATGACAGTCTACCACGGATCTCCACAACCGTGAAACAATGACGTCTACGTCTGGCAGGGCATGATATGCACACAACCAAGTTCTACTTTTAAAAAAACCTGAGATAGACCTTCGTTCTTACTTGCGGTGTCTTGTAGTGACATTGATGAATACCTGCGCGAACGTGCTTGGTGAAACGTAGCGGGAATTGGGCGTATGCAGCTATATAAGGTACGTATACGTCTGAGATGCTATCGAGATTGTACAATCTGCGAGATCCGAAGAATGGCGCGTCTCTCCTTGGTCGCGTATGCAGCCTTCCTTTTAGAGCTTTTTCTGGCTGGAGTGTTGGGCAGCGAAGGTGAGCGAGTTTATATTATCAATATTTATAATATGACGTTATCTGTTAATTTCTAATCATCACACATGTAACGTGTCATTGTGATTTTTGTTGTGGCAGCAAGAATTATATTAACAAGTTGTCGTAGGATTCGTATCGTGTTTTTGTATCACGATTTAAGCTAAGTGAATACAAATGTACAGGCGAACATGAATTACTTTGAGAATCGTCAACCATAAGCACAAATCTAAAACGAATGCTGCACGGTTTCTAAATAATATTTTTTAGTGCATCATTATGAGGCGAATTAAAATTATGTAATTTAACTTATTTTTCAATGTATACCGACCTATTTTTTTTCAGATTATATGACAGTTATTTGCTGGTTTTGTATAAAATTAAGCGATTACGCATTTTGTTGTTGACGTGTTTGATGCATATTATACTTGGCAACTAGTGTTTTAAACATAAGTTAACTTCGTAATTTGAATACATGCGACGTGCGTGTATGCAGAAGATGACTAAATTTTAAATAACTAGCAAACATGGTGCTTACTGTTGAGTATGTATGCAACATAGCTGAATTTACAAGTTGTTTTGTATTCGAGTTCAATTCCACATGCATACATGCATAATTAATCTATCACACAATCACTCAATGACAATACTTTATTGTCCCTTGGAAGGGAAATTCATTTGGAGTATAGCAGCATATTAAAACAAATAAAACAAATGTACATTCAATATAAGAATGTAAAATAAAAATAGTAACAACAGTTATATCGGTTAAATAAATAAATCAGTGAAAATTAGTTAAATATGTTAAATAAGTTAAATAAGTTACATGCATACATGCACACATGCTTACATGCTTACATGCATGCATTCATAAATACATACATGCATACATGCTTACCTGCTTTCATGCGTACATGCGTACATGCGCACATGCCTACATACGTGCATGTGTGCATGATTGCATGCGTACATGCGTACATGCGTACATGCGTACATGCGTACATGCGTACATGCGTTCATGGGTGCATGCGTGCATGCGTGCATGCGTGCATGCGTGCATGCGTGCATGCGTGCATGCTTACATACGTGCATACGTGCATACGTGCATACATGCATACGTGCATACATGCATACGTGCATACGTGCATACGTGCATACGTGCATACGTGCATACGTGCATACGTACATATACGTACCTACACACATACCTACATCCACACATATAAATGTACGTACGTACATACATACATACATACATACATACATGTTCCAACTGGTTTGACTGAGAATAATAATAATAATCTTTTGTTTCCTTTTCCAGACGTTCACTGGTCCTACTATGGCGATATCGGTAAGAACTTCTTTATATATGCACAGCAGCTACAGGAAATTAATTCGTGTTAAGTCTATTAATCCTTTAATTATTGTTCCGCCAAATTAAGTAGCGGGTCTCTCAAAACAGCGGATCATCGCATTTACAGGATGTATGGATAAACAAGCCATCCACGTAACGGGATATAATTATATTAGCGTTTAGAAATTTCGTTTCCCTATACCGATGTTTCCGGATTATTGTGGACCGGATTATGGATGTTGGATGTATATTAGAATCGCGGGGATTTGGTTATCCGTGTAAATCCGTTGTTGGGTCGCAACGAATTGGTTTACAGAGTTTACGTAACAAAACTACATGCTTTGTTTCATGGTGGTGACCATGTCATGTTTACAGAGTGAAGTTAAGGTGGCCATCAGAAACACACATATATGTAGACGTCCACTGTTGCGTAGCTTTAGATGGCACGTTCAATTCGTAACAATATGAACAAATAAAAATAACAAATAAAATCAAAATAATCAAAAATACTTCATTGTCTGTCCTAAATTACATTAAAAAAAAGAAATTGTATCAACAATCAATTATTATTACGATGTTTTATGTGGTGGTTGTATGCCAAACGTATGGAAGACCATCGACGACAAATGTTCTGGTAAACACTTTTATGAATACGCAACCAACAACAACGACAAATTCAACTACGAGACCTCCGATAAACATTGTTATGCATCAACGGCATCAACTACTACAACAATAACAACACAAGCTTTTGTTTCTATGTGAGATCCACCGAGCAATTACTGTTTCATCCAACTAGTACAGCTGGAGATTGCCGGGCAATTATATGATTCGACCAAGCATGGCGGACACAATGTGTTGTCGTCTTCTACAAAGTATAATGCTGCATTCATTCTAATGGGCTTGTGGTTAGCGTTAATACGAATTCTTGACCGCTTAATAAGTTCACCCCCTCCCCGCCCCCGTCTGTCGAACCAAAGACTGCGAGTGAATTCATAGAGGAGTAATTCATAAAGCTGCGCCGTTTGGTAAAATTAAATACATATAGAACGCTGCTTTTTGCACTGGGCTGACTATTAATATCCAATAAAATGATTCCATTGTTTCGTATGGATGGTTAAAGCTTTCCCCTGTTGTGGACCGGGCTGTTTTCCTATACACTGCTGCTAATTTGTATACACAAGGAACATTCAATTTGTTAGCAGCCGCCATTGTAATTTTTTGTTTATTCAGTTATTACTTGGAATTTGGTTCGTTCCCATGTTATTGGCCAAACTGTTACTAAGTACAACCAATTGGTTCAACGAACGTCCTAGTAATTATTACACAGAGGAACGGACGCCTCTATTTAAAGGGTTGGTTGTCTGAATCGTGGGCCGGAATCAGTCTGAGTGGCAATTATTATGAGGACAATCACTGAATTGCTTGTATTGATTGTGAGGACGCCACGACTGTGAGCAACTGGCTATTGCGTTTACACCGGTCACCGTTGTTTGTGTTTTTATTGACAATTAGGTTGTTTACGTTCTAAATGTTTTGTTTACTTTTGGTTGGCTAACAATTTAAATGCGAACTGACTTTCGGGCTTAGTAAACGCAATTTGGCGGTCATCATTCTTTCGACATATTTATTCTAACCTTAGAGACATTATATGAAATGTTATAACAAAACGCGAAATAGGCAATAGTCCTTTAATACATAAACACATACAGGTCCAGATGAGTGGGGGACGTATTACAAGGACTGCGATCTGAGCCATCAGTCACCCATCAATATCAGAGTGTCACGGGACAAATATGACCCGTCGCTTGGACCTTTCAAGCTGAGTGGCTACAACACAATACAAGGAAAGCTAGCCCTGAAGAATAACGGACATTCCGGTGAGTAGATCGTCACGTTGTTTTGTCCGTTGTCATACTCAGAGGACGATACAAGATCCGCTGATTGCGCAAGTGTGAACTGTGGGACTAATAATGTAAAAAAGCAAATATCTCAGAAGGACGGGTTACAAATAAATACAAGCTGTTCAGGTAAGGTTTCACTATGGATGTCAATATTTTTTAATCTGATCCAATATTGTGTCTGTTGCTGTAGCCCAAGTAGATACGCTGAACGGCAAGTGGACGGTGGAGTTCGGCAGTCTGAAAGACACATACAAACTGCTACAATTCCACTTCCACTGGGGCGTCGACAGTGAGAGCGGCTCCGAGCACACAATCAATTCAAAGAGGTTCCCCCTAGAGGTCAGTACTGTTGGTAATGTAGTCTATGCAAACCTCCAGGGGTGATGCTGTTTCCGATCGAAAAATTTGCATCTGAGAATTACTTATTATCTATGTAACCAAAACTTTATGCACACCGGCTTTTGTTTGTTTAAATCAACGGTGTGCATAACGCAGCGCCTTGTTCATATTTATTATGTGTGCTGTTGTTAGGTGTGTATATATATATATATATATATATATATATATAACCAAATCAGCTATCTATGTTTGTTTACGGTATACACAAATCGTTATTACTAATTAGGATTGATTTGGTATTTATGTTTGTCTACATCATCCAGATGCACATGGTGCACATGTCTACCCGCTTCAACAACATCAGCGAAGCACTTCTGGTAAAGAACAGTCTCACCGTGTTAGGAGTTATGTTTGAGGTAAGGACAGGAAATATGAATTATTGGTAGGACAAACTTTTATTACAAAATATATGCGGGAACGTATACCACAACAAACCGAATGCACGACGCCGTATAGTAAAGACGCCAAGCACTGCTGTTGAGGGCCAAATGGAATTATTTATTTTTTGAAATAAAATGTTGTTCATGCATAATAAGCAGTTTCCGAAATACGTTAGTGTGAATACTTATTTTCCTCAGATAATCAAAAACTGGAGTTTTTAATGTTAAAACAACTCAATATTATCATTTTGATTATGCAATCGTCGATGCTGTTTGTAAAGTTATGAATAATGATTTCATGGAATGATATTGCATTGATGGTTATAACTCCAAAAAATATATTTTTTAAATGTCTTTACTGTGAAGGTTTTATTTCAATTAAGAAACAAAATAAATAGTACTTATATAAAACGAATATTACTAGTTCAGATGTTTTATTTGTAAACTAAGCATTATATTGCATTTGTTATACTTTTCATTGCATAAACCGTTGCAGGTTGGGAGTCAAGATAATCCCGCATTTGAGGAACTTACGGACAAACTTAGCTTCTCTATATATAAAGGCAAGTGTTATTTGATATGGAACATCGAAAATATATACGCGTGGGTCTATACACAGTTGGTTCCTTTTTGTCTACGATAATATCACGGTCATTTTGGGAAATATGAATAATGTCACTGGTCAAATCTCTGTCCATTGCCCCATCAACAAGTTGTGAGTTCTCCTTATCGTGTCTTTTTTCATAGTAACTGTTTTTATATAGCTATCATGTAATATAACGGGGATTGTTTCACTGACAACACGGAATATCATTATGTTTATATACATCATTATCCCGCTTTATATATCTCTTTTATTTACAAAATATTACGATAGTCAGCTACCGCCATGTATGCAGTGAATCTATTATACATTGGCAAGAACAATACATAAGGCATATACTTGCGGTAATATCCCGCGCCATAACCATGTTGAGATACTGATGTCAGTGGTATGGTGGCAATCACATGTGACCTACCACAGAGAGCCGGGTATAAAGTGGCACGGGCCTAATCTCGACACGAGCCATAACCATGTTGAGATACTGATGTCAGTGGTATGGTGGCAATCACATGTGACCTAGCACAGAGAGCCGGGTATAAAGTGGCACGGGCCTAATCTCGACACGAGCCATAACCATATTGAGATACTGATGTCAGTGGTATGGTGGCAGTCACATGTGACCTACCACAGAGAGCCGGGTATAAAGTGGCACGGGCCTAATCTCGACACGAGCCATCACCATTTTGAGATACTGATGTCAGTGGTATAGTGACAGCGACCCGGGTATAAAGTAATTTCGCTGTGGCAGGTAACATATGGAATGTTTCAATTTCAGGAGAGGGTACCACCCTGTC
>OZ023213.1:19502058-19520683 GCA_963995525.1 Escarpia spicata
AAGAACTGTTTCTCTCAGTATACGACCCTTTATTATTACACAGGTTTAAGCAGTTTCGCCGAAGACGAGTGGTTTCTACTATTGTTGCTAGAAATGTATCAGGCGAGATACACTAGCACTTTTCGCCCGACCAGACCGGATCGGACCAAATCAAACCACGTCAGATCGACACCGTTTAGCGCCGATGATTATTAATGTAGTGGACAGTTTTTATGTTTACGTGATTATGACGTCGTGACGGCTTCGAGTGTGGTTCGGTTGGTGCCGGTTGATGTAGTGGAGACACTGACTGCAGACGAGGGAGTCTGGTTTGGTCCGGTCTGGACTTGTCGGGTCGGGTCTAGCGAAAAGTGTCAGTGTATCCCGGCTTTAACACGTCGCAAGCTGCTCATCTCGGGATAGGTTACGTCATGAACAATCAATTTACATCCGTCTACCTTCCGATAAGAATCCCTAACCAATTTGGCATTTGAAAAATAACGGAGTTAATTTTATTGCGAGAGTCCAGTACGAGGGAAGCATTAAAACACCGATTCGCCCATATATCATATATGCGCGCACCCGCAAACCAGATACATAGTTAGGTGAACGAACAGTTGCTCCTTTTGTTGTACGCAGATTACGTTCCTCGTGGTAGCTCTACCTAGGCGTGTACTGTGTCAACTGATTCGCGACATCAATGTCTATATTACGTGTGATCATCAGTAGAAAATAACAAGGCATTCCAACAATTAACATGTATTGAAATTGATTGAAAATCCGTCCAATGTAAAGCATCGTGATTTCATTGGATCACTACGCTATATTGGATCACCAACACCGTCCGGTTGTTCTATGGGATTAGTGATGTTTCTAAGTCATTGACACTTGGCATCTGATTAAACACTGAACGGCATACAGGATGTAAGTGTGATACCTTTAATATATATATATTAAACACTTACACTTACATCCTGTATGCCGTTCAATGTTTATATATATATATATTACACATTTGTTTAATTGACATGCGCAAATAAAATTGCTTAAGCATCGACGGAATTTGCAGCATTGCATCCAGTTATCAACTAATTCATCTAAGAGCTAGCGGTCATTTACTTGCTTGCATTGACAACGTGTCTAGTTTGTATTTTTTGTATTTTTTCAATAGCCATGTACCACTGATTCATTATCAATTTTAATCTTAAAATGCAATTGATCGGCAAGCTGCTGCCAAGCATTAACTTCCATTTATTTTACTTTCTGTACAAGTTCCTGTAGCGTCATCGCTGGATGACATCAGTTGGGTGTCAGTTCAAAAAACCTCACCCTATCAAATTGCGAATTAAAAACTTTGTATGCCTTTTCTCACAATAAATTGTATTATTTAGCAATTGTGCGCCCACTGATAAAACTTGGTGAATCAAGTACAGTAGCTGCTGATGTAATCACATCAAAATAAGAGTTCGTTTATGCAAAGTATTGTGCTTCCAAAGATAAGTAGATGAGTCTAGCAAGGTTTCACAACTATGTACAACAAACTCTATGCACCTCGTGATACCGACCTTCCACGTGAGCAGATACATTTTCTAACGCATTCTGCTGGTGGTTGTGTTACATACGTTGAAGCGGGCAGATATTATATTACATGTGAGTCACAATGCAGGAATGTTGCAATAAGTAGAATGTTGACTAGAGGGGCATCCATCAACAAATTGTATGGTTTGACGGTAAACAGATATCGGCAAACACCACGATTAACAGTGCTAGTGACGTTGAAAGCGACAGCGAACATGCTGATGACGAATCATTGTTTTTCGTCAGTTCGTCTGATGAAGAATTCTGACATGTTCGAGTCACAACCCTAGCTAAGCAATTGTGTACACGTTGTAACCTAGTGGTATCCTTAAGGGCAATATTGTGAAAAGGGGAATTACAATAGTCAAGCCTACTAGTAACAAGTGCAGTTGCGGTAGTTGTTACAACAGAAGGAGGCAAATTACTGTGAATACGTCGTAAATCACGAATATGATAATAGCAACATCGAAAAGTTTGAGAAATGTGCCGTCTAAAATTGAAATTATCATCAAAGATTACTCCAAGATTTCGTGCTGAAACTACAAGCGTAATATACTGGCTACGCATAGGTGTGGGAAATAAGCTTTTAATTTTGTCACGCTGCCTCTGTGTACCAATTATATATATATATATATATATAAAACTCTGTTTTATCAGCATTTTACTTTTCTTTGGTGCTAGTAGCGTGAATATGTTTAAAAATAAAATCGACACACACCTTAAAAAGGCGGGATACATGTAGATAAAAAGTATTGGACTCTCGACAAGCCAAAAGGCTTCCTTGTCCAACTGCCATCCAGAGTAATTTTCTGGATGGCAATCTTGTTAAATCTTGTTAAATCTACTTTAATCTACCCTCAGTCATCCAAACGAAAATGTCATTAAGACAATTTCTGTGCTGATCTAAGGAGCAATTAGTATTAGGCGACATAAAGAAATGTAAATCTGGACATAAAGAAGATGGTTTAGTTTTGTATATACATTGCAAGATGAGGTTATACGGTATGCATTTATGTTAAGACAACTACATTGGTGGGACATGACTTAGACGGCTATTTTTGGCTCGTGCGCAGAATAGGCTTGTGCGACTTAATTCCCGGTTCGTTGTGGCGGGTCACGTGTGTTATAAGTTTACTTATGGTGGGTCACGTGTGTTGTCAGTTCACTGTGGTGGGACACGTGTGTTATCAGTTCACTATGGCGGGTCACGTGTGTTGTCAGTTCACTGTGGCGGGACACGTGTGTTGTCAGTTTACTGTGGCGGGTCACGTGTGTTGTCAGTTCACTGTGGCGGGTACGTGTGTTGTCAGATCACTGTGGCGGGTCACGTGCGTTATCATTTCACTATGGCGGGTCACGTGTGTTGTTAGCGCTCGTAATGGTGCTGTTGATCCCTAACGATGTTTTTAATTCTGCAACTAATAAAAGATTCATTGTCAGTGGTCGTAATGTTGTAGTTGATTCCGAATGCTTGTTTTATACTGCAACTAATAAAAGATAATTTATTGTCAGTGGTCGTGATGTTGCAGTTGATTCCGAATGCGACGACGACGACGACGACGACGACGGCGACGACCGGCGACGACGTTGAGAAAATGGTCTGAACACGGTATTTCAAGGTATGAATTAACCAAGTATATAACAACGAATTTGATTAATTTCTAGCGGCTAACATCACAAAATTGATAAAGTAAATAAACACCTTACCTAACGCAGTTAAGCGCCGAATATTTCCACTTGTCGCGTACGAAGATCATTATACTTTTAGATCATTTGGCCTTTGGAACCAAACGAAAATATAAAGTGTCTGAATAATACAAAAGTTGGTCAGTACATGGTTGATGTATGCTGAGTTATGTATGGTGTATGGCTACATTCTATATTTGAAACTTTTGCGACTCTCCAAAGATGATGAACTGGAGAAGCTTTGCGAATGTTTCCAACTCTGAGTTGAACTCGGAAACCAACTGCAGCGCTCTTCCCTGGATCTTTTCTTTCTTTACAACCTTCACTCGTGCAGTCAATCCGCAGCCTTGTTCATACCGGTTCCGCATGGCATCAATCGTTACTCGACTGAACAACAGCAAACGACGAATAGAGGTTGTTTGTTTATCTCCTTTCGTGGACTCGCTTCATCTGGTAGATGTCGACCAATGGCCCGCTCGTATTTCTTCCGATAACGTTCTAAAACACAAATATAAAGTGTAAAACGTATTGATGATCGACGCAGCAGACACAGACAGACAGACAGACACACACACACACACCTACGCACGCATACTCACACACGCACACACGCACACACTCACACACGCACACACGCACACACGCACACACGCACACACGCACACACGCACACACGCACGCACACACACACGTACACACACACACACACATATGCTCACATGCACGCACGCACACGAAATGCTTGCAACACGCACACACGCAGGTACATAGATACAACAACAAATTGCAAGTCTGTGTATCACTTGCTGTACAATGCTTTTGGCGAAGACGAATCTTTAGCACCTCCTTTTCCCGGTAGACTTTTGACCTATTCCTTGCCTTCTTCTTCCGTCCACCGACTCGGCGTGGCTGTGAGGGACCTAGCAGTTGTGGTGAAGGTATAACCTCCTGGGCTTCAGGTTATCGTATTTCATCGACAGTTTCATGATCAGGAGAACCCGGGGGAGTCATTATTGCTAGCAGATTTTTTTTTTTTTCGCCATGCTTTCTTTGTGGGTCTTTCTCCATCTTGACCTCGTGAGACGTTTTCCTCTTTCCGTCTTGCTATCAATCGTAGGTATTTTATTGAGGTTCTTTCGCTCGGTCCACCTATCCCTCTCTCGTTATTTGTAGATCTCATGTCGTGCCGCGTCGTCCCGTATACGTTGGCGGATAATCTATCTTCTTTTGAATTATTATTTATTCTCTCCTACGTCGCTTTTGATCAAAAGAAACTGTTTTTGAAAAATATATATGTATATATATATATATATACATATATATATATATATATATACATATATATTTTTCAAAAACAGTTTCTTTTGATCAAAAGCGACGTAGGAGAGAATAAATAATAATTCAAAAGAAGATAGATTATCCGCCAACGTATACGGGACGACGCGGCACGACTTAGTTTTGTATATACCTACAGACCAGTGAACGTCACTGCAAACAAATAAATAATTGGTGTCAGTGTCAATAGTGATGATATAACACGGAAACATATACAATAAGAATTTAAGTCTATAATATATATATATATATATACATATATATATATATATATATATTATAGACTTAAATTCTTATTGTATATGTTTCCGTGTTATATCATCACTATTGACACTGACACCAATTATTTATTTGTTTGCAGTGACGTTCACTGGTCTGTAGGTATCTCTCTGAAGTCTATTGGAACAAGAGAGCAAATGCGAATAGATTTTTTCCGAAAACATGTCTCCACGTTTGCTTGTAACCGGAATAACTATATGAATGTTGCACTACAATAAACCTACTGTTTTGCAGTGATTATGTTGTGTCAATGTATTGATTTCAGTATCCAACAATGTATTGATCAAAAAGGCGAAACCTTAACAAAACAAATTACACAGAACACCATGCAGATACATTTTGCTTATCGGCATCATAATTGTACTGTCGTGTGCATATGTAGGTGTGTGTGTGTGTGTGTGTGTGTGTGTGTGTGTGTGTGTGTGTGTGTGTGTGTGTGTGTGTGTGTGTGTGTGTGTGTGTGTGTGTGTGTGTGTGTGTGTGTGTGTGTGTGTGTGTGTGTGCAGACGTGCGTGTAAGCATGCGTGTATGCGTGATTGTGTACATTTGTGTTAATATTACTTCTATTGCTACAACAGTAAATTGTATTGTTATTTCTTGTTTTGCTATAACCTGCAATGTTAGTAATATTAGTATCCACACATACACTTAACATACACTTATTAAATCAGTTCGGCTGTTATTACTACCAAAAATGCCGGCACTGCATTTGGGGCCACATACGAACAAGCACAAAAGAACTGTTTCTCTCAGTATACGACCCTTTATTATTACACAGGTTTAAGCAGTTTCGCCGAAGACGAGTGGTTTCTACTATTGTTGCTAGAAATGTATCAGGCGAGATACACTAGCACTTTTCGCCCGACCAGACCGGATCGGACCAAATCAAACCACGTCAGATCGACACCGTTTAGCGCCGATGATTATTAATGTAGTGGACAGTTTTTATGTTTACGTGATTATGACGTCGTGACGGCTTCGAGTGTGGTTCGGTTGGTGCCGGTTGATGTAGTGGAGACACTGACTGCAGACGAGGGAGTCTGGTTTGGTCCGGTCTGGACTTGTCGGGTCGGGTCTAGCGAAAAGTGTCAGTGTATCCCGGCTTTAACACGTCGCAAGCTGCTCATCTCGGGATAGGTTACGTCATGAACAATCAATTTACATCCGTCTACCTTCCGATAAGAATCCCTAACCAATTTGGCATTTGAAAAATAACGGAGTTAATTTTATTGCGAGAGTCCAGTACGAGGGAAGCATTAAAACACCGATTCGCCCATATATCATATATGCGCGCACCCGCAAACCAGATACATAGTTAGGTGAACGAACAGTTGCTCCTTTTGTTGTACGCAGATTACGTTCCTCGTGGTAGCTCTACCTAGGCGTGTACTGTGTCAACTGATTCGCGACATCAATGTCTATATTACGTGTGATCATCAGTAGAAAATAACAAGGCATTCCAACAATTAACATGTATTGAAATTGATTGAAAATCCGTCCAATGTAAAGCATCGTGATTTCATTGGATCACTACGCTATATTGGATCACCAACACCGTCCGGTTGTTCTATGGGATTAGTGATGTTTCTAAGTCATTGACACTTGGCATCTGATTAAACATTGAACGGCATACAGGATGTAAGTGTGATACCTTTAATATATATATATTAAACACTTACACTTACATCCTGTATGCCGTTCAATGTTTATATATATATATATTACACATTTGTTTAATTGACATGCGCAAATAAAATTGCTTAAGCATCGACGGAATTTGCAGCATTGCATCCAGTTATCAACTAATTCATCTAAGAGCTAGCGGTCATTTACTTGCTTGCATTGACAACGTGTCTAGTTTGTATTTTTTGTATTTTTTCAATAGCCATGTACCACTGATTCATTATCAATTTTAATCTTAAAATGCAATTGATCGGCAAGCTGCTGCCAAGCATTAACTTCCATTTATTTTACTTTCTGTACAAGTTCCTGTAGCGTCATCGCTGGATGACATCAGTTGGGTGTCAGTTCAAAAAACCTCACCCTATCAAATTGCGAATTAAAAACTTTGTATGCCTTTTCTCACAATAAATTGTATTATTTAGCAATTGTGCGCCCACTGATAAAACTTGGTGAATCAAGTACAGTAGCTGCTGATGTAATCACATCAAAATAAGAGTTCGTTTATGCAAAGTATTGTGCTTCCAAAGATAAGTAGATGAGTCTAGCAAGGTTTCACAACTATGTACAACAAACTCTATGCACCTCGTGATACCGACCTTCCACGTGAGCAGATACATTTTCTAACGCATTCTGCTGGTGGTTGTGTTACATACGTTGAAGCGGGCAGATATTATATTACATGTGAGTCACAATGCAGGAATGTTGCAATAAGTAGAATGTTGACTAGAGGGGCATCCATCAACAAATTGTATGGTTTGACGGTAAACAGATATCGGCAAACACCACGATTAACAGTGCTAGTGACGTTGAAAGCGACAGCGAACATGCTGATGACGAATCATTGTTTTTCGTCAGTTCGTCTGATGAAGAATTCTGACATGTTCGAGTCACAACCCTAGCTAAGCAATTGTGTACACGTTGTAACCTAGTGGTATCCTTAAGGGCAATATTGTGAAAAGGGGAATTACAATAGTCAAGCCTACTAGTAACAAGTGCAGTTGCGGTAGTTGTTACAACAGAAGGAGGCAAATTACTGTGAATACGTCGTAAATCACGAATATGATAATAGCAACATCGAAAAGTTTGAGAAATGTGCCGTCTAAAATTGAAATTATCATCAAAGATTACTCCAAGATTTCGTGCTGAAACTACAAGCGTAATATACTGGCTACGCATAGGTGTGGGAAATAAGCTTTTAATTTTGTCACGCTGCCTCTGTGTACCAATTATATATATATATATATATAAAACTCTGTTTTATCAGCATTTTACTTTTCTTTGGTGCTAGTAGCGTGAATATGTTTAAAAATAAAATCGACACACACCTTAAAAAGGCGGGATACATGTAGATAAAAAGTATTGGACTCTCGACAAGCCAAAAGGCTTCCTTGTCCAACTGCCATCCAGAGTAATTTTCTGGATGGCAATCTTGTTAAATCTTGTTAAATCTACTTTAATCTACCCTCAGTCATCCAAACGAAAATGTCATTAAGACAATTTCTGTGCTGATCTAAGGAGCAATTAGTATTAGGCGACATAAAGAAATGTAAATCTGGACATAAAGAAGATGGTTTAGTTTTGTTTAGGCAGGGATAATTTCTTAAGAACTGGACTGACATGGGTGCATTTGAAGTCATCGGGAAAGAATTCAGAGTACAGTGATGCATTGGTACTATCTGTTATAGGTATGAGTAATGTATCGATACATGCTTTTAGCAGTATAGTCGGAAATGGATCGAGAGCACAAGGCTTATTTGGGGAGGACTTAGTTATTGTCCTCTCTTCATCAATTGTAGCAGGTTGAAACGATATAAGTAAGTAATTTACGTGTGGAGAGTCCACATTTACAGTATTTAAAGTGTGATGTGGGGAAACCCGAGCGAATAAGAATTTTGTCCAGAGAACCAGTCATACAGAGGCTTGATTGATACATGATCAGGTAGCGATGGAGCAGGCCGTTTGTGTAGAATGTTATTGACACAGTTCCATAACTGACGTGGACTGTTGGACTTATTTGTGACCATATTTGAGAAGTAATCTAACTTTGCTTTGGGCATCTGTCTGTTACAGAGGTGTTATCGTTTAGAATAAGGCGACCTGTCCAGAGGTGAGCGTGATTTGCGCCTTACAAACTCTAAATAACGACGATGCCTTTTAGATAGTATCATTTCGGAAGTCATCCATGGAGCCGGTGGCTTTTGTGACACAAATTTGGATTTCGTTGGTGCATGTTTTTTTAAGTAATGCCTCTTTATATTATAAGTCAGATAGGTGTTCTTTTGGGTCTATGGTAAGGTCAGATTTAAGGATATCAACCATTAAAGCTGTAATGTCAATTCTCTAAATGGCTGTATAAGATGCATTGTGTTTCGACTCTATTTGAGTTTTAGAAACGTTAACATTAGCAAAGACAGTGTGGTGGTCTGATAACCCATCCGAAACACTACGTGGCTGGATAGTGTTACAAGGTGAACTGGTATCAAGAGTTCAAGCCAATGGCCATTTATATATGTGTGTGTGTGTGTGTGTGTGTGTGTGTGTGTGTGTGTGTGTGTGTGTGTGTGTGTGTGTGTGTGTGTGTGTGTGTGTGTGTGTGTGTGTGTGTGTGTGTGTGTGTGTGTGTGTGTGTGTGTGTGTGTGTGTGTGTGTGTGTGTGTGTGTGTGTGTGTGTGTGTGTGTGTGTGTGTGTGTGTGTGTGTGTGTGTGTGTGTGTGTGTGTGTGTGTGTGTGTGTGTGGAAAAGGTAACTTGTTGTTTCATATCAAAGGATGCCAGAATATCATCAAACGTAGTTGTTGTTGCAGAAGGTATATCTAAATGAAGATTGAAATCACCAAGAATGTAAAATTCTGAATGAATGATTGCCAGATATTCCAACAGATTCTAAGTCATCAAATACATTTGTTGGATCTCCTGGAGGGCGACAAATGCAGATAAAGTAAGCGGAGAAAGAAGAATCAGAAATGTTAACACAGATGGACTAAAAACTAGAGTATTCATGGCTAGAATGTAAATTAATGTTTAACTGTTGCGACACCATAAAGCCAACACCACCACCTCGTCCAACTGAACGTGGCCGATGATGTAAAATGTACCTAGAAGTGCAATGTCATGTTGTCTGAGCCAGGTCTCAGTGACAGCAATGATGTCTATTTTCTTAGAAATGTGTAAATCACAAAGCGACGTTGGTGTAGACCAGAGGATTGGCAGCACCCTTCGGTAAAAACAAATGTTAAGACGCGGTAAACTGTGTAAACAGGTCAACGAATCGTGTAGTGTCATGGGTTGAGAAAACGTTGCGTTGACAACCAATCATTGCAAAGTACGTGGCTTGCACTAGGCAAAATCATCACTTCTCGAAGCCACATAACAGGATAAAATAGAACACATAATACAAAATAATGGTGACATTGTTGTAATGACACAAAGAGGTAAATTATTAGTTAATATGCAAAATCTAAAAGTGATATGTTAACAACTACAATAATCGTAACTATATAAGAACAATTCAGAACAGAAAAATGGGGACCATCCCCAGCATTTCAGTAACATTATAATTAATAAATAATCTAAAATAATATTCATAAATAGTATAAGATTAGTATCATTACAATGTCCAGGAAAAGTCCACATGTCAACATTATGTCTTACTCTAAGTACACTTTGAAGAGGTTGATTTTCAGGGCTGTTTTGAAGGTGTTGATCGTTGTAGTAACTCTAACATTGATTGATAATATTTATAAAGTGCACGTTCTAATATTAATTCTAACTGAACTGGAGTTACATCAGATATTAATGTAGGCTTCATCTTGGTCTTTTAAATATCCACCAGTTGATAATTTTCAATTACCTTTCTCACATGTGTATACAGTTATAAGCCTGTCAATACCAATGTTTGTAATGGGCCGCATAGGTTGGAGAGTTTCTCCTATTTAGCCTATTGATTAAAAGTTGGAGCAAGTAATGTATACAATGCAGTTATGGTGTACTGTCGTAATAACACAATTAATGCATAACTACATGTTAAGTGTGTCATAATGGGGAAGAGTATTCAAGTGCTTTTTCACCGATGCTCCCTCACATGGCGTAGTGTGGTAGGTCTGTGTTGTGAAATGGACAGCCATATACAAGTATATCATAACCCCGTATTTGAGTCACCATGCAAGGTGTGTAAAACCGCCACAAATGCAAGGTCAATAATTGCCGGGTGGCAAACAGCTGAATATAACATATGTATGTGCTATAGGCTTTCCTTAGTTAGGAGAGTTTCAATTATTTGGCTAATGGACTAAACTGTGGAATGACTTTTATAACATAGCTTAGGTATGATGTTATAATGCCACCATTAGTGGCATTACATCTGATTATGAATTAATTATGACATTGTTAAATAGAGCATTAAAATACCTTTCTATTGATTGCTCATTTACTATAGCTAGGCTGATCTGTGTTGTTAAAATGAACTAATATACTCGTACCCATACGTTAAGCTATCCACGATAGTTCTAATAATAAATGCTCATTTGTTCCCACGTCAATTAGACTAATAAATGAGTAACTGACCTTCGTTCCCCTCCATCTTTGCCAGTCTGACACTGTGTGAGCTTGAGATGATTTGTGATTTGTGTGATGATTTCACTTTTGTAACCTTTATAATCTATTTAACATATTTAACGCATTTTACTTTTACATTTATATATTTTATATTGTTTTAATATGCTGCTACACTCCAAATTAATTTCCCTCCCAAGGGACAAGAAAGTATTGTAATTGTGACTGACATCGTAACAAACTACACGATGGGTGTCATTCCCAGGTGCCAGACAACTGGATGCCACTATGATTTGTTATGGTCTCCTTGAAAACACTGTGATGGAAATTCCCAAGCTGGAAGGATCTCACTTCTGAACTACGGAACTAAATGTAGAGTACTTTATAACATAGTTCAAGTATGATGTCATACAGACTTCAATAACTTGTTTATTGAGATATGTAGAAACAATCCATGTCTAGAATGATGGTTCCCCAAGACAGGTGGTAGCCCGAGAGAGAGAGAGAGAGAGAGAGAGAGAGAGAGAGAGAGAGAGAGAGAGAGAGAGAGAGAGAGAGAGAGAGAGAGAGAGAGAGAGAGAGAGAGAGAGAGAGAGAGAGAGAGAGAGAGAGAGAGAGAGAGAGAGAGAGAGAGAGAGAGAGAGAGAGAGAGAGAGAGAGAGAGAGAGAGAGAGAGAGAGAGAGAGAAGAGAGAGAGAGAGAGAGAGAGAGAGAGAGAGAGAGAGAGAGAGAGAGAGAGAGAGAGAGAGAGAGAGAGAGAGAGAGAGAGAGAGAGAGAGAGAGAGAGAGAGAGAGAGAGAGAGAGAGAGAGAGAGAGAGAGAGAGAGAGAGAGAGAGAGAGAGAGAGAGAGAGAGAAGAGAGAGAGAGAGAGAGAGAGAGAGAGAGAGAAGTCGCCCAAGAAAGGTTCGTCTCAAGGCATACTCTGTCCACTATATTATTATGTAATCGTTGCTGCTAATGCGACGGATGACGTAGGTAAATTGCGTAATTACGACCAAGGAGCCTATATGTAGATAGAAGGCTGAGCGATTACGACCAAGGAGCCTATATGTAGATAGAAGGCTGAGCGAGATCATGGCAGTCTACAATGCAAGTTTCAGTCCGCCATTTGGGAAAAGCGCGCACTGGACCGTCGTGTATTGATACACGTACTTTGATTACAACTGTGACGTCATACTCAGGTTTCATACATTATGCAACGTTCGTTCTTTGTTCAAACGTCTTTTGAGCTGCCAATATAATCAACCCCCTTCTTTGGTCGCCCAGTTACTGCACTTTTCTGTTTTTAGTTTCAACAGAAACATTCAATATGCGGCAACCACGCAGAGGTAAGTTATAGCCTACAATGTAACACTGTATCTGTAAGCAAATAAATAAGACTAGACTCCCTGTATCAGATATTTGCATTACGTTTGTTAAATGTTGCCGGAATTTTAAACGTGATGTAATTTAACACAGCTTTTCCCATTCACGCGACATGTTGCGTGCATTTGTCCGTCTCGCAAGCACCTGGAATGGGCCCGTCATATTCTGTGTCATGCCACCAAATATGCATTGCGTGCGCAGAATCGAGGCGATGCATGCACTGGGCGAACACGTTTTTATTCAGTCCAAATCGAAACATACAAAGTACATTTTCACAAACAAATAATTTATAATCAGAATGTTCATGTATATTGTATTGCATGTTGTATTGACTGCCTCCTTATTATGAACAGTAGACATATGAAGACAATTGGTGTAATACCCTTCACGCCATATTTGCGTTCGATTTGTAATCACAGGCGTGTCGGCACATGCATGCTATTGTGTTAGCGCACGGCAAATAATCGCGGGAATTCACAGTAACGGCATTGCCAGTTCAAAATGTAGAAAGTCGGTCACAGAGTTTATTTAAAGCTAACAGATACTCGTAAACGTATTCGAAAATGTTTCAATTAATACCTTTTTGTATTGATGATCATATTCGTATTGCTGTCGTATTGGCCTTTTGGTAGCGGATTATATATTATACCCTATCCTTGTTCAATAATCGAACCGGGCGCGTGGTGCGTGGCACAACCGGGACGGTGAAGGGAGTCGAGATCGGGGCGCTTGCAGAAACTCTATTAAAATTACGTGATGAACTCGCCATGAATAGGTGTAGGACACATAGATAGGAAGCGCGGATGTCGATCGAGCACGGGTGATTGGGAGAAGACGTAGTCCACCTTGTTGCTTTTCCCAAACAAACAATAATATAGGTCAGAGGACGAACCACGCGCAGTGTTTTTGCGTCATTTGTCATGCTTGGCGTGAGTATGACGTAGAATACTGATAAACGTCCAGTGGTATAAACATGGACGTTTGAAACACATTGGACGCAAACGAGCACGTATTGCGAATAATACTACGTAACAAACGAGAAAGCAATATGACGGTCGTGTTTCACGTCGAGTGTGCTAGTTAACGTTACGCATCCTATCCATGTATCGAGATTTAAGATGATTGTCTTAGTAAATGACGCGGTTTTTTTTAAATAGGCGAACATAGGTGTTTACGCAAACACGTAACGATACTGGTTGAACTTGGCCACAATAAGGCTAAAATCGGTCAATAGGGATTCACACCACGCGCCATGCAACAATATGGTGGGGATAGGGACGCCATATTCGATCAACATCTTATCACGCTCAATTACCACAGGACTAGGACGTCTGTTCATGACAATCACTACCGGAAAGTTAACGCATGCTATCGAGAAGTCTATGGTAAGCATATCACATGTGTGTTCGCAAGCAGATTTACCAATATTAGCCAAAACACATTTCCCTGAAAGGGACCATTTTATCAGTTGTAAGGGCAGACAGTCAGAAAACTTATCAACCGAGTGGCTTTGCACGGAGATAAATCTATTTTCTATATGTTGTAAATTGTAAATGCAGTGCAGTTTGAGTGTGTGTTGGATTTAAGAGTTGGACATTTAGGGTCGGATCAATTGTGACTGTACAAAACTATGCCATTAATAATTTGTGTGCAAAATGGGGATCAGATTTCAACGCAACTGAAAGGATCCCAGTGCACAGGATTTAGGCAGTGCTCCACAAGATTGATTATGTGTAGATATACGTGGCACATGTGTGGCTTTATGGGGAAAATGTATTTTTCGCAGTGTAAAGCCGGGCAACTATGTTAGTGCTTGCAAAAATGCAAAGCATTGTATGGATTGTTTCAGCATGTGATGGACAAGCGGGACCGGGAAGCGTTCGCCTCTCCATATTCCTACATTTGGCTATCGTGTTGCTCTATATCCAGTTTTCTGCAGGCTGTTACAACAGTATCAAAGACCAAGGTGTGTCTGCCTTTTTTCTAAATTAATTATCCTGTATTTGAGCCATATACTGTATACCGGGCGTGTATTGTGCCGTGGCCATTTCGCTATTTAATCATTATCCTTAATAAATGTGTGTCGCTGCCGTTTTGTAGAGGTTAATTGTAGATTCTAACGTTTGTCCAGAGCATATCATTCAGGGAGCGTAGTCACTTACATTGAGGTAATGCAGTGTTTTTAAAGAATTGCATTGACTATTGGCTCTATTACAACATGTTTTATGAGTATTGTAACATAATGTTGAGTCGTATTGTAACTTGTAACATTATGGAATTGTGTGATTTGGGGCTTTTATGGTGAATGTATGTATAATCCAACTGAAAAGTTGCAAATAATAATAAATTTATTATATTATTTTACTATATTCAAACGCACTATAGTGTCATATCACTTCAAATCGGCGATTTATTATTTTAGCACGATATGCTTCTGACTGCTTTCGAGCGGTCATTGTTGCCTCCGAAAGGGAATGTTCTCTGTAGCACGACGTAATGACACTACCTCAGATGGTGTTACCCTACCCCAGTGCTACAGATGGTGCTACCCGTTCATTTGCAACATGGCATATTTATACCTGCATACTTTTTTGACGAAATCCGGGATATTCATCAGCGGTTCAGCACGCTTCCCGTGTCGCGCTGTCTCGGATCTTGACATCGGAAGACGGGGGTTGCTTTTGGATATTTTTCGCCGGAAATGCAGCAGTTCAGCACGTCTCATCACGTACCCCGTGGTGTCACGCTGTCGCGAAGACGAGGCGTGCTGCTGGAGAAACTCCAGGAAATTTGCCTGTATTCCGGGAGACCGGGAGATACACCCCAAATCTGTGAGACTCCCGGATTTTGCGGGAGAGTTGACAGTTGACTCTGCTCTCTGATTCGAATGCTCTGGTTTGACGTAATACGAATTTACAGCTTGAGCCAATTTGTTATTTCAAGTACCACTCGAACCCGAGTAGGGAAAACCGTTATCCGACAAAAGACTGAAAGCGCCGCTGCAATACATGAGAGATGGGAACATGGCCGAGTTCAATAAACTAGGAGGTAAGTGAACGTAACCTCCATCACTGAGGTAAGTGAACGTAACCCCCGTCACGGATTCAATTACCTCACTAATGAGTTCTCGCGCTTGCTTTTTGGAGCGACAGAGCCAACGTCTATTACCCTTTCGTCGCCCTTTACGAGTACAATTCGTTGTACCGTTTTATATACCTAGGCTAAGGATCCAAAACACTTGTTTGACTCAAGTATAGGGTAGCCCGTGACTTTCCGTTTGCGTTTTTCAATTCTATGAATTAAATATTGTTTGAAAATATAATGCACGTATTACACAAACAGCAATATATTAAGTTAAGCTACAGTTTACATAATATAGACGATATATATCAGTTTTGCATGGGACCTATTATGTTTCTTAATATTTCGTCATACTTATGGCATGCAGGCTAGAATATTTGTAAATGTGCAACGTTAGCCTATAAACTTAATGTTTTACATTTTACGGCACGTGTCATGCATTTTAAATATATTGACCATATATATATATAGTTTGTATGTATGTATAGGAATATGGTAGGGGGCCTTCTTACCCCACTTGCAAAATGTGTGGCTTAACATGATTTATACAAAACACTACCTATTTTCTGAGCTTGGTTTCCAAGGATTTAGGCGCAATAGAAGTTATCTTATTATTATTATTATTATGTCTACTGTCATGCAGGTTGTATGATAGCATTATAACATTACCAGTTACGTTCGTGATTTGTCTCTTTTCTTTCAGTGAAACTGGAGAACTGGTTGTTGCTGAAGCCAACGAAACAAAGTTCGTTGTCTGATGGATCATCGAATGTCGTTAATGGTGCACAAATGGTCAGCTCACCTACGAAGAAGCAGAGAAACCCATGGTGGATGGTGGACATGGGATACATAGTGATTACGTACGCCGTCGCAATCACTACTAATCACAATGGTCAGCATATTTGTATAGTTTGTATCCCTATGTCAAAGCTTAACAGTTCCGTTAATAATAATCACGACAGGTTGCTTGTGAGAAGTATCACTGGAATGCTTTCATCGGATTTTGATGCATGTATTTTGGGAAAAATCGGTTCCAAAGGCGATAGGGCAGGGATGTAGAATAAAAGAGAGACAGAGAAACGAATAAACATACATAGAGAGAGGTGCCGAGTTGGGGAGAAGGAGAGATGGAGAGACGGAGAGAGATAGAGAGACGGTGAGACAGAGATAGATATACAGAGAGAGAGGGGAAGGTTTGGGGGAGAGAGTAAAGGAGGGAGGGAGGGGGAGGGAGGGGCAGAGAGACATATATAGAGACAGAGCGACAGACAGACAGGCAGGCAGGCAGGCAGACAGACAGACATATATATATATATATATATATAGATAAAGAGAGAGAGAGAGGGGGAGAGACAGACATACAGACAGACAGATAGACAGAGAGAGATAGATATACAAACATATAGACAGACAGATACAGACTGAGAAAGAGAGGGGGGGGGGCAGACAGAGACAGACAGACAGACAGACAGACAGACAGACAGACAGACAGACAGACAGACAGACAAAGCAGGCAGAGGCAGAGAGGCAGAAATACAATGGGCGTTATTTCGTGTTCTGATATCATCGAATAATAGATTGAAGACATTGCAGTGACAGCGACCTTGATAGCGTAACAAGTAGGGGACCAGGGGCTCACGACAACGTCGTATGTGGACATATTGAGTAGAACACAAGAATGTTTGACACAAATGTTTATATATATATATGTGTGTGTATGCGTGCGTGCGTGCGTGTGTGTTACACTAAACAATTGTTAGTAGATAAAACAACCTTGTATATAAACTATCCGCGGAGGTAGAAATTACAAATGACATTAGACAGGTATTATCTTACATAGCTTCGCTAACAAAAGTATGAACAATTGTTATAGAGCACAAGAACACCGTCTACGTTGAGTTGCTTGATGGAAATGGAAACGGGGTTACAGCAAGGATCATTGAGGAAACAGTGCCGTATCGAACCTTGGCAAAGTTCGTTCACTCTACGTTGCTCCAGTTAGCTCATCTGTATGAATGAGTACCTGGCTCTAGACAGTGATAGGCATTCGTGTACGAATAGCTTTCGCGCATTAATTACAGCGTGGCTGAAACTTCCAGAGAAGTCAAAATGGTGTTCGATTGAAAAGGTCTGCCAGGAAATATAGTGCACAGCGCTTTGCGCAGTCCTGACGACTGGATACTGTGCTATTTAAGAACTTACCTTTAGATTCTTTTTAATACTATGTAATCTGGATGGATTTGGGTCTCCGCCGATTTATTTTAAATGTTTTGTTCGATGTTATAATGATGGTAATAATCCATATAATAAATTATTATGATATGGCCTGATGCACTACTGCAGTCTACAGATATGTCGAGTCCAAGGATGTTCTAAAAGATTGGCCAGTGACCATTTACAGTTTATCACGGCGGTTGGGCTGCAGGAATGTTGGATGGGCTCAGTTTAAAATGGACTGCATGTTTTGGGTGGGTTCGATTAAAGTATTGTACATTTGGGGTTGGGTATATTTTCAGTGTTTCGAATTATGTCCAAAATACTTTTGTTTACAATAATTATTATGACAGTAAGATGTCAGTGCGAGTGATTGGAGAGCGTGTCACATTTCACTGCCAAAGATTGTGGGAGCGATCGCTAAGATTGGATTTGAAGACACCCCTTGCCAAAGGTATGGATTTATCTAAAAAATGTATATTTGTCCGGTGCACGGCCGAGTAATTCGGCTAGTATCGTCACAATTAGTATAGAGATTTGTAGTAGAAGTGATATATATATATATATATATATATATAAATATATATATTTTTTGTGCATGTAATTCGTGATGGATTTGCGTTGACTTGCTTAGACGAGCCAGGATTTGTTCACTATTCTATGCCATCATTTGATTCTGAGGCCGCCGTCCAAACGGAAAACGATTCAAGAAAATGGACTAGTACTGCCACCTACAATTGCATATCAGGTATAGGCTGGAATTACGCTGTTTCTTTTCCGACCTCTTAATCTCTAGCTAATTAGGCGTTTATTCTGACTATTTTAGCGTTTCGTCTCCACATCACTCGAAGTTCTGCTATTTCTTGCAATTTCT
>OZ023213.1:19520883-19795883 GCA_963995525.1 Escarpia spicata
GAGAGGAGAGTGAGAGAGAGAGAGAGAAAGAGAGAGATATATATAGTATTCTTACAACCAGTAAGCAATTGTGACGTATGCTTAATACATGAAACATTACATCAGTATGCGAGCAGTGTACAGACCTGCGGCGTAAATACGTCAACGATTCAATTATAGCAACACTTACGCAGCCAGTTTGTCTGCATGAGCCACTGCAGCCCGTGCGGTCGCGATTGGTGTTGGTTCGGCGACCTGTGGTAGGATTGTACACCTGGTACATGCAACAATGATGCCGCGCCACATTTGTCGTGTAACCGCAGCAACAGATTCAATCAACAACATTTTACTTACAAATTAAAAAGAGTATGCTTCAAACTGATGTTGGGTTTTGATTATGAACTTATAGGTTCATAATGTTAACATTTGTATTTTCGTTCTTTTTTTGGAGATTTGCTAACCTATACATTTTTGGAAACGTTATGACATAGTGGATCTGAACGTTTAACCTGAACCTGAAGGTTTAATTTTTTTAATATATATATATACAGCGGCCATCTGCGATTTTTAAAATGGTGGACACTGAAAACCTGTATTTCTCAATATCTCAGCTGCAGATCCATGATGATGTACCTGCACCAAGTGGAGACGATTCTGTTCTTTGTAGCAGCATCACTTGGCGCAGAATTAAACCTCCATCTTGAAGCATGAGAAGAATTGAGCAGGCTGTTCTTTGCTATGGACCGAATAAATTACAAGACACTCTGGCCATTTTAACATGGCTGACATGCACGCACTCAAGGATGACCACCCAGAGATGTGGAAGGAACTTGAATTAAGCAACATATCTGTCACCAAGGCTGCCACCCATTTCTTTCCTTTGGGTCAGACCATGCCTGTGAACAAGCTCACGAAGGTTAATTTTGGTCTTATCTGAATCTCCAACAATGCCAATGCAAGAGAGCGCTTCTTCCTAGCTTCTCCCGAACTGCCGTGCATGGCAAGCGAGTCCAAGGGTCAGTTCAGTGTCAAAGACAAGATGGCTAGTGAACGTCATGATCTATCCACGAGTGTGGTTAAGCGGGAGCATGATACCATCAGCTAGATCAAGGCTGCCATAATGAGTCATCGCATTCCAGTCGCTGTTGAAAGTTGCACGCTATTCAACTTGATTACTCATGCACACTTTCTATGTGAGTACGTTCCACAGATCATGAACATGGACAAGACTGGACAGAAGCTGTACGAAGACTATGTGGTAGAGAGAATAAATGGGAATATCAGCCTGTGGGCGCCTCTCGAGAAATAAAAACAACAGAATGTACATGTTTAACAGCAAGAAGCTTGCAGTCAAGATCCGAGACAAGACAGTAGATCTGCGGAAAACCAAAGACCTGTATGGCAGAATGATGGTCAAGCAGACATATTGACCAGAAGCACTGCATCAGCAACTATGAATTCACCCTGACGCCAGGGACACTGTTTGCTCCAAGTGGCTCAAAGTTGCCATGCAACGACAAGTCCAAGCTCATCCAAGTCCTTGAGCAATTGGCAACAACAGAAACTCACATCGATAACTCTCAGACGGCTACAACCGAGACGCATGTTAATGCACCAGATGAGGGAGCCATGGACTGAAATCGATGTTCACCATCTACGTAGGAAGATTGCAATCGTAGATGGCATGGTGGTTGTTCAGAAACTGATGATGAAGAAAGCAACCATGGCGATAGTGAAGGATCTCGGTGAATGTTGCGTTGACAAAGTGATGGACCTCACAAGAGGCTATGATGAAATCGTTCAAGCCTTTGACACCTGCAAGGTTTATTCCCGAAGAGCACAACCGGGGAAAAGAGACGTGGAGGGAATGACCCAATCCAGTGCCAAGTCCGATACGATGCCAGCATAACATACATCACTACGAGCCGTTTCGTATCCCATGACCTGACGAAAGGTGATCTCAGAGTACCTGGCTGAGAAAACTCTACAGTACAACCGAGATTCTCCCCAGCTGGTTGTCACTTCAGCATCTGCGCAAACACGATGCAACAGGGACATTCACTAGGAGGAAGCAGACGAGGAAGCAGACACCTCAATGATCTGTCAGGCTGTTTTGGCAACATAAAATGCCCAGGGAAAAATGTTGAGCTGATGTTTTTCTCGCTAGACACTAACATCTTTGTTCTGATCATAACTAATTATGATCTGCTGCCAAGGAAGACCTCGATCTCCATGGCATCGGGCGTGCTGCCGATTGAGCCATTCTGGACAGCTTTCGGTGCAGGAAGGGCCAATGCATTTCCTGCATTCCATGCCTTCTCTGGGGCCGACAATACAGGGAAGTTTGCCAGAATAGGCAAGGCTACATGGTTCTAGATCTTTTTTGAGTCCGGCGCTGACGTGGTCAACGCCCTTGTCTTGTGTCATAGCCGACCCTGCAAAATGTCTCACCGATGCATGATAACGGCTAACACACTAACGAAACTCCGTAGACGACAAGTTACATGGCTACCATGCGAAGTAGAGCCATTTTTCATCGCCATTGCGTTGACACACGCGGGCTAGCTCAGAATTCTCCTTGACACAGTTTCTCAAAGGCTTCTGCGCAAGGTTTACTGTCAGTCAGGATGCACACCTTGTGTTTCGACTGAATGATGTAAGAACTAAAATGTTTCATTGCAATGGCAATGGAGAGGGCCTATATATCGCATGGTAGCCATGTGACTTGCCGCCCACCGAGTTTCACGCATCCTGGTACTACTCTTGACAACACCTTGTATGTGCCAAAAAAAGGACCTTATGCTCCGTACCTTGACCGGATGGGAGCATAATGATAGTGTAGCGTTGCGGTGAGGGCTAGCCCTAATCGTGCCGTGACACCAGTTCCATCCCATACCGTGGCGGTTCTTGGGCAGATGGCCGTCTTCGATGCTGATAAGTTCAAGTCACAATTATACAGGGCTTGAGGGACCCTTCTCCAGTTGTGAAAAAGCTCAGACGACGTGTAATCTTTGCGACAACTCATTCTTCGAGTAGGTCACCTAACACGCGGCATATGGGTTCGTCAAGGGCAGCTTCTGATCCTGGTATGCCCATGGCAGATCTTGTATACACACGGATTCCACAAAATGGTGTCGCAACAACACAATATTTAATGGATTGACGAGACGGCGGGACCTGGTAAAAGGCATTTGTAAGATCCGTGACGACAATGCTCTTCCATTTGACAATGTTGCGAAGTGTACTATCTACGTCCGGAAGAAGGGAAGGTTGTGGTTTGCTATATCTTCCAACGTCAGCGAATGCAGTGACTATTCTGAAACCCCCAGCGCTTTTCTTCTTTACCAGGAATGACGGATTAAGATACTCAACAGTGATGCCAACATCTTCTGGTTTGACGAATATTCCTTTTCTTTCGAGGTCATTAAATTTCTGTTGTAGCTCGTCTAGTTTGTCCCGTGAATATAGTGGAACAGGACTCTTGCGTTGTTGGGACTAAACTGGATCCATATTGACGACAGCTTGGAATGGCCCTGCAGCACCACTGAAGCCTTTGAATGCTGGGTCGAAGACGTTGTCATATTCATCTAGCAAGGACCGGAACGTTTCCATTACAGTATCATCCAAAATACTATCAGGATCAACGTGAACGGTCGCAGAGTGAGATGAAGACCTTAGTAGTTGGTTGATGGTGCATTCTGGGAAGCAACGTTGACACTGAAGTTCTTTGATTCGTTTCCCGTGATGGTAGCTACGGTAACCGGGCGTATCTGACAGAACTGTTCTTTCTTTTTTAAGACTCTTGGCTCATTGGTCAGGGTTGTGATGCGGATCTTCCCAGCTACACTCGAGATGATACCAGGAGATGGCCATACTTGTGATGGCTTCTCGTGTTTCAAACTGGGTGAATCGACACGAGGTTCTAGCGCAAATGACTCATCGAGTGATGAAAAGTGATTCAGCACAGTCACTTCGACATATTCGCTCGGCCAGATCGTCGTTCTCTGAGCAGGAGCACTCAGTACACACGCACGTCGGACGGTGGAATGATTCGACACATCATCACCTAGAATTACTTCGCGTTTGGCAGGACGGATGGTCACGTCATACTTTTCCATGAAAGGTGTGCCTCCCAATATCTCGACGTCCAAGTTCTTGACTACTAAGCCTTCCAACTCAAATTCTCTCCCGTCACGAATGAACATGACATGCGTCTCGCCAACAACCTTAAGAGGAGACGACCCGTCAGTTTGGTGGGCAGATTGAAAATTGCTCTTGAGTTGGCATCCCAACCTCACGGCTGTTGATTCTCGAGCCATGTATCATGTGGCGCCACTATCTATCTTGATCCTGATCGCATGATGGTCATGGAATGTATCCACGTAGGGAGACTGACGCACCTGGACACGTAACGTGTGATATGGAATGGTGTCAATTTGGTCTTCCTTAACCCCCTCTTCTGTAGTGGGGCCAAACTCCTGTACTTCAGCTTCTTGATCGTAATTTTTCCGATGAGGCGTTCCCTTGTCAGATACCTGTGATCTTGATTAGGTAAATACTTGCAAGCACTCAGGACGTCAGTTAGTCAGCTCTGCCTGCTTATTTGCATATAGGGCACGACCTGTCTAATCGTTTACTTCCCGGACTCGGACTGAATCTGATCCCCGGCTGTCTGTGGAACCGTCGGAAATGCGATGCTGCTGCTCCCATTAACCTGGCATCTCCAGCTGCATGCACTTCGTCAAACAAGGACGACAAAGCTTGCGATATCCCTGGTTTCATGGACGCGAGCGTACCTGGCTGCAATTCAGTGCCATAACGTTGTTTCACAAGTTTCGTTAATTCGTGGTCAATCAATCGTATCCATGTCAGTACAATGAAATTCTTCATTGTCGGAGATATTTCTTCATCGTCGGTGGACGGTTCGCCGTGGTGAGTAATACTACCGTCGCGTTTCAACACGTTGTCTTCCACGAACGCAACCAGGCGTTGGTACAAGTCATCCGGCTTCTCTTCCGCCTCAAGTCGAATAGCAGCAAACTCGAGAAAATGTCCCCCCCCCCCCCCCCCCCCCCCCCGTCGACTGGAAGCCATAATGAAGCCGTATGCTTTGCCATATCTTGTTGATCGAAGTTGCGTTACGAACGATGGTGTTACATGATAGCATTGGACAATTGTTCGCAATCTGGCCCAACATGAGCTCTAGAATGTTCACTTTTGGGGCAGCCGTGCACCGACGTTCGGTAGGGATGGGTGCAGCATCGTCTGTAAAGCCACGAAGAGGAGCAATTTTTAAACTTTTCCCCCAGCTCATTCCATTAACGAGGAACGGGGATAAATTCTGATCGAGGGAGAGTATACAACATGTTCTGCTTCCAATTCTCAAAGCTACTGACAGTTTCATTTTTGCCCAAGCACCATTGCTTTGGCGTTCTATAAGTGCTGGCCATGGTGTATGTGCTAATACTGTCACTTATCTGAACCACTGTATATTGTCCAGTTGCCGAGATGTGCAACTGCTCACCCGTGGTCTAACACATAAATCTAGAATAGCTAACGGTGATGATCGAGCTGATAATCTTCGATCGAAAGCAGTTCGTTTCCCGACACTGCCACCACGCCAATGGGAAGAGATTATGCCGTATATATATCCTAGATAAGGAACGAACTACAATGATTGGATACGAAGACTTTATTGCTCCAACTTCGTCTTAGCCACCAACATCAAAAGGTCTGGTGGTTTAGCAGCTGAGATATTGAAATATATAGGTTTTCAGTGTCCACCATTTTAAAACTCCAAGATGGTCGCCATGTATATCTTTTAAAATGTAAACATTGGTTTTCAGATTCATTATATCATAACGTTTTCAAAAATGTATAGGTTTGCAAATCTCCAAAAATGAACGAAAATACATAACAAACCTGATTGTTATATGCAGGGTTTCGGTCTGTGTTGTTTTGTTAGATCTAACTGTTCTGGTGTAATAATAGTAATAGTAATAGTAATAGTAGTAGTAGTAGTAGCATTATTATTATTATTAGTAGTAGTAGTAGTGGCATTAGTAGTAGTAGTAGTAGTAGCAGAAGAAGAAGAAAAAGTAGTAGTAATAGTAGAAGACGGTTTATTATATTTACAGTAGGAATTCTGGTCTCGTGAAATATTGATAGTACATAACGTAGGTCGTTGCCATAACCTTCTTGAACCTGCTCGGGATGATTCGGATATGCATTGCTGTAATTAAACTGCTTCTGCCAGGTCGTAAAGCGAAGAGTTGCGCCCCGAGGCACGCCAGAGTGTACGAGAGCAGGTGATATGTGTGCCGCTCCTAAGACACGTATGACTTCTAATACAACTTCCGGGATTTTATTGGTCAACAATTATTGGATATAAATAATGGCATTAAGTCGCACTCTGCAGAGATGTATTTTGTGAAGTATTCGGCTGTGTGGTAATTGGTCAAAGACATTGCAGAAATGAAGTAAAATTATGTACGTCGCCCTGTTCTTTCTTGGCGGAGTTATTGGCAATGTCATCGCTGGTGATTAGGTAGGGGTGCTGCTTCGCGTGACAGCTGTTTGCAGAGTCTATGTTGTGCATCGGATAAAACGTGGTAATGGTGTTTATATAAATGCCTCATTAAAATGCTATTGGTGTTACATTCCAGTAATTTGCAGGTGGTGGAGTTGAGGGATAATGGGATATAGTTGGCCGTTTGGTTCATGTCTCTTTACTTAAAGATAAACGCATGCACCCAGACATCCATCCAATTGGTAGGCATAAGTCCTAGGTCCAGGGATAGGCAATATGTGTCAGGACTGTAGCTGTCGCTGCTGTCTTTGTGAGGTTGCTCTGCAATACTTGTTGGGTTCATATGCGACTCCAATAAAGACCCTAACACTTATTTTAGTTTCACCCCGCTGTTACTGTTACCATTTCTATATGTAACAATTTAGTTATGCATATACGACTGGTCCACGTTACGCAAGCCGTGTCCAAATGGAAGAACATAGAGTTGCGAAAAAAAATCAGTCCGGTACAAATTTCGTGAAATCGGCACACTACGTTTGTGTGTAGTGTATACGGCGCTCTTTGGCACGTAGTAATGAACTAATAATTTGTTGCGAGGTTTCTGTCCTAACCACGAAGACGACGCCCCCTAGTACCGCTTAGGTACTATACCCGTCTACCGTATTATACGCGCCCGGAGGATGGGTGCTAACGATAATAATGGAGTGTCTGCAAGCACCTCGATCTCTACTTTTCCCTATCCCGATCGAATCACGTGCTCTGCCGGATTGTCCAACAATCGAACCAAGGATAGGGAAGAGAGTCCATATTGGAGCGCTTGCGGATACTCAGTTGATGCAAAAAGTACGTACCTGGCCACTTGAGTGATGATGTAATGTCCGTTTATGACGTCATGTTGTTTCGTTTCAATTACAAAGGTTTGCTTCGTATAAAGAATGCAAAGGAACGGAAGATATCACATTAGACTAGTATAGGTATTGGAGAATGTCCGGTCCTGGGTAGATGGAACAGCGTACAATAATTCGCACACAATAAAACGCGTGGCCATGTAACACATTATTTTAGTATAACTGTGGTCCATGCTAGTTGACAAAAGACGTGTAGGCCTGTGTATATTAGTGTTATGAGTGTATCGTTACATATAGAAGAACTCTCAAGAGCTTACGTTACCGTTATATAGTAATTATTTGGTTGCGAGGTTTCTGTCTTTTCTAGAGTTGATGAAGCTCCTGTATCCCTGTGTAGGCTGCCACGCAGCCACGGTGGATACTTTTAAATCTAGGCTGGGCAGAGGACTCTAAAAATTCCCTGTAGGGCTATGCCATATGCCCCCCGTCCCCTATATTGGCGTAATGACCGTATGGTTTTTGCCAATTATTATATAGACATATATAGACATAGACAGGCTGTGTATTATACATATTAAACATACAGGGATGGACATTTTAAATGGTCTTGTTAATTATTAGTTCATACCTATAGTCTACGTGTGAACCATTCGACACAATAGGCCTACATATACAGTATGTCTGTGTGTGTGTGTGCGCGCGCGTGTATATGTGATGTGTGTGCGTGTTAGGGCTCAGCACACTGTCAGTTTTCCCATTGGCGACCATGTTAATGTTGTGTGTGATTATAAGAAAACGTGACCTATAAAGTTTCTTAAACTTCCCACCTGCTGTTATTATCATCTCATTGACATGCTGGTCGATTTTAGTCAAAATATAATATCTCTAGCTCTTGCAAAATGCCTGTATGTATGACACCCGTCAATATTTACAAATGCATGCAGGCAGTAATCCGGCTAAAGTGTCAACTAGCCAAATTGCTGCCAGATACCCTTCCGCTTAGTAAAATCAGCTAAAAAGACACCATTTTAATGTCAACAGCTGCTACAATCACATCTAGAAATCTGACTACTCAAATGCACTTATGTCAGAGCAAGTGAACATTGTAAAAAATCATTTCTCAAAAATAGAATGCACTTTTTTTCGTCCAACAGTGTCCTGACCCCGTTAGCCGGTAGCGATGGCTCTAATGCTGCCACCTCGTGGTTGAACACAACATTGTAATACAACAATTGTCTCGTATGAGCATCCAACCTAATGTCACGTTTCTGACACGCTATTAAAGACCGATCTTACAAAACGACTTCGAAATGTTCGAAACATCGAAGGAACTGGAAAGGGCCACACAATTCGCCATTTCGCATACAGAAAAGCGTTTCCTGTACAAATTTAATACTGTCAATAGTTGTTATTAATACTAACTATGCACCAGATGGCGCTACAATATATGCCAACATCCCTAACTGTGACAGATGTTCAACTCTCAAATATTGAATAATACCTGTATACTAACCAATTTGTTAGTTTCAAGATCACCCTTGGGACTGGGCCAGTGATCTGAGTGGCACGGTGTCCTAGGGTGATCTTAATTGCGAGGTTGCTGTATTAGCAGTGTTCATAAAGCAAGACTCGACTGTGCATTGTTGCCAAACATTGTTGCATTAGTTTATATATTTGAATACTTCAATGATTTTGGTTTTATATTTTAATGGATGATGCACTGATATACACTCAACTGATGTAGTGGTCAAATTTGGACGTAAACCTCACGAGAGCTTTATGTTAACGGGTGCAGCTGTACAAGATGTCTTATTATTATTACTGTTATTTTCTGCAACTGGACATTCTATTTTTCCCATTGCTTTATTTCTAATATAATCACTGGATATACATTTTTGTCTGCATTCAACTGATTAAAGCATTGACAGTGTTGTAGTTTATTTAGAAACATTACACATGCTTCAAAGTAACTTTATGTTAATCAGCTGAATGCAGACAGAGATGATATTACTAATTAACATATGTGTACTGGTATATGACACTACACAAACCCACTAATTTATCATTTTATTCGAAAATTAATTCACTGTGGTCAAGCCAAGTGCAATGGTTGATTGTCAACTTCTTCATTGTGAACTTTTGTCACATCAGAATCCACATCGATGGTTGACACAAGGTGATGTAGCAGAATTCCTGAAATCAAACAGATGATCAGTCCATAATTGGCACTGTGTATGATATGAGTTGACAATTTGCAAATTCAAACACAGACTTCACTTTCACCAACAAGATTTTTTCACTGAATTTGTGATGTCCTATCTTTGATAACTGTAAAGCCAACATCAATTTATTTTATTACAATATTTACTTTCTATTAAAAACCATTTGGTAGACCAACTTTCTGTCAAGCACATTTTAAAATGATGTACTAACTAGTGGCTTTTTAAAATACGTTCTATCATATTTTCACTCTCTTTATAAAAAATGAGTACAGTGCAACTTCGTAAGTCCAGTTGCAAATAATCTGGAAACATTCGCATCTGAAATTCTTTTCATGTAATGGAATTGTGAAATTATATGATAAAAATTCTCATTAAGTGGATGGTTTGTTTATCAAAAAACTAATTTAAAATTGGATATATATATATATATATACTGCCAGGGACAAAACAGTTCAGACTAACAAGATTCCATTGTACATCTTTTTGTACGTAAACATAATCTTTCACATCAAAATGTTTCAACGAATATACAACTATAATTAAGATAACATAGGTATCCTATGAATGTTTGATAAGGTATTTGTGCCAGATATTTTAATTCGAGCATCAAACTTTCACAGATTCATCTCTGACGCCACCAACTGTTCCAAACTCATCAGTTTTGAACAATCATAGAACACATACATAATGTTGGGAACAATTGTTCAAAGTTACATACGTTTCACAAAACATCCATATTTGAACATTACATGAAATAGTTCCCTGTGTTGGTATGTAGCATGTAATATCGCTTATGAACTATCAAGCTATTCTGTCCAAAGGAATGGTATTTACACCATCCCTGCGTTTCTCAAACGGTGGGTCGCGACCCCCAAGAGGTCGCAAGCGGGTTGCTAGGGGGTCGCGAGAGGTCTGCCAATGTCAATCTATAGAAGGGGATTGTGGGCTGTCACACTTCGTAGGCCTTCGTAGGTCGTAATATAACGTAGAACCAATAACTGTACCACAATAAAACATATGAATGTATTCAAGTTCGTCTTCACAATCAGAGAAAATATCTCAGAACCTCGCTAGCTCTCCCCAGTGCATTGCGCCCTTGCTGGACAATAGTCTCCTGGATACAGAAACCCCACCCCAAAACGATCGCTTGTCTGTTATAAAATTACATGTTGTTTCAGCCATTTGGGGTACCATCAATGATGGTTGCCACATCAGGATTTCAAGTCTTAGCACGCAACATTGCTCCAAACATCACCGGGCAAGGGCAAAGTTCCTGATCGAATTTTCTCTCTTTGAGCTGAGGTAGTTCAATTCCTGAGGGAGAAGAAGAAGATGAAGTTGCTTCTGAACTTTGTGGGTGCGACATGGCTGCTGAAGTTAGCGTATTTGGTGGACATGTTTGGCAGACACAACATATTGAATATGTTGCTGCAGGGACGATAGATGATCATCATTGAGGAAATAGAGAACATTCATGCTTTCAAAGAAAACTTTATCTTTGGGTCACAAAAGTGTAGATGTTCCGTTTCGCCACCTTCACCACATGAACTGACACAATTTGTTGAAGAGTCCGAGATGGATCTCAGCTAGATGAAAAACACAATTTGTGCACACTTGCTCAAACTCCAAATGGAACTGGGGGCGATACTTTCAGTGGTCCCCGGGTTTCAAAGACTCGTTTCTCTTATTCAAAACCCATTTTTGTGTCAAACTGACGCTGTGGAGAACGACAACACCCAAGAAGAACTCGTGAAGTTATGCCGTCGTGGAGATGCCAGAATGTTGCACGAATCCGTCATGAATCTGATAGAGTTTTGGCTGGAGGTGAATATTCGGAAATTTGAAAAGTAGCTGAGTAAGACCAAACCCCGAATCGACAATTCGTGCGCAACAAGAACATTAAAATGGCGTCGATTCCTACGTATGTTTCCACTGTGTACATAGTAGGGGGCCGCGGTGAGTAAAGACCAGGACGTGGGGGTTGTTGGGTAAATCCAGTTGAGAAACGCTGCACTAGCCTTAACCCACCTGTGGATTAACAAACCAAGGATAATTATCATCATTACTGTATTTTTAGCTTAAACTTGTTGCTTTGACCATTTAATTTCTGCTGTTATCAAATATGGCAAACTTTGTACATTTTCAAATACATCGCCAACAATCCAAAATCATAGAGAATTGTTGCAAAGTGCAGATTTGTTTAGTAAAATGTGATATTAAATTATTTTGTTATCAAAACATTGTATATCCTGGAAGTGCGTGCCATCATTCCACGTACCTGCATGGGCAGTGCTGATTGGCTGAACATGGAAATATCGCGTTTTGATAAAAAAAGACGGATAGCGCTTACCGAAATTTTGAAAACAAATGTTCTTTTGTGCAAATCGTTTAATGAGGATTTATCGCGTTTTTGTAAATTAGATAGTATCCTAGCTGAACACATATTTAATAAAACGTTTTGTCTTTCATGTTTGAGCACAATTTTTTAAATGGCGTTTATCGCATTTCGCCCTGAAACACTCCATACATACATTACAAGAAGCAAGACATACCAGTCGCCACAGAAACGTTCAGAGAGTCAACACCAGGGTGCAGCTCGTGTCGAGATTCGATTGTCAGTAGCTGGTGACACTGACCTGTGACTTCACTCGATAAACCAGCACCTTCATTACCTGTGTAGAGACAATAAACACAAAATGTTTTACCATATGTGAAACGCTGCAAATATTCAATATAAATTCTCTTGATAATTTCAACAGATACTTTCTTCTAACAAACAAACCAAAACATAAATAAAGGTCATGGGAACTGTTTACATAGTGCAGTATCCAGTCCTTATGACTACTCAAAGTGGTTTACACTTTATCTCCTGGCAGATCTTTTAATTTGTACACCGTCTCGACTTCTCTGGGAATTATTTAGCGATGCTGTAATTACAGCAGACAGATAATTCAAACCAGGAATTTCTCGACTGAGAGTTTGACATCCTAAATACAGTGTACTATGTTACTGCATGCGTGCTACCGATCATAAAGTCAAGGAAACTTGTCAAAAGGCATATGACTAGTATCATATATGTTATAATATGACAATGCTCAAGCAAAGGGTTATATACTTATATGGAAAAAGAAGATACAAATCAGATCACACTTGTTATTTTTTGCTGAATTTCAACCAGATCTATTAAAAATAATATAACAATTTGGCTCACATTTTCACAAAAACTGAACAACAAATATGCACCAACATGCACATCATCGTGGACACAATATATGGAAACATTTTGCAAAACTTTGCTGAAAAGAGTAAAAAAGAAATGATGACATAACTTTAATGATATTTGTTTTAAGTGGAGTAAAAAATCTGTTTTTTTGAGATGATCCCTAAGATGAACTTACCCAGAATGACGAGGGTGTCCTGGTTTACCCTTGCCTCCCTCAGGGGCACCACTCGGGGGTCCTCCGCTGATCCCCTCTCCTTACCAACTGTCCCCAAGATCTGCCACCCATCTTCTCTACATGTCTGGGAAACACATGTACATATAATGATATATAAATATACATGCTACATATATATATATTATACAACTGCCGAGATTCGTTAGTCATTTAACGTTGCATTCTGGGATCATCCATCTTTAAACTACAAATTTCCAGTGAATCAACCAACATGCCCCATACACAATATATAACTTTCCTCAACTCTACATTGACTTTTTTCACATAATATGCAATTTTAAAATAAAACAGTGCAAATGAAAATTTATATTTGCGTGCCATACATTTATTATTCTGCTGGATGGACAGTAATTTTGCAAAAGCATAACTTATCAAGTAACATGTCAAATGACAAAGCAAAATATATGGCAGTAAGTGTTATCAAATAAGTAGATATTGCACCTGTTGTAAACACTTTCTTAGAAGCAGTTAAAATTGGTACCTGTAGTTTAACTCAGAATGCATCTTTAAAGTGTGACTGCATCATGTTTGCAAATGTCCCAAAATATGTTAAGCATTATGTGAGGGGGGATGGTTTGGTCACCACCATGTATTGTGGGAGTAATGACCTGCTGCAGAGATACCACCTAGGGTGTGAAACATGTAGCAGTTTTGGGTTGTAACAATTGCAGATCTCTCACCTGGTATTAGTGTAAGGGGCTGAGGGGTAAAGTTTAATCATTACTCGTATAAAATAGACTGTGAACTGTTTACAAAACTACCATTTATGATAGATGTTTGTTTGATAAAATGAGATTATTTAAAATTGTGATATACAACATATAAAAATAGCAAAACTATGAAGTCTAATATCAGTTTTTTAAATATCAACTGCGTACTAACCTGGAGGAATGCTGTTAAACTGTCAAGTTTGTATACCGGGAGAAGTTCTAGTACTCCAGCACTGGCCTTGCTGACAACAGGGGACAGCGGGCAACTGCAAGTAAATAAGACAGGAAGGTCTATTATAGCGCAGCATCCATTCCTTAGAGCTGCTCAAAATGCTTGATACTTCACCACTGACTGGTTTTTCATTCTCTCATCGTCTCTGCATTTAACCACTACAAAAAGAATACTCGTTCACATATGAACATCCCTGTCTATTGCCAGGTGCTCATTTACATAGTTGAGTGAACTGAGGCCACCTTGGGGGTGAACACAATTGCCCAAACTTCAAAATTGCAGCAGCGAGTGTTGTTGTTTGTTACCAAGCCAAACAACAAAGTCACAATATCAAGTGTTCATCAATAAAATATTGATGAACACGTGATATTGTATCTGCATGTAATGTCTGTGTGTTGTGAAGATGAACATGTGTGTTAATGCATGCGTCTTTATTTGTCAACATGTGTACTACTGCTTGGCCACGGACTTTAAATGGACATTTAATTTCTACTACACCTGCTCCACAACACAAGCACTGGGGATGCTGCAGGTTGTGGGTTACTTGGATGGATGTGGAGCCCTGTAGTGCTAACAACTAATGTTGTATAACCATGATGGGCGACACGCTCATGTTCCCTGCCCGAGTCATGGCTACAGATGAAAATGTAGATGGCTCAAGTGATAGGATTTCCTTCATAGAGATGGAGCAGGCGAAGATGTATTTGTGTGTGTGATGTCATGCACCTCTGTAGATGTCGCCCTCCCTGCTCGTTGGGTAAACGACACAAATGATTGTGACTGAGTGGTGACCATTCAACAAGATAACTACGCTGGTCAGCGGTGGCCAGGAAGGCTGTAACTTCAGCCATCCCACCGTGGTTGTTTCTCAGCTGTCGAGGTGAAGCTCGAAGTTGCTATCTATGTAATAGAGGTTGCACTGGTATGAAATGTTCAGCAGATTCCCTTAAAACAAATGTTAATATTACATTGTTATTTACAACACCAAGTGTTGTAATGCAAGAACATTTAAACAATAACTTATGTATGTGGTGTTATGTTTTTTTAAAGGTCAGCAGAACGTTTTTTAGCGTTACCTATCATACTTTTGATAATTAAACTAACTTATTCATTTCAAGAATCTGCAGTTGTTTTCAGCCTAAAATGGGACATTAAAGTGTACAGAGTAAAAGTAAAGGTAATTCTTAAATAGTGCAGTATCCAGTCCTCAGGACTGCTCAAAGCGCTTTACACTTTACTCCCTTGCAGACCTCTTCAATCGAACACCATCTCGACTTCACTGGGAAGCATCGTCACACTGCAATTAATGCACGAAGACTATTTGTACACAAATATCCACCACTGTCTATAGCCAGGTACTGATTCATATGGCTGAATGAGCTGAAACAACGTAGAGTGAACAAACTTGCCCAAGGTTTGACACCGCCACACAGGATTCGAACCCGGGTTCTATCGATTGAGAATCTGAAGCTCTGGCCACATGATACCACACAGCGAGTAGAACAAGATCACTTTGTTTGCTTCTGGATGTTTCGAACCACACTTTAGGCTCTAGTCCAATAATAACATTGAAAAAAACAATATATTGTTTATTGATGCATTAAATATTAAAAAAACGTTGTCACATGTACTTAGGCTGTTTGAATTTACCAGTTCCTTTCACCTTTCATTAAATAATTTTTATGTTCACAAACTCACTCATGTATAGATTACAAACCCATACATTTACTTACGATAAGAGGCAGTGTTTGTTTGCTACCAAGTAATTTGATGAGCACTTCATCTGTTCCGTTAGCCGACATTGGCAATGGATTAATGCGTCTCGGCTTAGAATTACAAAAGGACAGCATGTCCTTGTACAGTTTAATTTCACTCAGGTGTGCTGGTGAACACCTTTCCACTCAGAGTGGTTCCACTGGCACAGCTCATCAGGTGAAGGTTTCTTTGTGCCACCACGGCTAAAGATCAAGTTTATTTTATGAAGTAATCCTCCAACGTGTGAAGAGGACTCACCAAGTCTACAGGGGAAGTAGTACAAGTAAAATTGATCCACCAGCAATATTGACCTTAATGTTATTGATTTATTTTTCCTTCATTTTGATTATGGCCATGTACTCTGCTTGTATATCAACTTCTGTACACGTTTGTCTGTGCGTGCGTGCGTGCGTGCGTGCGTGCGTGCGTGCGTGCGTGCGTGCGTGCGTGCGTGCGTGCGTGCATGTCTGTCTGCAAATATGCAAAAAAACCTTAGACATGCCTTAGGTAATACAGTAGTACAGATTCTTTATAATAAACAGCCCACAACATTTACATACACTGTTTCTCCACATATAATAACAACCATAACGATTATGTTTGACAAAACTTGAATTATGATTATTTGCAATTCACATGTGAACAAAATTGCCCAAACTTCAAAATTGCAGCTGCTGGAATGAAACCGGGATTTTTCTCTGACATTCCAACTACTACCCTACTGAGCCCTTACTGTGGAAAGAGACATCAAAATAATACTGACACAGAGTAAAAACAAGAAATTCGGTGCCCATGGTGTTCCAATCCAGTTCCAGTTGTTTAAACAGAAAATATTTACTTCAAATGATTCAAATAATTACTATTGTGGTAATGTTCACAAGACCATGTACATATATAATTATCAGCCCACAACTGGCTGGTCTGTCATGATTTCCATCTAATCGAAACCAACCACAGATAAGCCGATCTGTAATTATTTATATATGTGGAGCCTATTTTCTTGTTGTGTTCTCTAAAAGGTACTTACACCAGTCATTTCAACAGGGAGGCAGTTTGTTCCTCTACCCAGAATTAGCCTTTTTTAAATGTTTTTTTTTAGTTCCAGGGTCGTCCCTTTCAAATTGTGAATGTTGTTCCGGGCTTACTAAACACAATTTGGCAGGCAATACACCTTGAACATAGTTATTACAGTCTGAAGAACAGAACATTATATTAAATAAAACATGAAAAACTATGAAATCTATGCCTCCATTTAAACACAAACAAGACAGTCTACCTGTTTTCTTTCACAGCACACACGCGATCCACTCCAAGAAAATAGGCCGATCGTAACACTGCTCCGAAGTTCATTGGGTCCTATAAAAACATGAATATATTTCTACTAGATGTTAATTCCCATTAGGGCCTAGCTTGATGAGCATTGTTTGACAATCAACACTAAGCTTGATAAACCCCACTAAGGTCTTATCACACAATTCAGCTTGGTGACCTATTTCTAGGTTATCATGCTAATCAGTGCAGACCATTCAGTCTGGATGTCTATCTTTCTGCATGACTAATTTTCACTGATCCTGTGTGCATTCAAGGGTATGTCCAAATGTACCCCTTGAAGGTTTAATGTCTGATTATGTTAACATAAAATCATGTTGCAAATGTACTTGGCATTTATACCTAGTTTAACATTGTGATTGCCTAAATAAGTTTTAATGAGCTGCAGTTTTTAATATACCTTAATGAAATTTGTATTAATTTGTATTTAAACTCTGTGATTCAATAAACCACATTTTGGCAGTCACAATGCTGGAATATACAGTTTATACTGTATAATAAGATTTTATATTAAGATAATATCAAGTATATCAAACGTTGTGCCTTTTGATATACTGCATAAATGTATAAACATGCAATCCAGTTTGATAACCTATGATAATTTATAATTTTCCATTCAAACTGGTTGTTTAAGGTGTCACATGGTTGACATTTTGTACGTGTCAAAGGAATGTTTTGTATTTGACCTAAACGAAAACTACACAAGAATTTTACCTTGCAGCATTTCTATTCAATAAAATGAATCATTAATATAAGGGGAGGTATTTAAAAAGTACAACTATTTCATTTTAAGACTGATGCACACTAGCAGATAGGCCCATGAAATGAACATATAAAAATTGTCTTTGTTTTACACATGAACATTAATTATTTAAATATAATATTATTGTTTTATTTCCAGTACTTAGTTATTACTGATGAATAATTAAGAATAATCTAGAAAAAGAATATTTAGAGTTGTTACAGAGTGAAAGGATTCAGGGATCAAACTGACGGGGGGGACTGCAAATATTACTAGGCCCAAATTTTTTGGAGGATATTTTAAATAAGATTTTTTATATAGATATCAACTGAAGTCTGAAAATTTACCAACCTGAATAGAATCTAGAACCAGCCACAGTTTTGCTGTTCTACCAACTTCACGTGGCTCCAATCTACAAACAAACATGCAGTTTAAAAAAAATTATACTCTAGAAACAATCAGGCAGTGTTACCAAATTTATAATAATAATCTTTATTGATACATAATGTTCAGTATTGCACAGATGTAGCAGTAATATGAAACATGTATACATTACGTAACAATTGGAACAAAGCAACACATTGCTTGTGTTCCTTATTCATGTCATATTTGTACTGAGAACTATAATTCGTGTCAAAAAACAACATAATACATAAACATCTTCATAATAAACTAACTAATTAATTAATAGTGCATTATACGAGCACCGTAACACTGAACACCAGGTACATCTTAACATGACAACATTATACGAGTACCGTCACACTGAACACCCGGGTGCATCTTAACATGACAACATTATACGAGTACCGTAACACTGAACACCGGGTGCATCTTAACATGACAACATTATACGAGTACCGTCACACTGAACACCAGGTACATCTTAACATGACAACATTATACGAGTACCGTCACACTGAACACCCGGGTGCATCTTAACATGACAACATTATACGAGTACCGTAACACTGAACACCAGGTACATCTTAACATGACAACATTATACGAGTACCGTCACACTGAACACCAGGTACATCTTAACATGACAACATTATACGAGTACCGTCACACTGAACACCCGGGTGCATCTTAACATGACAACATTATACGAGTACCGTAACACTGAACACCAGGTACATCTTAACATGACAACATTATACGAGTACCGTCACACTGAACACCCGGGTGCATCTTAACATGACAACATTATACGAGTACCGTAACACTGAACACCAGGTACATCTTAACATGACAACATTATACGAGTACCGTCACACTGAACACCCGGGTGCATCTTAACATGACAACATTATACGAGTACCGTAACACTGAACACCGGGTGCATCTTAACATGACAACATTATACGAGTACCGTCACACTGAACACCCGGGTGCATCTTAACATGACAACATTATACGAGTACCGTAACACTGAACACTAGGTGCATCTTAACATGACAACATTATACGAGTACCGTAACACTGAACACCCGGGTGCATCTTAACATGACAACATTATACGAGTACCGTAACACTGAACACCAGGTACATCTTAACATGACACCATTATACGAGTACCGTCACACTGAACACCCGGGTGCATCTTAACATGACAACATTATACGAGTACCGTAACACTGAACACCAGGTACATCTTAACATGACAACATTATACGAGTACCGTCACACTGAACACCCGGGTGCATCTTAACATGACAACATTATACGAGTACCGTAACACTGAACACCAGGTACATCTTAACATGACAACATTATACGAGTACCGTCACACTGAACACCCGGGTGCATCTTAACATGACAACATTATACGAGTACCGTAACACTGAACACCGGGTGCATCTTAACATGAAACAATTACATTAACGCAGAATTTAGCATTTGTTTGCTAGAATTAGACGCTTGGTCCTTCGTTTGAACATATGAAGAGATGTACAATATTGTAAATAGTTATTTGTAGTAAATGTATTCCAGATTTTAGGATTTTAAACATCTTCATAATAAACTAACTAATTATTTAATAGTGCATTATACGAGCACCGTAACACTGAACACCAGGTACATCTTAACATGACAACATTATACGAGTACCGTCACACTGAACACCCGGGTGCATCTTAACATGACAACATTATACGAGTACCGTAACACTGAACACCGGGTGCATCTTAACATGACAACATTATACGAGTACCGTCACACTGAACACCAGGTACATCTTAACATGACACCATTATACGAGTACCGTCACACTGAACACCCGGGTGCATCTTAACATGACAACATTATACGAGTACCGTAACACTGAACACCAGGTACATCTTAACATGACAACATTATACGAGTACCGTCACACTGAACACCAGGTACATCTTAACATGACAACATTATACGAGTACCGTCACACTGAACACCCGGGTGCATCTTAACATGACAACATTATACGAGTACCGTAACACTGAACACCAGGTACATCTTAACATGACAACATTATACGAGTACCGTCACACTGAACACCCGGGTGCATCTTAACATGACAACATTATACGAGTACCGTAACACTGAACACCAGGTACATCTTAACATGACAACATTATACGAGTACCGTAACACTGAACACCGGGTGCATCTTAACATGAAACAATTACATTAACGCAGAATTTAGCATTTGTTTGCTAGAATTAGACGCTTGGTCCTTCGTTTGAACATATGAAGAGATGTACAATATTGTAAATAGTTATTTGTAGTAAATGTATTCCAGATTTTAGGACCAACATAAGTCAAAGACAATTGTCTGCAATTAGTCTTGCAGTATGGTATTTTATATGGTATTTTTACACTTTAAAACAAACATGCAATGTTACCAAGTTTACATAGTCTAGAAACAATCATACAGTGTTTTCACTCTGTTAATCAACGTAATGAATTCACCATTCAGGTAAAAGACATGAACTATCACCCTTTATTACACGTCTGCAATACCAACAGACATGTGCAGTTATGATTTTATAAATGCATGTGTTCAATTACAGATATATTATTATAATTATGTCATGATGTGATCATCGTGTTCAACATGGCACCTGTGATGATGACAAAACTAGGTACTGTGTATTTTATCCCATATAAATGGCCAATGAACATTCCAGTTGCTTTAAAACTGATTCACAAAGGTTCAATTAGAAAACATTTCTTAAAGACTTCATAAATCACATACTATTTCTTGAGCCAAACAATTGATTTAAATTAAAATACGATACAAAACTTTGTTAAAACATACCGTCCATCTTCTTCTTCAATGTGTCTGTAATCAAGACAAGTTGCATCCAGGCAGACTCCCTGTAATAACAAGCATAAACAGTTACACAGATAACACATTTGTAATAACACATGCCCCTGTACTCAGGTTCAATCCAGGCCACGCTTTTGCACCATTGACGCAATATTATAACAAATGACCCACAAAAATGTCACGAATGCACCTGAAGGGCACGTAAATGTGGCATCTGGACAACACAAATTCAGTTGACGTGCCCTAAAAAATAAATCTACATTAATTGATGAGGAAATCCCTTCATTTATTCAATATTTTGTATGTATCCGGAATTTGTGTGCAAGACAGCCAAGACACTATAGCAAGTAATTATTATGTCCTCGTTCTGGCCGATGGTTTATCGTACTGCACTACCTACCGCTAATTCCACACAAGTTCGCTAGGCGTATAATTATTTGCCAAAGTGCGAACGTTGTGTTTACCAAGGCATCAAATATCCGCACCCACTGTGTGACCGCTAGAAAGGATTATGAAATGAAGTAAAACGCAAAAATCACTCCTACACGTGGGGCAAAAGGCTACGCATACAGCCTAAAGGTATTACACGTAAAAATTTGTTGGAAATTTAAATTATTACCGATAATAGTACAGGCAATAATGAAATTCGCTACCAAGCGTAATCACACAGTACTTTTTAAATGAATTTTAACTTTGTGTTTGCGTAGGCCCACACGCAGCCTGCACCCCAAATATCCACGAAGGTTTGAAGAAGCCTAAATGAGGCAAGCTATCTAGATTCAGTCATGTTCTGTTTTTAGAGAGTGTTTGATGTGCGTAAATTCCGTGACAAAGAAGTGACTTCCATGACTGTAAGATCGAGGTGGACAATAGGCTTCCGTTATATACCAGGAAATACTGCACTCTGTCAGTCAGAGGTGGACTTGGATGGGGACTGAGTGACATGGGTGGGGACTGGGTGACAAGGGTGGGAACTGGGTGTCATGGATGGGTACTGGGTGACATGGGTGGGGACTGGGTGACATAGGTGCAGGCTGGGTGACATGGATGGGGACTGGGTGACATGAATGGGGACTGGGTGACATGGGTGGGGACTGGGTGACTTGGATGGGGACTGGGTGACATGGATGTGAACTGGGTGATGTGGGTGGGGATTGGGTGACATGGGTGTGGACTGGGTGACAAGGATGGGGATTGGGTGACATGGGTTGGGACTGGGTGACATGGATGGGGATTGGGTGACAAGGACATGGACTAGGTGACATGGATGGGGACTGGATGACAATGATGGAGACTGGGTGACATGGATGGGGACTGGGTGACATGGGGGACAGTGTCTGTCAGTATTGTGCTCCCTCACTGAAACGTTGTTGACCATTAATGATGTTTATCCCATCAAAACTTTTGAAAATATTCACAGGATTCCAAAATGGTTAAAAATGGGTTAAATCACCTAATAACATGCATCATTGTGTAAGGGATGCCGGGGAGCACAGGGTGGTCTCATGGCATTACCCATGATAACAGAGGGTAAACAACAGACTGGGCAACGATTCCTACTATACTGAATGGTAAACATTTGTCTGTTGGTACAGCAGCCATTATAGAGATACAAACACTTACATGCGCACACACATGCACACACATGCACACACATGCACACACATGCACACACATGCACACACACACACACACACACACACACACACACACACACACACACACACACACACACACACACACACACACACACACACACACACACACACACAAACACAAGCACACACAGTAACAAACACATGCACCCACACAAACCGTCATTACTACCACCACAAACACCTCACGCCCCACACTTCCACAACAAAAGTTGGTTCTCTGTTTCATTCAAGGCCCTCAATCTTGGCTGAATGCTTCAATCTTAATACTACCTTACGTTCATCAGTGTCAATCTATTTTAGTCCCGGTAGCCAAACCTGCTGTCTCTGAATGTGCCCATCCTGCAGGATGGGCTCATTCAGAGACAGCAGATAAGGCATAAAACATACTCATTCTTTAGAAATAATACAACAACAATTATCCTCCCACCTAGTTCCTGTTGTGTCCTCTTGTTTTTGCAAAAATCTAAATACATACTGGAAAAAACAGGCACAGGAAAAATTATAAAATATATCCTGCTTGAATCCGATAAAGTGTACATATTAACATGCAGACATGATGTGTGCAGACGACCATCAAGAGAACTGTGAAAGGCCATAGAATGTAAAAGGATAGGTGTTTCATTCTTCTACTGAACACTAAAAAATGCAGAATATGTGTCCCTGTAGCACCAGTTGCTCCCATTAAGGGGAGGTCTCAAACATTCTCAAGGTATAAAAACATATTGTTCAGTAGGAGTGGCTATTGGGGGCAGTTTCACTATTGTCGTAGTATTGCGACTGTTGTATATATATATATATCTATATAGCAGTCGCAATAGTATGACACTATATATATATATGGATGCGTATGCGAACTATCATTGATATCAATAGGTCAATATACTATCCGCAATAACTATTAATAGTTAAATTTACTATTGTTGGTACACTATCATAACACTGATTATCATGATGCAGTGATTGGTCGATGTCTTTGTGCGACTTCAAATGAAGTACATATCCCCAATTACAATTGCGCAGTCATGTACAGATGTGATGCACTATATGAGCAACAATGGAGAGAACACATAGAAAGGATGCTGGCCTAAGGCAATTCACTTACAACTGCAAAGAATTATCAAAACATTTGTAAAAACAGCAATGGTTTGTTCTTGAATGACGATATGAACAATAAAATGGACAACTAAACAAGATGTAACAGACACAACATGGCTTCCAAGACATTACCCAGCATGCTGTTATGCAGGTGCTGATAGGCTTCCATTGTGCATTAATACCAATTTCATTTCTTAGGTGGCGCCACTGTACATTTTTTCCCAACAAGTGCAGAAGACCAAACCAGCAACCACCAATACGTAATACACGACACATTTGGTAGCTTGTTAAACTTATGCTGTGGACCACCGCCAAGAACTGTACAAACATATGCCAGAGAGAGCAATATCATTGCAGGTGGTAAGGGGAGGGTCAATTGTAGGGTGTGTATATAACAGACAGGTGATTAAGTGGGGTGAATGACACTCAACTCCAGAATCACAAACATCAGGTGTATTCAGCATTGGTGGGAAGGGTACAGTATATACCCACAGGGTTGGGGGGCTAAGTACAGGTAGTTGCATATGTACTAAAAGTAAACAAAATCCAGTATTTGGATTTGCATTTGGTTGGGGGCCAAATACTTGAACTTGCATTTAAATATTTTTTTTAGTGCTTGGAGTAGGACTTTGATTTTTGAAATCACAAGAACTTGTACATCTTTAGTACACTGTACTTGCCAAAATATCAAGTACATTTCAAGTAGAACAGAACCTTGTTTAATGGGTATTTCACTACTACAAACAACTCACAATTATGGCCAACATAGCCGTCTCAAATAATTTTCATAACAGTAAAGTATCGGAGCTCATACCAGATAATACAGTCACCTTGCTATTCAGGTCACTCTGACCTAGTCCCCATGGTGACCTTAATAGTGAGGTTCCACTGTACATAACGTCTTAACTACATAGAATACAAAGATTGCTTCTAAAAGTACTGTTTTGCCTGTGTCACTGAATGCCCCCCGGATTATGTAGTATTGTATGCTTTGAATTAATATCTGTAGATGGCAATAAAGATTACATATATGACAATGATGCCCCTTAGGAATTTAGAAAATGACAATCTCGCTGTTTGCCCATTCATTTCCAATGCCCCCCTTTAACGTGAATACATGATTAGATTTCAAGGTTGCAGTAAATGTAAAAGTGCTAAAGAGCTACATCTGCTCAGGTGGCAAGTTTCCAGAGGTTTTACCTCTGCCCTGTTCTACTACAGCATGAAATGCATGGCTAAAGTGTCGAGAATATAGGCTTGACACGGCCATCGAGGTATTTATTCAGCTATAATATGTAGAAGTATTTACATACCTAAGACTTTACGTACATAGAATGCTTACTAAGACTAGTAAGAGTAAGACATGCAGGTAAAGAAATGCCTGTATGTACACATCATGAATGTTGACATTCACACGCACGCATGCACACTCACACACACAGACTGCATGCACACACAACGCGCGCACACATACATGCCGCACACACACACACACACACAGCGACACACTACAAAACACACACATGCATGCACATGCACTCAAACACATGGAAACAAACACAAAAACAAACATATACACACACATACGCACAATAACAGATCAAAATACATGCAACACACTAGTTTATGCAAAGCAAATATGATATATACACGTTAATGTAACCATATGTTTCTGTTTTTGCTAGTTTTTGACCAACATCCGTACAAAAAACACCAGGTGAAGAGAAATCCATATAAATGCAAAACACTTCCAACGGGAGTTTCAAAAGCAAACAATGATCACTTGTTCATGCATAACAACATGCTATGTGCAATGGGAACGCTAACAAAGATACACTTGTGTGTGCCTGAAATGCATTAACTCCACCTGTCTCGGTGAATCAAGCCTTTCACGTGTCAAAAGAACTTCTCTGGTTGTTTTTAGACAAACTGTTGAAAGGCTGATCTGATGAGTTCTTGCATTGATGAGCTCGCTATGTTATCACTTACAGCTAGCATCCATTCTTTGGTCTCTCTGGGTGCTGTATGGATTGGAAATATATGTCTCACATAGTGATCAATGTGTAAAAAACTGCATCTCGTTTACAGAGAATCATATCATGAACTTGTAGTAGGTTCTGTATGATTCATACCAAAATACCTGACACTTATCTTAAATACAGAGTGAAAAACATCCACAACTAGTGCAATCTCTGGGACTAAGTTAAAAAGCAACAACATATAGAAGTGTATTTCATTTATATGTATTTCATTTACATAACATCGTGTTTGTTTTTATAAATGCTTTACAATAAGAAGCAGATTATATAAATATTGCTTATGCTTCTTCTAAGAAAGCCAGGAAACCTTCAGAGGTTTCTCATGGTGATATCTATTTGACATCTGGAATATCTTCAGTGTTGAAGGTAGTAATGTAGGGACGTCAACGTTGAAAACAGAACAGTGTAAAGACTCCAAATAGTGAATACAAGGGCTTAGTTTTCATTCATGCATGCAAATCACTTTAAATTACTTGTGCTGTTTGCTTTGATGCAAAAACCTGTCGAGAATACTACACAGTGCAATATTTGTACACAAAACAGCAAGTTTCTGTGAAAAATGTAAAAAACTCCAAAAAGTCACAGCAGTATTGCATAATGCAGAACCTGAATGACAAGTGGTTATTACAAGTACACTCCCACAATCATTATAGTGTGTGCCAAAAAATTGTGATATATGCTTATACATATATGTACATAACAACGAAATATTTGTTGAAATCTACACAATGCAATTTTACAATCTACACAATGCATTTTTACAATTCCAGCAATTATTTTTATAAGCTGCGTCTTACATATTTATATCTTTAACTACAGATTTTAATTTGAAATTGAAAGACCGCAAGATAACATATATTACACAAAAAAGACAAACTCTGTTCTTTAAAACCTTAGGTGATATACACACACGCATATATATATATATATATATATATATACATACATATCCTCAATATATACATAAATAATGTGTGCACGTATTGTTTTTCTCAAGAAAATGTAAATATGTTCACATGTGGTAGAACAATACAAAATTATTGAGCTATACAAAGTTTTATGGCTGGCATGTTTTTTATGACATTCCATTCTAGTTTTCGTGTCATGACAGCCGCCACTGCCGACTGGACCATACACTCCCTCTAGATGAAGCCACACTATCTCGAGAACTTCTCGGCGACATCTGCACTGCATGGGCTTCGTTTAGGGTCAGCACGACCTTGTGCAGACTGGTTGAAGGTTTTCGTATGAACTTTTCTTTTGTGTTTTGCACTTGATTAGGAATCACAGGGCTAGAGGGCTGCCTTGGTGACTTGATCGAGCCACCAAGCTGTATAACGGTCACCCTGGCACTACTGTCTCCGTCATCGTGGATCAACTCGGTCCCTACACCACCAACCCTTTGTGATACGAAGTGTCGACTTTTGGGTTTATCGAAGACTGACTGACACTGCTCAGAGGTTGCTCGGGGGAGTGGTGGGCGGAATCGGGGAAGAACGGTCTCCATGGTTCCGTAGTGATCGGGCGTGACCACTCTCCTCGCTCGGTCAGGATTCCCCCGGAACGAAACTGAGAACTTCCTGTCTGGAGTTTGTGTCACCTTTGACCTACTCTCCATCACCTTCTCGCTACCAATTGGTGGATAACTTGTCCTGGTGGCGCCGTTTGTAACGACGCCACTGCCCAATCGCGGGGTTCCAACTCTTACGTATGCCCGCATATCTCCCACCCATCCGGGAGAAACTTGGGTCTTCCTCGGTGTAATTCTGCCCGTCTGTTGGGACCATGAGCCATCGCTGTCACTGAAATCATAAGTGTCAAGAGTGGCGAGCGACTTGCAAGTCCTTCCTGACGGCCTTGGTGACTCAAGCGCCGACGTCATCACAGACGACACCTCCGCTAGGGTACTGGTGATGTCATCGTCCAAACGTACTCTCGCTGGCCCAGGCAGATCTTCCGCAAACACGATGTCCTCGCTTGATTTCCCCGTCCCATTACTTGAGGTCCAAACTGGGTTGACCCAAATTTTGTCATAAGAGCCAGCAGATCTATCTGTGGCAAAGTGGACACGTTTGATGGGGATTTTCTTCTCTGATCCATTAACTGTTTGGCTACCTGGAGATATATTTGGTTCAACATTTCTTGGTTTCACTACCGGCACGTCCGTCAAAATGTTTTCATTAACGGCTGACATTGTATTGTCGTTCAATCCGTTGTCAACGTTCTGTCGAAGATACAGCAACAGCGATAGCATGTTGTCATAGTAATGCTTCACCTCGGCTTCTACCCCATTGACGGTCAATGTCAATAATTTGAGCTGTTCCAGATGCTTCTGTTCACCAAGTAAGCATTCTTGTGACAGTGCTGCCCCCTTCTGGATACTACATGCAAGAGTCTCGCCTGTTCGAAGGCAACTAATCAGTAGGTCACGCAGATTTCTGACTTCCAATTTCAGGCCCACAATTTGGTTTTCTAGTTCCTGTTTATGCTGTACGAGGGAGCTCTTTAGCTCGCGTTGTGCGACCTGCTGGGTGGCAGCATTGGTACTGTGCAGCGACGCGAGCAGTCGATCGAGCAGCTCACTGAAGTTCGAAACATCACCCTGGCGTAGTTGGTTGGCAGCTGGAAAGATTCAAATGCACAAATTACTTCACATTTTCAATCATAGAATGTTAAAAGTACAAAAGATGTTAGGTTTTTTCATAAAGTCATTTGATACGTCATAACATTGCACTTATTCTAACATCTCAGCGGGTGAAAATTTAAAATCATATTTACATAGAACATATAATGTCCACAATATTAGTTATTACTTTATAACAAAAGCAATACCTTTAAAAATCAAAAACTCTGTTTTGTGAAAGTACATATTTGCATTACAATAGAGAAAACGGTTTTAATTTTTGACTCAGTGAATTTTTCAATTAATATGTGAATATATATATATATATATATATATATATATATACTCCTATTTTTAGTATATATCAGTGTCTATATTAAAATCAAAGTGTGGGTCTATCAGTGTATGACTGAGCTGAACATTGTCAGTTAAATGCATGTATGTGACTGAAATGTTGTAGGTGTCTTTGCTGCCATATTAGGGTGATTAGATGTCCCTTGAGCACTTTGTGCTGCCACGGAAGAAGATTGTGTTCTATAATTTAACGTATTTACACATGAGGCAGCAGAAGCAGAGGAAGACCTTAGAGACAATGGGGTAAGGACATAGAGGAATGGATGGGTGCAGATGTCTGGCGAGTGGGGAGACTGGCAAACGAAAGAGCTGTCTATAGACAATACATCAAGGCTGCAACGTCCGGAAATGGATAAGCAAACCCAATACATAATAAATTATTATTGTGATATTTGTGGACATTTTAGCATCGTATTGGAATTGGACTAACACCTATAAACATAACATTTCAAACTGGCATTCAATTAACTTGACTGCACCAATTTCACTGCATTCTATTTCTACCACTGATATATAAGTATATGTACATATGTATACTTGTAACATTTATTCGTGTGTTTATATAGTTGTGCACTATAATTATAATTTTATGTATATACTTTTTATCTATGACATTTAAATCAGCCCTTTTACACTTTTTTTATTAACATGATACTTAACAGTTCTATTTAATTTATTAAGTTTTATGTAAAGATCCCTAGAGCATTTTTAAAGTGGATTCAACGCTATATAAATGTTAATGATCATTATTAATATCTACCCCGGTATCTATTTAACAATCTTAATTTCCCCCAAGTTGCCCTGGGGAGATGGGGATCTTGGACACAAATGGAATTACCTGTTACTGCATCTTGCCTATCACGGCTGACAGTGACAAGTGTCCATGCAATTTCTGACAGGGTGCCAAGAAACAAATGCTGGTACAATAGCATTGTAGCTTGTCAGTATACAGAAACATAGTAGCTAATAGCTATCCATGGGCATCTTATAAAATCTTTGATCTTAAAGGTGGCTTTAACGAAAATAATAGGTGTCTTTTAATTATAACCTCGCTCTTAGTCTTAGTACATAGCTTAACCTTGTATACATACATATGTAAGATTTTATATGAACAAGCCTAAAGTTATTGTATTATATTGTATTGCATTATATATGCAGATTGTGTATTGGAGACTTTATGTACACACATTGGGAGGCTTTACAAAACTACACATTTAATTGATGAATTAGTTACATGGGCCAGATTGTCATAAGCAATTCTTCACAAGTTGGCTTAAACTTCAGGAAAATCCCCCCAAGGGAAGGCAGGTACATTACCATACATATTCTGTATATACAAGTCTTGTGTAAACACCTTCAGATTTGATTGTATGTTGCACAGGTGTCTATTTCGTGTGACTTGATTAAGTACTTTTGTAAGGACTGGATGAAGAATGGCTGTTTACACATGACAGTGTACAGTGCTTAGCTATACATATATATAGGTGTCTATATAGTCAGTCAGTTACCTTTCTTTAATGAAAGAGAGAATTAATGAATGAATCACTGAATGAATGAATGAGTGAATGAATGAATCACTGAATGAATGAATAAAGGAAGGATGGAACGAACGAACAAACAAACGAACGAATGAATGAATGAGTGAATGAATGAATCACTGAATGAGTGCAGCCCACCACCACATTATTTTTGATTCAGATTTAGAACACAATGCAAAAAATTAGTGTCGTTTAGGTCATAGTATTCTTGTACAGACTAAATCGGGAGATAATTACTTGTATTAATATATACTTAGTGAACTTTGTTCAACATTTTGCTGCACTGCCTCAATCTCGATATAGATCTATTCTATGAAATTGCACCAGAATTGAAAGAACCAAAATAAGCACACAAGTAAAGGGGAGGTCCCAAAATACATTAAACATTACATAATAATAAACTTCTATAGCGCCTATATCCTCAGGAATCTGAGGTGAAACGTACAAGGATTGTAAGGGAAAATCATAAACAGCGACGCAAGAGTCATTATTAGAGCAAGAGACTAAAAGGTTAGGGTGGAAATGCAATTTCAAAGAAATAAGTGTTGAGTTTTTTTATGAAAAGGGGGCTACATAATTAGAGACGATAACATCATATGGAGGTTATTCCAGATTTTGAATGCAGCTGTAGAGAAAGCACATTTGCCAATGTTAAGCTGTCTTGTATAAACACCTTTAGATCTGGTATATGTGGGTTTCGTCGTCACCGTGTATTGTGGGGGAAACAGACTGCTGCAACCATGCCACCAAGTGAAACATATATTAATCCAAACTGACACTAATAGTCATTTTGGATAGTCCAAGTCCAACGCCACGTGTTGATGTCTTTGTGGAGGTGGTTTGAGCTAATACTAAATGCATACCGTTTTTTGAACTTTGTGAACTGACGAGACAATTCCTATGTTTTGCAAGACCACATTTATATCTGAGCTGATGCCATATACCAGGGTAATAACATTTCTAGCAAATTAATTCTGTAATTTGCTATTGACCTTAGTAATAATGAGGTGTTAGGGCCATAATTTCTTGCTAACACTTAATTACACGGCACTTAGGTACTAATGTCATACCATGTTATTAGTTTCTCAGGTGCACGACTTCATTCAGTAACCACAATTAATTATGTATGCCTCTTTAGACATAATTTATATTTTACTCTAAGAATATACCTTGTGAATGTGTGGCTTTATTATTCATTAATCGCCTATTTGCATACAACCATTCCATGTCACATAACATATGAACAGGTCAATTAACAACTGCAGTTGGTTTAATAAAAAGTGCATGTACACTTGCTTAAGTTGTTGAAAGAATTTACTTTAGTCACTACATCTTGTAACCGGCCAAGGCCAATTATTAAGTCAACATCAACAACTAAGTGAAAGGAACCATTTATATTCCCAATCTGAAATAAATATAATCTAAAAATAGTGTCCTGATAGTCAACAATTTTTTTAACCCCCTCTCCGTCACCCTGTTCAAGGCCCCGGTCACGCTTTTCTGTACATTTTTCTGCACGGTCGAGGTGACATCACCGCAGGTAGAACCGCTAGGATTTAGCATCACGCGCTTCTATGCAAGTTGGTGTTTCAGGCCATACTTAAAATTGCAATCACGGAATTTAATATTGTTTGATATCAATGTAAAGATAATAATCTTATCTACAAGTTTGCTGCTGGTTGTACCCAGGATTTGTTATTAGTTTTTGAGTTTTTGTCGTTTGAACATTGCAAATGCTTAATTAATGGTGGCGGGTATAATGCAAGGTTGAGTATTCGCGATATTCAAACGGCAATAACTCGAAATGTAAACACAATTCCTGTGTACACCCAGCGACAAACTTGTCGAAATTACGGTGATATCAACAGATGTTAATTTCCGTTATTGCATTTTCATGTACAGTCTGAAACAACTGGCCACACCACCGTTCACCGTGCTAAAGGATAGGGCGCGCTCTGCGGCCCTGCCTGTGGTGACGTCAGCAACATCTGACACACAAATGACCATGTTTGAGTGGGCTCAGTGACATGAGTTTGCAATGAACTGGCTTCAAACTTGGCACATTACTTGACAACAGTACTAACTTTATGTATACAAAGTTTCAAAGACATTTAAAGTTTAAATTCACTTAGTTTCTTAAGCCTTCAACCCACTGAATTTGTCTATCACATGTATGGTTTTTAACATGTAACAACCTTTTTAATTTATCACCAACTGGTAGATCTAAGGCTATTGACTATAAAATGACTACAAAAAGGGGTGACTGGACCTCAGCGCTGGGGAGGAGAAACATTTACATGCCCCAACACTAACATATTAATACATAGATTCCCTTCCTGCCAGAAAGTACAGAAACATGGATATATCAATATATTGACCCCTCCACATGAATAGAAAACAGTAACATGAGGTCAACTACAGTAGTCAAGTACCTTCAATGACAAGCAGCCGGTCAGCCACATTGGTTTGACCACTGGCCTGAAGCACTGCACAGAATCGGCAGAATGCACCAGGCCCATCAATGGTCAAGAGGTCAAGCAAGCGGTCGACCTGCTTTGTCGCTGTCTTGTGTCTCTGCAGAAAGAAAGAAAACTTCACGATTGATTTGGTTCAAGTCTTGATCAATACAAATGGAAGGTTCACAATCTGACCATTTTTCTGTTAAATGATATTGTTAGTACACTGCAATAAAACATGGACACTGTCATGTCTATGCAACATGTCCACTGTGGCCAGACTACTGTTATGGATAGGTAGTCGACAATGTAAATTTGGTCTTTTGGAACGTTCAAAAGTGTCCATCCTAAACTGTTTTTTCACTATGGATATGAGTCCACGAAACCAGGTTTCACTGTAAAATGTTTATAGTATAAAACATAATTTTATGATAAACCTGATCAGTCCATAACTTTGACATGGACAAAAATACGAGAAAAACATCAACAAATACTTGACACTTTTACAAAAAGGCTCACAGTGATGGTGAACATCAAAAACATATACAAACGATTCATATTATACACACAGCTGTTAGTCTGGAGACAAGTGATGCTAAATACAACGGCCGGGTCTGGTTTCCACAATTTCGGACAAAATACTACTCAGTCAGTGAATTTCCTGCTAATAATAACCACCTCTGGGAACAGAACAAGGTCACTTTAAACTAAATCACGTTATGCAAACTGTAAAAATATTCACACATACCTTAATATCATTGATGGCAGCTTTCGGAAGAACTTTCTTCTCGAGCAATTGCGACCACAGCACATCGCTGGCCACTAGGTGGTGCTGCAGGTAGTAGCGATTGCACGCGAGCACATTGCGATGCAGGCCTTCGCTGCCACCAGGTGTCCCGGCTGTCATTCTGCTGTCAACCAGCAGAGGGCACTGGGTGACACAACTACAAATTTGCTCCGGATTGATAACTTGGCTTCGAAGGGCAGCGTAAAAAATACCGCCAAGATGGGTAGATAAACAAACTGATGACACCAATATAAAACCGACTGTCACTGGTGTTGTCACACGCTGCCAGTGTCACAATTGGACACCGATGCCGCACTCCACTTCAGCAGTGGTCTGTGGCAGGTGATTACAGCAAGAAATCCCGTCTAACTGCACTGTGACGGTTGGCAACACCCACCAACCAACACTGTCAATATCTCTGTCTAATCTCACTGTTTGGTTTCACTGCCACAGTTCACAACCAACCACTAATCTCTAACCACTCATGGATGACGTCTTTCATGTGAAGTGCCTGTGTAACGTGATCCGATGTCACATGCTCACTGTAGATCTGCGTGTTCGTCCTCCTACCTTGCCAGGTACACTGTGACTAAATTTAGGTTCAACTCAACACGGCGTCAATGCGTACTGACTCGGTCCTGTTCCTTTGACAGCGGAAGAATGCCCTATTATTGGTGCTCTCTGTCCCTCCTGGAGGCATTACAATAACTGGGCCACCACCGTGTAATCTTTTCCGTGTTACACACGACGACTTTATGTAACTTCCACGAAACTGAATTTAAGCACAACATGGGTGTCTTACACTGGGATTTCTTATAAGTTTGCGTTGGTCATTTTGTAATGACCAGCTGTGGAACTGAGTCACTGCAGATGTGTACAGTATTATATTCTGTTTGTCTTGGTAACTATAGGGGAATGTCTCAACAAAATCTTCACACAGGTACACAATCTTCTTGACATGTAGGAAAATGTTGACACAAATTGTTTATCATGCACCTAGCAAAGTCTTCATACACTTAGCAAAATCTTCACACAGTAGCAAAATCTTTACATAATAGCAAGTAGCAACATTTGAACACACTTTTCAAAATCATTGTGCATCTGCAAAATCTTCACACAGTAGCAATGTCATAAGAAAGCAGAAAACTGTCACACAGTAGCAAACACTTAACACAATGCCAACATTGTCACACAGTAGCAAACACTTAACACAATACCAACATTGTTACACAGTAGCAAACACTTAAAACAATGCTAACATTGTCACACAGTAGCAAACACTTAACACAATGCCAACATTGTCACACAGTAGCAAACACTTAACACAATACCAACATTGTCAAACAGTAGCAAACACTTAACACAATGCCAACATTGTCACAAAGTAGCAAACACTTAACACAATACCAACATAGTCACACAGTAGCAAACACTTAACACAATACCAACATAGTCACACAGTAGCAAACACTTAACACATTACCAACATTGTTACACAATAGCAAAAACTTAACACAATGCCAACATTGTCACACAGTAGCAAACACTTAACACAATACCAACATTGTTACACAGTAGCAAAAACTTAACACAATGCCAACATTGTCACACAATGACCAAATCTTCACACAATAGCAACATCTTCACATAGTAATACTAAAAATAAAATGGCTTCTTTTGCACATATATCCTCAGAAAATCCAAGCTCAGTGGCACAAATAAACCAAAGGATTACTTAAGCATTCTCATTATTATGTAGAAAGCAGTTGTTAACAGATGAATGGAATTGCTAAGAACCTTAACAATCACATAGCAGCAAAATATTCAAATAGTAACAAAATCTTCATGTAACACCAAAATCTTAACATTTATGCAAGCAACAACACGGAGACAAATATAGATATGAAAAAGGTCAAATGGATGACGTTTGTTTATTATGGGTAACCAGTGTATAAGCCTTTTTGGCACACTGTAATATTTAAATAAAAGAAATGTGGACTCGACAACCCAATGCCAGGCCTGTGACTGAGCCCATACTAGTCTCCTGAGCATCAGGCTGTTAGAGCCCACATTTCAACATACAAAGCAGCAGTGGTATTCCTAGAACAATTGAAAGGAATGATGCAGCACCAAAATCTTAACATTTGGTACTTAGCAACGTCTCCACAAAGTGCAAAATCTTCATGCAGAACAAACTTTGCACAAATGTGGACATAATAAAACAAATTATTTTAATTACAACTTTACAATTATGGTACGTACGAGTAATTGACCTTTGTAGCTGACCTGGCAGTCACAGACTAATAGCTATATTTCCGGCTAGAGTTCGTAGTGGTGAAAGCATTTACTTAAGTTATTGAATAAAGCACCATGAAATACGATGGACGTTTCACAGGCAAACAAAGAGCTTTATAACGGGGCATGGTGAAATGACAGCTAAGTACCTCTAAGTATACGCTAAGCACACCCGCACACATATTGAAGTAAATACTGAATGACGGGGAAATGGAAACATCAAATGCTTGAATTAACATGAGTTGGTGGCGTGATTAATCTGAACCAGGAGCATGAAAGGCTTAAACCAACATTTTAAGGAGTATGGATTGGTCATCGTTTCTTAGTTATACCACTTCAAGTGCAGTGACCAAAAAGCACCAAATAAAATGTAGTCTACAAGTGCAAATGCTCAGCCAAAACAAACATTGTGGCAATCATGCATGACCCGCAGACACGCATGAGTGCACACGATACTTCAGCACCACTATTCCAATAATACCAATATGTTAAGCCGTCACTTGTTCACTAAACAACACCTCTGCAAATCCTGATCAAAGACTATGTCTAAAAGACCTGTGTGTACATGGTAATAAAAGAGAAAGTTGTCTGTTAAAACCAGCATTCATCTTTAATTATTTGTATTATTGTTATAACAAGTATAATTAAACCAGTCTGGAAAAAGGTGTTATTTAAAGTACTTTTTTATGTACCTCAGAGGGATGTTTTAGATTTCTTCCTCACCAGATGTACAGGTTACCCGTTTTAATTGATGGGGTTTTAATTCATGGAGTTTTGACTGACAGCGTTTTGAACTATGTTTTACACTGATGTGGGTTTTGACGGATGTTCATTTTGATTGATAAGGTTTTGACTAACGGGATAATGAGTGATGGGATTTTGACTGATCAAAGTGGTTTTGAACTTCTGATTCGTGGGGTTTTGACTGCCGTTGGTTTTGACTGATGGTGTTTTGAGTGATAAGGCTATAGTGGATGCATTTTTCCTTATGATGATGGGATTTTGGTAGTTGGGGTTTTTGACAGAGATCAAGGGGGTTCCCAATGCACCCAGCTAACCACAACTTACAAGTTACACAAAACATTCATACATATGTTATCATGCATGTATACAGACACATTGTGTGCAAGCACAGTACTTAGAATCATTGATTTCTTACCTGATGAGGACGTGACCGTGAGAGGTAATCCAAAGTTCCGACATCACAACTCCGCACGGGAATACCCTGTTTTGTTGCCAGGGACAACAGTTCAGCCACCAGGGGTTTATCCGACTCCCTCAGACTGTCCTTCATAAACAGCTGATGACATTCACGCCTCCCTTGTTGAAGAGCCAGCAGAATCGGGTAGAGTCCAAAAAGAACTTCGCCTTCGACTTGTGGTCTCGTTGACCAATCCCTGAAATCATTCGGTCAGAATATTAATTAGTAATAGGCAAGTGGGCTTTAAAGTTAAAACTAAAGAATAGCAGATGATGATGGTCTAAATTTATAATTAATATCTATATATATTTAAAAGGTTTGGTTTGATTACATTTAAATTGTAATTAACAACATTCCACATCCAAATGCTTCACATTAAATTTATGAGTGGTTGGCTCTCACGTTAGCGGCGTATTTATAAAAAATAACATTTCTAAGCCTACTGCTGGGCGTGCACTACTAAACTTTTGTTGGGTGTCGTCTGTTTGGTCAACAAGCATCGATGACTTCTCATCTTACACCATTGTACATTACGCTACTTTTGTTGCTGCGATTAAATTTTCTAATGATGAATCGGTTCAACAAATGTTGTACAGATCAAATCAACACGCGATTTTTTTCAATTTTTTTTATTTGCGGACAGTCAAATGTGTATAACCAGGTACTCATCTATATAGTTGCATGGGCTGAATATTAACTGATATTCTGTAACTCATCACATGTGACAGAGCACAATGGATTGGACCGTATGGTACAATTCACCAACATAAGGAAAAGGAGAGGTGAAAGTATTGAATTTTGTTGGTTTTTTGCATTTTTAGAAACAAGAAACAATTCACTAATGATCTGTACAAAAGCAATTTGGAATTATTCTCTTGAAAAAGTGTTTCTGATATGTTTTTGATTGAACGGCATATACGATTTTAAATGTGACTACCTAACTTTGATGTCATCTGCCTCAACACCTGAATTCTTCAGGTGGGTCAATTCAATTTCAACCACACATAAGTTTGCAACAAATTAACATACCGTATTCGTTCCATTAAGCATTAAATACGCTTAGCAAATATTTGAGACATACCAGGGTGTGCACCCATTTTCTTGCGGTTCCTGAGTACAGTAATCTCAGCAGACGTGGCTGGCAAGTGATTTATACATCTCATGAGCAACAGAATACCAGAACACTGTAAAAATCTGATAATTTAGTTGGGCCTTTCGATGTTGTTTCATCACCAAGCTTTGAATGTAGTATGATATTGGTAGAAATTAAAACACAATGATGGATTCAACAGTCAAGGTTGGCATGGAGATCACTGTCAAGGCATCAGATGTTGCTAAAAAGTGGGTGTACGCTAATTAGGGCATGTATGCTTAATAGAATGAATACGGTACTTAGATATGGATGTCACTGGTATCAATGTAAAACTGAAAAGTTGCCTTTTTACATGACGCTCATAACTCCATACTGCAAAAAAGTACCCTAAGGTATGAACCGCCGGGGCACCTCACACACACATATAATATATATATATATTATATATATGCATAGAACGTCACAAAATTAAACTCGGACAATACTTAGCAATTATGACATAACATTTTCTAAGAAAAATAAATAATTTCATGGACTCTCAAAAAAGTATGTCTACTCACATTGCGCGTCGTTTCTTTCCCGGACCAGCCAGCCCATAATTGTACCAATTCCCGTCTTTCTGTTGTAGGTTTTCCTGAGGTTGACTTCGTGGCTCCAACCGACCGGTAGACTCTAACAATTCTTTGATGACACTTGGACTCTCTTCTTTTTCCCCTGTTACACCTTCTATCCGGTGAGACCTCCATGTAACCTCTCTATCATGTCTACCTTGTCTATACCTCTGAGAACTTCCATAACCCTTACGGAATTCCTCATTTTCTCCCCGTTGTCTGAAGGTCTTGTGATCTGAGCGGATCCTCCTTTCCTGTCTCCACGGATCTTTCCGTTCCAGCTCCAGAAGATCATATCCAGTGGCATCAGAATAACTCTTAAAATCATGCCGACTGCTCATGCCTTGTGTGTTTTCATTGTGTCTGTATACTTTGCTTCGAGATGCGTTACTGAAGTCCATTAGCATTTTCTTTGGCATGGTGGGTTTTGTAATCCTGCTTGTGGTGTGTCGTGATGGATTCAAATCAAACTGGCCATCATCGATGTTATGATCACTGCCACTCGGACTTTCACTTGAGGACGACATAAGCATCCTTTGTACAAATAATAAAGTCCGACAGCCAAGTTCATTTTGATCCTTCCGTGTGATTAAACGGGAAAGAACAGTTCTGCATATTGTATAATTCATGTTTTCACTTAAGTATTCCACCTAAAACAAAGAAGACGCAACCATTATGTGCCAGCAATATCACATTTAGGGATTCAAATAATGCTAAATTTGACAGTATTTTTCATTTAACTAATTGCTCGCACAATTAAATATTTTGGCACAATTTTAATTAATCAACATGTATAAGTACTATATTCTGGTTCTATAATTTATCAGACTGCTGAAACAATTTTCATTGCAACAGTGCTGACACAATGTGATTGTGCATGTTGCTAACAGACTTGACACAAAAGGGTTTTACTACAAGACCACAAAGTTGACGAACGACCACGCACGATCATGTAATATAATGGGTTGGTAAATAGTTTGGCCGTTGATGGTATGTATATGGTATGTGTGCATTGTTAAAAATTTTGAGTCTGTATTTCATCTGGGAGTTACACAATTTAGGCATTTTATCCGATTTTCCGGACGAGCATTTAGTCTTGGCACAGTAGCGCCACCTGGCGAATGAAACCAGCAAGTTACCACGGCACAAGCGATGATAAGTTGCGAATTTTGTTACTCCAACCAATGTGAAGAACATGTCATATGTGAAATTTGGCTAGCTGCACACACATACCTCCTACGTGCCACCAACAGCCTGCATGGTTACCAATACTACATACATTTTGGTCGTGCGTGGTCGTGTGCCTTTTAGTCAAACACAGCAGTCACGTTGACATTGGGCGATAATAGGGCGTTTACATACACTTACTGATAATGACAGTTTAATTTGGTTATCTGATAACACGACAACTGTGCTGCTGTTAATCATATCAACCCAACATAAATACTGATAAACAACAATATAGGGCACACTCACAATTGACTTCTTAAACGCTTAGTAACTAAGTATACGCCTCAGACACGCCTATCTCCTAGCCTCGGCAATGGTAGTGACATCTGGTGATTAGTCTTACAACTAAAAAAAGTTATCTGTTTTATCCACCAGGGTTTATTAAAGTGAACATTGAGTTGCCGTTATTTTTCCTAATCGTACATTCCATTGATAGTCTGGCTGGCGCTGCACACGCGCGCGCGTACACACACACATATGATGGCCGAGAAGGGCCATCGCGTTTTTGTGTGGCAACCTGCAGCGCCATGGGGCGATGGGCGATGCGATGAGCGATGTGCGATGCGATGGGCGATGCGATGGACGATGTGCGATGCGATGCGCGATGCGATGGACGATATGCGCGATGCGATGGGCGATGCGATACGCGATGCGATGCGCGATATACGGTTACACATCTTGTTATTGTGCACAAAAGATGATGTGATTGTACTTCTAAATATTGTCTCAGACATCTACTGGGATTGAATTTAGCCAAACAAAAACGGGTGCCACGCAGGCAGCTTCTTCGCAAAAACTAGACTAGGGACTGAAATCTGTTACTTTTTAAAATGAAATATGTACCTATTCAACATTTTATTTGTTAAATAATTATTGTTTCCATCTGGATATCCCTGATCACAAATATAAACACTATTTTGTGTGCCTGCAGACACGATGAACCAGGGATGGTTAAGGTATTTCTCAGTTTAACATTAACCAACTGTTTTGAAGCCTATTTGTTTATATTTATTAATTAATGACATAATATCTGTTCAGAATGCAAACATGTTACTGATGCCTTACATAAATTAAAATATAAACTTTTAATAATTTATGCTTTTTTATTTACTCCTCGGTCCCCAATACTTCCTTGTCTGGATAAAACTGACACATATTCCGTGAGACGATCTTCGATACAAATGCAGTGATGTTTAAAGACTTAATCTGGGTTAAGTAGTAGCACATAAAAGCAGCGTTGCGTCGAAATACAAGTGTCAATAAATAGGACCGCTCAAATCAGGCTATACCAGCGCTATTGGACCACGTAATAAACAGCAGAAATTGACAGGAAGTTAACTTGTAGCAGGTCTACTAGGAGGTGCACGGTGCGCGCGGTGCGTCTACAATTCGATTCACTTAGGGGTCATCTCAAAACGTCGATGTCCGATATCAGACGAAATTACTTTCATCTTGCCTCAGCCCCCCACCCACCCATTTTTTTAAACATTAATATGATGATACCAGTAGTTTACCAGTTTAGTAGGGTCTAACTGATTATAGTTATATATATATATATATATATATATATTATATATATATATGTATATGTATGTGTGTGTGTGTGTGTGTGTGTGTGTGTGTGTGTGTGTGTGTGTGTGTGTGTGTGTGTGTGTGTGTGTGTGTGTGTGTGTGTGTGTGTGTGTGTGTGTGTGTGTGTGTGTGTGTGTGTGTGTGTGTGTGTGTGTGTGTTGTTTTATTTATGTAAGGCATAATGAACATGATGTGTACACCTATGAAAATATATAATGTCATTAATGAATAAATATTCAAGAAATGTATACTTCAAAGCCCACGGTTAATGTTCAACTGAAAAATGCCATCAAACATCCCTGTTTTTCATGTGTAAATAAATTATCGTTTATATTTTCGATCAAGGATATTCAGATGAAACCAAAAATGAAATGGGGAGTGGTAGAAGAGGTACACACCTCATGCTATGAAGTAATCCGGTTTTGGTGCGAGAACCTAGATTACATTCTTTAAAGTGATTGCCCGCATGCCCCCATTTGTCTTAGTCTAAACTCAATCGCATTAGGCTTCTATCATAATATTTAGAAGTACAATCACATAATCTTTTGTGCACAATAACTAGATGTGTAACCGTATACACACACTCAAAGTCATCAACCATGGACACATGCGTTGAACATAAAATGCATCCAGTGTTGCCTAAGGTCACGAATTTGTTCAAGCCCAGACAACAAAGCCAAACCCAAAACACTGGCGTCGGAACATGGTGGATATTTGGTGGGTTGAGCCTCTCCAAAACCTCGATTTGCATTCCCCCTCTTGAGGCGCGCCAAAACAGCCACATTAAGGCTCTCCAAAATCACAATTTGCACACCCATTGAGGCTCGCCAAAATAACTCCATCTTCAGGCTCTTCAAAATCCCCGATTTGCACACACCCCCCCCCCCCCAAATATCTACATTGAGGCTCTCCACAAGCATGAATTTGAACTCCTCATATATCCCTGTCTGTCAGGGGTAAAACTGGCCTCGATTCCGATGCTCGATGTCTGATTTTTGTAATTTCTCTCGCTGATCCTGCACAGCTCTCTCCACCAGATCGTTCGCTCTCGTTTTCCATCTTTCTCCCAATCCTTCAAAATCTCTTTTTCCATAGTCTTCCCATCGCAGTCTAGTTCTTCCTCGCCTCCTTTTCCCTTCTCGTCGCGGTACATCTGCTCTGTTTGCCATCCGTTCTTTTCCCATTTTCTCTACAAGCCCTGCCCATCTTAGTTGACTCATGCTTATGCTTGTTCAGAAACAATTGTGTCGACTAGTCATATCAAAGACAATTAACCACAGGCGCAACTACGACCAGACGATGTAAATAAGTAGCATCATTCTAGTCCACTGCTGCAATGTTGGGAGGTGGTGCTGTTCTAAGTATAGCTCCTGACCCAGGGATTATCGCCTCCACAGACGCACCGACTTTGACACATCATGTAATCCACTTGCCAGACAAGAGATACAATTAACCAAAAGTGCTACTTAACCCCCACTTTAGTGCATCGGCACTTCCATGTGTAAATTACAATTTTGATATACTCGTTTGTGCTGAATCATATAGAAAACGACATTGCTCTCTAGTCTAAAAAATTCAGTTATGTTACAGCCATGTAACATAGCTGTTAAGGTGTATCAAAATGGGACGAGGAAAGGCGAATGTGTTTTTGGAAGACAATCGTTCAGATGGGATCACCTTGATGATATGTCGTAAGACATGTTGTTGTTGTCTATGGAAGTACCCATAGAAACCAAGAGTATACACCTAAACAATAAAAATATTGAATGAGTATTGGTTTACATTATTTATTCATTGTACATACGGAGAAATTACATTATCACATAAGTATGTACGGTATCAGCGGTATGCATGGTCATAGTAATTAGCATCACACGTTTTGCTTTCGTAACATCACACGTTTGCTTTCGTAACATCACACGTCAATTATATATATATATATATATATATATATATATATATACAACAATTACAGTGAAATTACAATTACAGTGAAAACATGATGTATATCAGAAGTATCTTTCTTAGAAAACTGAACGATGAAATACTACGCGTCTCAAGGAATCATTTCAATCGACGATTATATTAACATACAATAAGTAATATGTTGTACACACTTCTGAAATACCGTGCTTCTTTGTGCATATTCGTTAAATTTGTTTGCACCGCACGTTTTAAGAGAAATCATTAACACAGAGTATAGTTGGCACTTATCAAATACGAACGAGCGTAAGACGCACAAGCGATACGGTCATCCGAGGAAAACCAGACCTGCTGTATTTCTTGCCAGAGATTTATGGTAACGTAGCATTAAAATTAATGTACATTAATGCTATGTAATTTGCACACATACGTATAAGGCATTTCAAGTTTACCGTGCATATTTGACGTACATATTTAATAATTGTATTCATCCCAAAGATCCCTAGCGGAGCGATAGGAACCTTTTTTCTGAATCACAACAGTACCATTAAGCAAACCGATGTATGTGCTTCATTACAGTATGTAAAATAAAGTGAATATAGTCTATGTTATTAAAACATGCAAAATAGGAGTGAGAGTACATTATGAACAATTAGTATACGGTGAGAAAATTATATTTACAAATGAATTGTAAAGTAGAAAATTAGTTTCACCTTATTAAACATAGGATACTATAATAATTGTTTTGCAAACAACCTCTGTTTATTTTTAGACAAGGCTGTTGTTCTACAGACAGGATCGATTTAATGAATGTTTTTAAACAAAAAAATTGATATTGATAATATAGTTGTTGTCTTCCCTAAGTTTGATTGAAACATTTGTACTATTATACAATGTATGTTATAAAAATGTACTAGCTTGTGTAAAACGCTATATCTACTGTAGACTACAAAGTCGAAGTCGACAAGGAAGACATCAGACACATGAAGAGGATGTGCAGGAAACCCCGTGATTGAGGCTGTAGCGGCGTAACCACTGAGCTAATTTTCCAGGGACTTGCACCATGTGTCACTGCTGAAACGCAATACATGTCATAAGTGGCGAACTTTAAAGGTGTTCAATCATTTCGGTTTTTGTGCTCCTCACGTGTCAGACTAATTTCACGAAACGTAAACGTATCAAGTATTCATTATTGATATACTGATTCATTTGTACGTATGCTTTACTTCGTTTTAGTGAAATTAACAGACAAACAATAAAATTATTTTCGGTTAGTCCTAACGGAATATCAAGACACATATCTGAACTTGGATGTGGTCTGAAATAGACTTCTCGTGTAATAGTCACGTGAACGGGAATATGCGGCGACATCGGCCTTTGACCCCACCTTTCGGTGCCTGGATTCAGTCAACATTGCGTATTTACGAGTCGCCATCCATTTTTCATAGCTCGATAATTTTATCTGCGATGAAGGGACGCCCGACCGACTCGGCTAAAAAGAGAGTGAAAGCGGAAAGACAAAGAGAGTATCCGCGTACAAAGGTGTATATTGGAAAGGTTATGGATTTGTGAAACCGAACGAAAGAAACGGCTGGCGTGAAAAGTGATGCAGCATTCGCCAAATTCTTCTGGACAGGTTAGTAATATTGAATTTATCAGCAAGCACACCACACACACGACTGTGTGTTCAATAGATGGAACAGCCAAAACAAAGCCGTCATCGTCCGCCTTCGTAATGCCGTCTTCGATCGACGTTCCGCGACGTTCCATCGCACGTGAATATATATTATTGTCTTCTTCTTCTTCCAATACATGCCTAGCCTCAACATGCTGAGGATACAGGCGGTGCCGTGGCATGGCAGGCGAACAGGAAATTGTTGTTTTGTTTTTTGAGTGCAATATATAAGAACACAAATTATTGTGTGAATAAACAGAAATACGTCCAGAAGAACTTGTTAACGTCTAAAACATGGGGTAGTGCAAAGTCTGGATGTTGCTTTTAAACGCATCAAGGCTGTTTTGATTTACAATATATTGAGGGAGGGAATTCCAAAGTCGAATGGTACTGGGGAAAAAGAATACAAATGGTAGTTGCATCTGGAGTGAGGGATAAGGTAAGATAAGGAATGTTGTTTTCTAGTGACTATGTTTACAGGAATAATGTATTGGTTTGCTGGTATACCCACTAGGCTATCTTGTACATCATACATAGTTTTGCATAAGTTCTTCTGTCTGATAGGGATCTCCATCCTAATGTCTGGAGCATGTCTGTTACACTGGAGGTATTGTGGTGGCGATATAAGACATATCGGGCTGCACGGCGTTGAATCATTTCTAGTTTGTTTATTTGTGTAAGGGTATAGGGATCCAAGACAGTACAGCTGTTCTCCACGATGGGTCTGACAAAGGTGAAGTAGGCCTGAGTTTTATTTGAATTGACGGAACTTTGAGATTTCTGCGGAGGAAGCCTAGTGATCTATTTGCTTTTAGACAAATGTTATTTATGTGGGCATTCCACCGGAGATCTGAGGTTATGGTTACACCAAGATATTTTACCTGTGAAACAGTTTCTAGTGTTTCACCATGAAGCATGTATTGATTGTTAATGACAGTTTTGTTTCTTGTTACAGGTATGACATGGCATTTTTTAAGATTGAATTCCATGTTCCAGGTTATGGCCCATTTTCCAAGTTTGTGAAGATCTTCCTGGAGCACAGCTGTATTTGTCTTAGGCTTAAGGGCTATATATATTATGGTGTCATCAGCAAAAAGTCTAACTGTAGATGTAATATTGTCTGGGATGTCATTTATGTAAAAGAGGAATAGACAAGGGCCAAGTACAGAGCCTTGTGGTACTCCTGATGTTACGGGTACCTCGGAGGAGGCCTCTCCCTCTATTATGACTCTTTGAGTTCTGTCTGTTAAAAATGATCGAATCCAGGAATTTGTTTTGCCTTGGATGCCATAGTGATGGAGTTGTATTGTAGATATTATGATTTTATATTGATGGACATGTTATATTATGCCAATAGTTAACTTTGTGCAAAGTATCAGTCTCATGCGAAGCACACACCGAATGGTAGATGAACTTAAAAATCCGCTCCATCGACGTTCCGCGACGTTTCATCGCAAATTAATAATACAGTAATGTAGATATTATGCCTTCTTATTTAATGACATGTCATATTATATTAATATTTAACTATGTATAATATAATACATAATACAACTGTAGCACCCACTGGACATTAACACTTTACCCTCAATCACTGACTGACACTGGCTGGACATTTGAGACTAATAAAATAATCGAATGCCTAAAATAAATGCCTGGATCTAACTAGCATAAGCACTTGCTTTTTGGGATGTCTTGACTTGAGTCACTGGTTGCTTGTACTGTGCACTTTAAAAATAACACTTCTTTACTGTTTTTCCATGTGTGATGTAATACATTGAATGCTGATTGTAATCAAATATAAATTTAATAATCTTCTATTATGTAAGTAAGTAGTAATAATTTATGATTTCTGTAGAGAATACTAAACATTTATATGTATATTGTGACCGTAATAGCCTACATATGTTACCAGGGGGTAAACGCCCAAAACTGCATGTAGTATGTATAGAAGTATGTATATAAAGAAAAGTATATAAGTTACATCTCTGAAAAGTGTGGAATATGTATACACATTGATAGAGAACTTCTAGACCTCTATGCTAACCTTAGTTTGATAGGGAGCAAGAAAATAAGTACACTGGGTGCATGAACATAGGAGGAAAATTTATTTTTTTATTTCTGAAAGTTATTTAAATAGCCTGGATATTATTTTGATGTGTTATACTACGCTGTCCATTTTGAGGGGTATTAGTACTACTAAAAAAATTCAAATTTAGCCAATTTTGGCAATTCCACTTATGCCTTCACTTCAGTTTCACCACAAATATATGCAAATGACGTTCACACCAATCCAGCCACCACAGACAACAACCGCTGCATTGGCTCTATCGAGTATCAGTGGTCGCAGTAAAAACAGCTCACTGTCAGGTATTCAGTCTCTTCCCGAGGCTGGGTGCAGCTCTGAACCATTACAGCCAATGTCAGTTTAAGTAATGGCATTAATGTACTGTTATGTTCTGGTTTGACCAGTCTAACGTGTATACAATTATTCCATCTTTGTATGATAGGGTGGTTATCAAACTGTCAACTACATAGCACATTTCATTTGTAGTTAATTTTGTCAACTTAATTTTCTTGTTATTTCATTTGGAATGTTTGTATTGCAAACACGAATGTGTATATACACTGTACAATGCAAGTAAATATACGTGACACAATATAGCCAAGCCTCAGTGATTGTCATTTCATAATAATTATGCTTATGCTGGCGCACAGATCTGCTAAAGGCTGCAACTGCTTCAATGTTAATGTTACGTCACATGACATTTTATCTCTATAATCACCTGCTGGCTTGCACAGCCCAATATACTTATGTTCAGTTACTGATTTGTATCTTTGAATGTATATTTTAGTGTGTGTGTGTGTGTGTGTGTGTTCAGAAAAAATAACAACTTAATTTGACCTGTTTAAACATACGATGTGTGGAATTATTTTAATAATACGTAAGGTTGGGGAGACTCTTAATAAGACATATGATATAATGTCACTAGTACTATCAGTGAAAAATTGCAAAATTTGTTATATTTTTTGAATAAAATTACTTTGTGACTTTATTTCCTGTGACCTTCTTTCCAGCCCACCTATGTTCTACTTGCACTTACAGGTAGTTAATTATGCTGGCAATTGGATGGTGCACAATCCAAATTGTTTCACCTTATTGGCTATGACACTTGTAAATTGTCTATTTGTTTGTTACATACTACAATTTTACAATATATACAATAATAACTTTGCCACTCTCATATCATTTATTGTAATTTTTTCACAACTGGGCAAATTACCTTTTCACACTTGAGTGCTGGGCAAATGACCATTGGGCAAATTATCGTGCAAAATATTTTTACCTATTAATGAAATTAAAACGTTTACAAGTTACACACCACATGTACACACACACATATATATTTACATCTACATGCATATATAATATTATATATATTTACGTGTAGTAGTGCTGTCAAATCATGTTCACCTTCACAAATAATCTGACTCATTCCATATTCCAATTCATGACTTTGTTTGACAGCTTCAACACAAAGGCGCGAACTACCTCGACACCACTGCAGCCATCACATATGACAAGATCTGTGGTGGCTCTATTGAGCATCAGTGGTCGTAGCAAAGGCAGCTCACTGTCGGGTGTCCAGTCACTTCCTGAGGCTGGATGCAGCTCAGGACAGTAAGTAAACGTAAGTATTAATTGCTGCTGGTATGCAAACGTGATATATATACATAAATCATAGCCTAACATTTGGAAGTGTTTGGTTATTTTGACAATTATGTTTTATTCTGACCAATCTTATTTGGGTACAGTTACATCATCATTGAAAATGTTTCAACAGCACCCCCCCCCCCCCCCCATCAAGCGGCTGAAGTTATAGCGGCTCGGTAGCGACAAAATTTTGACTACACCATTTGGTTCGGCCGCCGGTGGAGGTTTTTGTGCCCCTCAGACCCGATCTCTGGATCCACCACTGTATATGATAGTTTTGGTTGTCTGCATTAGGATTTTGCATTAATGGGTGTCCTCGTTAAATTGCATATTGTTGTTAGAAATGCATGTGATTTAAAGTAAAGACAATGTAAATTTAAAACATTTTATTGAAACTATTTGATGAGATCATTTCTACAAAATTATGAAAAGCACAATACAACTACAGGTACAATCATTGCACTTGATGTGTATAATGTAATAATGTTTAATATCACATACACATAAAATGCAAAGCTACAATAGAAACAAAAATTAGGAAGAGGTTGAAAAAATGTCAGGTACATATAACAAAACAAACAGTTATTTTATCACAATTCTTTGTTACAAAAACAACACTAGTACATGTGATATCAAATGCTAGTTGTATGTTTACAACTCTCAAAATTAGTGACTAAACAATTATGTGTATTTACGCAATGCAACAAGACAACACCAGATATGGAAGAAATGTGGCCAGAATAACCTTCTGACATTTATTTATTATTCATCCGATAATTGGATGAGTTATTAGCTAAAACACAATACAATCAAATGTGGGCCATTTGAGGTCTTAAACATTGCCCCATTTATTTTACCTATACATTCTAAAAACAAGGCCCACTTTATAGAATACCATATTTAAATTATGGTAATACACCAGAACTATTAAAAAGACGCCTCCCAGACATTTAGACGATTAAAACTACTAACTATTACCACATCCTAGAGAGAGCTGGGGCCATTCCGCCACACCGTTTATTAATCCTACTTTAATTACCGCCCTAAAAACCCTACAACTCGCAAAAAATAGTGACTAGACTAGACAGGGTTATCGCCATGTGACTGAGAATTACCTGTACAATCGCTACATTTCTCCAGTTTACAACCGGTTACAGACGGTGGATATTTTTGTATGAATAATCTTCACATATTAATTTCAGTGTGGCTGAATTCTTCCACATAAGTCAAGATGGCGTTTTCGATTTAACAGGTCTGCCAGGGAGTAAAGTTTAAAGTGCTTTAAGTAATCCTGAGGACTGGATACTACACCATATCAGAACAAAACTTACTCAAGTGTTGTTTAATTATCATGCAAAATGAAAATTAATGTAAATTATTTGTGAAAATATAAAACAGTGATAAAAAAGAATAATTTATAAAAAAAGATACATGGCATGAAAAACATATAACAGTCCTCGTGATACATAGAGAATTTAAACAAGTAAAATGCTGCTGTCAGTGTATCAACAGATTGTGGTTGAAAAATGTGAAAAGGCTTTCAATACTATTACTTCATAATAAACTTGTGCCTGGTGTATGTTGCAAGAACTCAGATGGTTGCCACTGACTATCAGCAACACAAAGACAATGAAACCCTACCATTGTAACAATTCTGGATAATTAATGTATTTTTTATGGACACTGCTAAGTTATAGTTGAATTGAATACAAATACCTTGTATTATTGACTTTTGATAAACGTGTCATCACATATAAAAATATCATCCTAATTGTCACTTTTTCTCCGGTGTAGGTAGATGCAGACGTACAGCAAAAAGTCAGGAAGCGTATGCAGTATCATCAAAGACAGCGAAAATATACAGTGATGTCATCGATATCTAAACCGATGCAGTTCACCGAAGAATTCTCGACACTGAACCTGTCTGACAGCATCGAAAGTTGTTGCCATATCTGCAGACCCTGGCACCCACCGTTCCATCACCAACGGCAGAGCTAGCCAAGCGTCACCACATTCTTATGTCGAGCAACCTGCAGCCTACATTGGTTTCCAGTCAGTCAAGCTAACTGACTGACCTGGAAGCCAGTGTACACCCCATCAGCACTGTGGAATCTGTCACGGATTCAACACGACACAATTGGAATCACTCAGTGGACATTCATATGACAAACTGTTATTATGTTGCATGGCTGTAGAATCTTGTCCGAGATCCTGGACAAATACAACTGCCCAGTATGCCATATTAACTTGGAGAGCCAGTGGTACTAAGCACACTAGTCCAATCTCCTGTAAAAAAAACATGTTCAGTAAACAAAAACAGACATCATAGTAGTGTTGGGAGTAAATAATTATGATGTGTTTATTGTCATAATTGGTATATAATAATGTTTCATATATGACCTGCAGCATTTCACAAGAAAAAAGGCAGCAAGAAATGTTCTACTATAGCTGCATCTATACATGTTGATATCTTGGGAACATTCAGGGGAAGGGTGGCTTGATACAGCATGCAGACATTAGTGGAATATGCCATTTTTCAAAACGGTGAACAATTTTAACTATTTTTCTTTACTATGTGTTCATTGTCATTACATGAATTTAAAAGTGTTCAATTTCATTACAGTGATGCCTGATCTTAGTCAATATTATAGACTGATTTGAATTCTGCTAATCACCAAAGCATCAGTAAAGCACATTTATATTTTTTGTTTTGTTTTCAGTATACAAATTCATGTCAGTATCTGCCACGTGTAACTACTATACATATTCATGTTTGACATTTTAAACCTGAGGTTGAATGGTCAAGGTGAATGTTGGAAATGACAGAATGAGGTGTTATTGTGATGCTAACAATATATTTTCCTCGTCAAGTATTCAAAGGTTCATAATATGTATGTCTACCTTCTTCAAAATTACTAATTTATTTTATAAACTTATTTCAGAGTCATCGCCATATGCTAAATACTGTTTAAAGGTGTATTAATATGTCTATGTTGATACACTTGTGGGTATAATATAAAAGTGCAGAAGTCAATCTAGTTTTCTATGCCCAATATGTTATTATTAAAATGTGTATGAAAACAAATGTGATATATTTAAATGTGCACATTAAAATTTGTTGATAACTTATACGTGGTTGAATGTTATAAATTTGAAATTACCTGGATTGATCAAATGTGGGCCTGCCACAGACTATGTATCATCCCTGTCTGCCTGGCCTGGGTGACCGCCTCTAGCCCCTCCTCTCATTCTCATTCATGGGTTGCAGTGTGGTCTCTAGCAATATCATAATTCAAGTTACATATATTATTATGTATTCATATATTGCTGTGGTGAGAATATATACATATATTGGTAAATACATAAGAATAGCCGGCATATGTCAGTTGAAAGGTATCACAGGATACCAATTAATGCATTACATACACTATAGCCAGGCATCAAGGACCACAATGTCCATGGAGACAAGTGCGTCCATTTTCTTGTCTAATCCTTATATATGGTGTATTCTAGATGTATTGATATTTCATGTATTTACACGTTTAGTTGTTGCTAACTGCGATAGTGTAATACGTACCTTCGTACAACCACTTTAGAATTATAATCTTCATCTTGATACGCTAAAGCACGTGTGTGTTGTTATTGTTTTCGAATGCCTGAGATGCCGATCTCGCGTAAAGCACATGACCGAAGTGACGCAGTAGGCAGACAGCGCAATTGGCTTTCGCCAGCGATACCCGCTGTAACAACAAATCTTTTTTTTTTACGATTAAAAAACAAGTACGCATTTTTGTTTATTAAACCGACTGTGCGCACTAATTAAACTATTCACACATTACACATCTCGATATAAAAGAACCGGATTGGCGATGGGCAAACGAAGTGATTGAGCACCTTTAACTCGTAAACATGACACCGATAACAATACAGACATTTTCTTGCGGTATTTCAAATCCGCGTTGACAAAACGATTTTTAAAATATTGTTTTAATAATTACACATTTAACATGCGCTTTCTTAGCAATTGTTAGTGATCGTTTCAGTCTGTTTAATTACAAATTGGTCGTCTAAAGAAAATGTGTTGGCCGTCGCACATGGTAGAATGAGAAACCAATTGTCCTTCCGGTATTTAACTGCAAATCGTTAACCAATAATTATAGGACACGCCATGTGGATCTACTGCATGTACCGATTTCTAAAACCAACGTATTATATAAAACCATTAGACGTCGAGGTGTTAAGCTATGGAACTATATAACAACAACAGTGGATTGTGTATATGCACTTGCAACGTCTAAGGGTCAAGAGATTTTTGTGAGTAAATAATGTTAGTGACTTATATAACTAACATTCATTGTTGCATTCAAATGCGTGTATTCATGACAATAGTATTGCTGTGATTTGTGTTGCTGATTTCTTTTCTTCAATTGCACAATCTGATTCTTCTTCTTCTTCTTTTTATTAAATTATTTTACGTGCACCATGGAACTACACGACTTCGTGCCGCATGCTATACCGTATATTGTACAGCATCGTAAATCGCTGCGATTGACAGGCAGTTACACAGTAGCGTATCTACGGTTTGATAAACTGTGCCTCAGCTATTCGATTCACATAACTAAAAGAAACAATTAAGCTGTAGATAGAAAGAAAAACATGTGACGCAAATGACGACTAAATTCAGTGTTTTCGATTATTTAATGTACATGCTTCTTGTTAAACCGAATATTGTAGCTGTTTATAATAATTGAAACATAAACTTGGACACAAATGAACGGCATTTGCAATAAGCGAAAGTTGAAAAATTTTGTCGTCTCTTCCCATGTATTCAAAACAAGTTTTATATTTTCTACCAAGGATATCCAGACGGAAATAATTTTAAAACTGCAATTTGAGCGGTAGAAGAAGTACATAATTTTATATGCCATGTTATGAAATGTGTTTGACCCAGACTTTCGTCACAACAGTTAGAAGTACGAACACAACAAATTCTGTGCGCAAGCCAAATATATATGTAACCGTATACGTACAGTCAGCATCATCAGCCATCATCACATGCTCTGAACACAAAAAGGAATGCGTTTAATAAAATACAAATGGCTGCCAAAGTCTCGTTTTCGACGTACGCATGCTCATTACGGCATCTTTATAATTTATACCATCGCATCGCGCATCGCCCATCGCATCGCGCATCGTCCATCGCATCGCATCGCGCATCGCATCGCATCGCATCGCGCATAGCGTCATCGCCCCATGGCGCTGCAGGTTGCCAAACAAAAACGCGATGGCCCTTCTCGGCCATCACACACACACACACACACACACACACACACACACACACACACACACACACACACACACACACACACACACACACACACACACACACACACACACACACACACACACACACACACACACACACACACACACACACACACACACACACACACACACACACAAACAAACACACACGTACGTTTGACATAGCCTTGTAACAGACCTGCAGTGGCTAATTTAGTTAATTACTATTATTATTAGTTATCAGAGAAAGACTAGAACAGAAAAACCAGAGTCACGTTATATAAAAGCATTATATAAAAGAATGCTGCACAACCCAAGCATAAGGTCGCCGTCATTGTGGGCGCGCTTCTAAAGCAACAAGGTTTGAACGATTAGTTTATTTTCGCGTCTGTAGGCGTAGTTCTTGGTGTCTACCGGAACAGAATGTAGTTGACAGTTTAGAGTCATGACTGGAATTTGGTGCAGACATTGGCCTGACCTTAGATTCACTTCGTGACCATGTCCTGGTTTTAAGATCGAACCGGAAAGATGAAATTATGCAAATAAATGCAGACCCCTTCACGTGAGTGAGCACCCTCATCCCCATAGTAGGACGACATAAAAACACGCATGCGTAGAACCATAATTCTACAAATTGCATACGTTGCGTTTCGATCCCTTACGGTTTAAAGACAATTCCCGGATTTGGCTTGAGGCCAAGCCAGTATGTTTAAAAGGGAACTATTTTTGGAAAGGAGGGCTGCAATGAACACAGACGAAGAGACAGCTGACGCTCTCCACGGGAAACTAGGAAAATGTTTCTCACATATTTAGACTTATCAAAATTTCAGCAAATATAAACCACGGTGGTTTATATATTGCTTTATCGTTCGATCTTCAAAAACCACGGATACTTTAAATGTAAAATAGAGTAGAACTGTCGGCGCACATGAATGTGCAAACGTTGTACGGACATCGTGTCTGAAGTTTCTACTGATGAATAAAACATATATATTCGTGACGAACCTGGAACGCTTGTTTGTTCAATTTCATTGACAAACAAATACACCCTTAGCCGTGAAGGGACAATGCATCACCACAGCACGATGATGCACACGGCTTGGCGAGCGACATACCCGAGGCAAGGCTCCGGTCTTCTTAAGCCATTGCGTATACCGCCCAATTGAAGGAAGGAAGGAAGGAAGGCGGAGGGGACAGACAACTTTACAGCCTGTCCTCACAGAATAAATTAGTTGACTATGTCAGAGCGCCTGCAGGAGGACCTCGATCAATAGGCTCCAGGAATGGGAGAAGACCTGACTCATGAGCTTCCACCCAGACAAATGTGAAATCTGAAGAATCACCAACAAAACTAAACCCATTCTCTCAGAATATTTCATTCATAACCACAAATTACCCTTAACCATAGACCACATCCCCAAATAAAAACAGCAGAAAGCTAGGCAATTGGCAGCGTCTACAGCTAGGAGATCACCTATACACAACACTGCAAAGTACCTATAGGCTGTAAACATCAATAGCAAACTGTCCTGGAACCACCACGTGGACGCCATCACTAAGGAAGCCAATAGCACCCTTGCCTTCCTTAACCGAAACACCAGCAACTGCCCCAGACCAGTTAAATCATAGACCCTACTGCTATCTACGCCAGACCAACAATAGAGTACGCTTCTGCCGTTTGGGTCCCTGCCACCAAGCGAAACGTTGACAATCTGGAGATGGTACAGAGGCGTGCTGCAATTAACGTTCAATTTCAAACAGAAAAAGGCCAGACGACCTAGCGCGAAGTCGGTAGATTGCGGACAGTCATTATAATGAAGACATTTCGGCCATTCATGCCACGAGACAAACGGTAGGATGTTGCCAAAGATTGCTGTGTGTTGTTTTTATAACTATTTGATCCACAGAGTAAAATACTGTTAACAATATTACGAAATAGTTATAGACAGACAGCCGCTTGCGTAACCGCCAATTCCAACCTTAACAAGATTTAACAAGATTGCCACCCAGAGAATTAACTCTAGGTGGCAGGTGGACAAGGAAGCCCTTTGGCTTATCGAGAGTCCGACCCTTTTATATATGTGTATCCCGCCCGTCTGAGGTATGTGTCGATTTTATTTTTAAACATATTCACGCTACTAGCACCCACACAATCAGCAGGTAATCTGTTCCATTCATTTACAGTCCTTTGTGGAAATTAAAAACTTTCTTATATCCATTCTACTCTGCTCCTTTGCTAATGTAAGTTCATGTCCTCTGGTCCTTCTATCTTTCTTAACTGAGAAAAAAATATTTCTATCAATATTTTCATAGCCCTTCAATAATTATTTTAAACACTTCTATCTGACCTCTCAATCTCCTGGTCTCTAGTGTTGTTAAATCGCATTTTTTAGGCGTATTTCGTAACTAAGATCCCTCAGTTTTGGTATCGTTTTAGTTGGTCTCCTTTGCACTCTTTCTAGCATATCTATGTCCTTCTTGCGATATGGCCTCCACGCTTGAATACAATATTCTAACTGAGGCCTAACTATTGTTTTGTACAGCGGTATTATTAGCTCTTTTTCCTTATACGTTATGTTTCGCCTAATAAATCCAAGGATTTGATTTCCCTTTGAAGCTGCAATTCCGCACTGCTCTGAAACCTTCATATCAGCACTAATGGTTAACCCTAAGTCCTTTTCTTTTACAGTAGTACTTAGTACAGTACCCCCCATTGTATATTCTACCTCTTCGTTCCCATGTCCTGTGTGGAGGCATTTACATTTCCCAAAATTAAACAGCATTTGCCATTTTTCAGACCATTTGATCAACTTGTCAAGATCATCTTGTAAATGCTGTCTATCTCCATCACTTTTAATCCTTCTAAACACTTTTGTATCATCCGCAAATTTCAACACCTTGCTTGTTATTTCATCATCCAAATCGTTGATATATATTAAGAATAATATAGGTCCTAATACTGATCCCTGTGGTACCCCACTCTATACTAATTTCCAGTTTGAAGCCTCCCATCAACTACTACACGTTGTCTTCTGTCAATCAGCCATTGTTCTATCCATTTTATTATACCATTTCCTATGCCATGGGCCTTTAGTTTAAGCAGTAATGTTTGATGTGGTACTTTGTCGAAAGTTTTTTGAAAATCTAAGTAGACGATATCTACTGGTGATCCCTCATCTACCCACTTAGTGATGTCTTCCAAAAAACATAACATATTAGTTAAGCATGACCTCGCTTAAAAAAAACCATGTTGAGATGGGTTTATCAAGTTTTGTTTAACAAGAAAATCCACCATGTGATCTTTAATTAGTCTTTCTAATAATTTACAAATCACTGATGTTAAACTCACTGGTCACTGACTTGTTTCTCGAACCTTTTTTGAATAACGGTATAATGTTTGCTTCTTTCCATTCTAAAGGAACCACTCCCTCTTCTAATGACAAGTTGAAAACTGAATCTGCCCCCTTGAACTTAGCCTCTGGTACTGGCAGTGAACTAATATCTTCCCTGGTAAACACTGAACTAAAGTACTCATTCAGGTCTTCTGTCATTAAGAATCCCTCCGATATTATATTTCCAGCACTATCTTCTAGAGGACCGACCTTATCTTCAACTTTCTGTTTGCTTCGAACATACGCATAAAAACTCTTGCTGTCATGTTTTATATTACTAGCTAATTGTTGTTCATAGCTTCTCTTTGAATTTCTAATTTCAGCTGTAGCTTGGTTAAGTGCTTCTTTATAATTGTTGTAGTCTTCATCATTTCCAGTACATCTATATGACTTCCACATCATTTGTTTATACTTAATTTTTCTAATGGCTTCTTTCGATAAGTGTTTCTTTTTGGACCGTTTTCATTGTTTTTTGAAGGGTACAAATTTATCGACTATGCACTTAATTTCACTCTTTAATATATTCCAGCATTCTGTTGCCGTCTTATTTTTCAGTGTGTTATTCCAGTCTATCTTTGCTAAATATTTCCTCATGTCCTCGAACCTTTTTTGAATAACGGTATAATGTACCTTCCTTTGTGGGAATTTCTCCTATACTGCTTTTTACTATTCCTTTCTGATTTTACTTTGATGGTAAAATGTATCTGGTTGTGATCGCTACTCCCCAGTGGCTCACATATCTTGACATTGTCAACTAATTCGCTACTCCCCAGTGGCTCACATATCTTGACATTGTCAACTAATTCATTCTGTGAGGACAAAACTATGTCTAACACATTCTCACCCCTGGTTGGTTCTAGCACATGTTGAGAAAAGAATGTATCTTGAACTAAAAACTTGTGGTCCTCACTCCCCATACTCTGTAGAGATTTCCATTGTATATGCCCATGGTTAAAATCCCCCATAATAATACAGTCCCGTTTGCTTACTTCCCTTATAGCGTTTTGTATTTTTTAATTCTCTTCTATTGTTTGCACTTCGATGAACTAACCCAACTGTTAACGTTGAGTTTCCTGTAACTATGTTACACCAAACAGCTTCTTTGCAATCTGCTTCTCTTTCTAATTTTATTTCATAAGCCTGAATAGATTCTTTAATATATAAAATAACCCCACCTCCCTTTCTTCCTATTTTATCTTTTCTAAACATTACATATCCTGTCAGTCCCAATTCAGCATCTGATATATCGGTGGTGGTCCAGGATTCGGTTATACCTATTATATGAGGGTCAATATCTTCTACCATAATGTTTAATTAATTCCTTTTGTTTACTATACTCTTTGCATTTAAACAAACACATTTATATCCAGCTTCAGAAGAGTTTTCCAGACTGTTATTTGCTGATTTATTTGTGCTGTCTTTATGTATGCCTCCATTTTCAGGCTTTTCTGTGAGTCCCCCCTGCGAATCTAGTTTAAATAGATGCAACCTGTCCCACTGTCAACAGATCACAGCAGTTTCTCTGAGAAAACTGCTGCCCCCTTTCCACTAAGATGGAGGCCATCTCTCATGTACATATCTTCCCTCCCAACAAAGTATCCCCATAAATCTGTGAATCCCACCCCCTCTTCTTCACACATCTGCTCAACTAGTGCATTGATCGCCATCCTCTTGCAGTTTCTATACATTGCCCCCCTTCCTCCCATTACTGGCAAAATTCCTGACAGAATAACCTGTTCAACTCTCGTCTTCTTTAGCTTCCTCATTAACTGTCTATACTTCTGTACTATCGCAGTTGTTCCCTCCCTGTCTGCATTATTTGTTCCTACATGTACCAGTATAGACCCCCCTTGCCATGTCCCAATACCTTCTCTATCCTGTCAGTCACATGTTCAATCCTAGCCCCCGATAAACAAACGACGTCCTTCCCCTCACTCAGTGTCTTGTCCGTCTTTCTCATAATGGAGTCGCCCATAAACACCCTCTTTCGTCATTGCCCCCTCAATCACTGCCTTAGAATAGCTCCTTCTTCGGTTTGCATCTGTCTGGTTGTTCTTTCCCCCCTGTCGATAACATTCCCCACACACTTTCCCAGTTATTAATGGTTCACCTGCACAGCCTTTACCTCCGAGCTACATGCGTCAGTAAGCCGCTCAACTAGACTGCAGTCACACTAGATTTGGTAACTAATCATCAGACTTGCAAACATCGTTAAGTTTAGATAAATTTGACTATTTTTATTACCATGAAAACTAGTTCAAGTCAAGTGTTGATGAGAACGTCACAGTGTCAGAATGAATCAATAAAGTATACATCTCACCTTTGGATGATCTTGAATGTTTTCAGAAGCATTCCATGCACAGCCGAGATAGAAGGATATCTCCAGAGATCCATAGTATTAGTTGGACACGTGTTTGTAGAATACATGTACTAGTATCATTAGCATGCAGGTATCAGAAACATGCACTGATGTACTGGTACGTTTAAAGGTAAGTTCAAAGTTTAATCGAGTTTAAACTACAGGAAGTCATTATACATGAAGAGTAGTTACCCATGGTTTAAAAAACAACACAGTGATAATTATATGAGAAAACAGATTCATGTTGTAACTGCATACAATTTTTTTAGTTTGAAAAACACGAGACCACACTTTTCAATACACACATTTTCTAACTCGGTCTTTGTCCTTAACAGTTGCCTTCAGTGCATGTTTTCTAACTCAGTCATCTTTAACAACAGTCATGTTTCTCATTCAATCGTCTTCCTTAACAACAGCTGCCTTGAGTGCATGTTTTCGGGCTAAATACCTCGCCTTAGCGTCGTCCACACACTCCCCTACATTGTGTTTGGCAAACTTTGTTGCCAGCGATTTTTGTGTCTCTGATTTCTCCGAGTGCTGTGTCACGGTCGTGTTGGCCAGCTTATCTTTATGCTTGTCAACGTCATTCGCTTCTGAAGCTTTGTGGCCTGACGATGACACGTCATCGCTTCTACTGTGTCTCTTTTTCTGGTGATGTCTTGTGTCATTATTGTCAGAACCATGGCTGGTGTGTCTGTGTTCCTTACTCTCTGTTTTTCTTCTGTTACTATCTTGTATTTCATTCCGATGACGTTCCTTTTTGATGTGATCTTTGTCGTGATACTTTTGGTGATGACGACCATGTTTCTCATCCCTCCTGTGGTGATGACCGTCCCCACTAGGTGGCAGGTGTGTGCGCTTTGCGTCATCATTGTCACTGTCACTGGCACTTGAAGACAGGTCACGGTCTACGTCTTCTGGTAATTCCTTCTTCACCTCAGTAACTGTCGACCCACTACAACAATGAAGACAACAGATTCAACACAACTGCCACTAGAATAGGGTTGTAATGACTAATCAATGTATTGATACATAGCAATACAACAATGAAGACAACAGATTCAACACAACTGCCACTAGAATAGGGTTGTAATGACTAATCAATGTATTGATACATAGCAATACAACAATGAAGACAACAGATTCAACACAACTGCCACTAGAATAGGGTTGTAATGACTAATCAATGTATTGATACATAGCAATACAATGTTAGCAAAGTGATAATTATTATATCGATATGCGACACAGATATTAGTGCCAAAATATTTAAAATAGACGTTCCACTTCACTTTGGGTGAACGAATGAAACTATTTATACAAGATTTGATTATTTTCAATTTCTTACCACAATAAACTGTTTCATGCTGAGAGGGATTTGTTATTTGTTTCTCCCACCATCAGTGGAACAGTTGAAACACTTCAACTTGCACCACAATGTATTATTTTGAACAGCAGATGTGCTGTGCTGTTGTAGTACAATGAAGTTAACTGTACTACAAACCTTCTGCTACTACGTCACAATCTTGTCATTTCTAGCTAATTATCAGATGATTCAAAACATGTGGTCATGTTAAACATATTGACAAAAATGTATTTGCCACATTCAAGTAGTTTTATTTCACCATAGTCAAGTATTGCTAAAGTACTGGTGTGACATTTTTAAAGCGACAATTTAGTGTTATTCTTTATTACATTTAGATCTGATCATTGAAGATCCTGCGATCAGGATCGTCCTAAGGTATGACTGTGTGCTGAATTACCGTTATTGTGCATTTTATGCAAATATGAGTTTGTTAGTAATAGTATTCATTAAGCCTCTGTTGAGAGGACATATATGTAGCGTAACAAATGTAAACCGACCTAGCACTAGTGCACCTTGATAACTCACTATTTGTGAGAAGTCAAATTACACCTGATAATAATAGAAAACTTTTATAACGTCTACATCCCCAGGAATCTGAGCTCAGAGGCGCAACATACAAAGAAACATTAGGCAAAATTGAATTTAGAGCAAGGGACCACTGAAGACTAGGGTGGGAAAGCAATTATGAATAAATAATTCTTGAGGTTTTTTAAGAAAGGTAGCTATAGTTTCAGATGATTTTAAAATAACAGGGAGTTGATTCCAGATGTTGGGTGCAGCTACAGAGAAGCCACCTATATTTTAGTTACTGCAATTTTGGCTACCTTTGATGTTCGTCCTTTGTTTGTGCAATAGATGATGTTGTGCCCTGTGGGATGGCCTCCTCGCCTGTCGTCTGGTTGAGGAGATGACGGTAGAAACCACTCAAACTGCTTTGTTTCCTCACATCCAGCATTGCTGCAAGACAACAGCAAACACTTGACACAGGCATTGCTACAAGACAACAGCAAACATTTGATGACTCCAGCATCACTACAAGACAACATCAAACACTTGACTCCAGCATTGCTATAAGACAATACCAAACACTTGACTCCAGCATTGCTACAAGACAACAGCAAACACTTGATGACTCCAGCATCACTACAAGACAACATCAAACACTTGACTCCAGCATTGCTACAAGACAATACCAAACACTTGACTCCAGCATCACTACAAGATAACAGCAAACACTCGATTCCAGCATTGCTACAAGACAACAGCAAACACTTGACTCCAGCATTGCTACAAGACAACAGCAAACACTCGACTCCAGCATTGCTACAAGACAACAGCAAACACTCGACTCCAGCATTGCTACAAGACAACAGCAAACACTCGACTCCAGCATTGCTACAAGACAAAAGCAAACACTCGACTCCAGTATTGCTACAAGACAACAGCAAACACTCGACTCCAGCATTGCTACAAGACAACAGCAAACACTCGACTCCAGCTTTGCTACAAGACAACAGCAAACACTCGACTCCTGCATTGCTACAAGACAACAGCAAACACTCGACTCCAGCATTGCTACAAGACAACAGCAAACACTCGACACAGGCATTGCTACAAGACAACAGCAAACACTTGACTCCAGCATTGCTACAAGACAACAGCAAACACTTGACTCCAGCATTGCTACAAGACAACAGCAAACACTCGACACAGGCATTGCTACAAGACAACAGCAAACATTCGACTCCAGCATCACTACAAGACAACAGCAAACACTTGACTCCAGCATCATTATAAGACAACAGCAAACACTCGATTCCAGCATCGCTACAAGACAACAGCAAACACTCGACTCCAGCATTGCTACAAGACAACAGCAAACACTCGACTCCAGCATTGCTACAAGACAACAGCAAACACTCGACTCCAGCATTGCTACAAGACAACAGCAAACACTCGACTCCAGCATTGCTACAAGACAACAACAAACACTTGACTCCAGCATCATTACAAGACAACAGCAAACACTAGACTCCAGCAGCGCTACAAGACAACGGCAAACACTCGACTCCAGCATTGCTACAAGACAACAGCAAACATTAGACTCCAGCATCGCTACAAGACAACAGCAAACACTCGACTCCAGCATTGCTACAAGACAACAGCAAATACCAAACTCTTTACCCTTGTCAAGTATAACATATGACCCGCCACAGAGAACCAGGTCTCAAGTCACACAGGTCTATTCTGCAAACAAGCTCAAAATGTCTGTCTGGGACATGTCCAGTCAATGTTGTGATTCTGACATCAATGAATACCTTATAATCCCATCTTTCAATGCCCTGTAGTTTTATTAGAATAACTGTGTCAAACACACTGAATTTAAAAAGCACACAAAGCACCATTGTGACAAAAAACCTGATATCACAAAGTTATATATGTCCCAATTCGTGAAATGCCAAATGAAAGCTCTGCACTTATTGACCAATCATTGGGACATTTCACAATGTCAACCATCAGGAACCATGCAATTTCAATGGAAAATGCCGTTTTTCAGAACATATTCAGAGGAAACTACTAGTGTAATAACCAGGAAATAGTTAGCATCAACCTAGATAACAAGATTCGCATTAGGGGCAAAATTGCATTGTGAACAACCAAATAAGAGCGTTTATGAGTGCCAGCAAATATAGATAAGCGAGTGAAAAATGAACAACTCAAAACACGTCCAAAACATGAAATTCTATGGTCGCTAGCACCCCCATGGCTCATCCAATCCCGACGATCTTGGTATCATTTGAAAGGATGCATTTTCTTTTATTCTAGCATCATCTAGATTTCCCGGTATCCATTTATAGAACACCTACAGACGGACCTACAATCATGCTGTTTCTGTGTTCTGTACAGTTCCGAACAATGTTGGCGGCGGGTACTCAGTACACTAATCTTCCGATTACGGCGTTGTTTTCCTCATCTGCATAGGTTTAGCCATGCGCACTTCACAATTTCTTGATTCCATGTTATAAGCTCCACCCACTTTTAAATGGCGGCGATATACTGACGCGCTTCGATGGCAGCGAAACCGATATATCTATATGCTAGTTTGACGTCACAATAACGTACGACAACTAACGGTGACTAAGGGTCAACATTCGTTGCGTTGGTTGGTTGATATATGTGATTGTGACGTCATGCCTACTTCGAATATGCGAGTTTAGCTAACGTTTAAAGGTGGGTGGGGCTTATAGCATGAAATCAGATAGTGGTGCCTCAATCGGTAGATCGACGAACCAACATCATTCGCAGTGTCTAAGACACCAGCAACAGCATGGTTGTAGGTCCATTTATACTTTATTTTTGAACGATTATCAGGAAACCAGTTGTATGGTTGAACAGCAGAAATTGTAAACTTTCAAACGATATCAAGATCATTGGGATCGAACGAACTGTAATGGTACTAGCAATCGTTCAAAACAGCGGTTCTGGACGTGTTTTGAGTAGTTCATTTTTCACTCACTTATCCATTTTTGGTACCAGCCTACACCCAGCCAGCAAGAAACCAAGAAACCAAGAGCATCAGTTATCACCATCGCAGTATGTGGTTCTTAGGTTTATCTATCATCTCAAAATCATCTCAAAATTATCATTCAATAGTCTCTGGTAACAGAAAAGCCATCTAGAAAAGCTTAGCATATCAAAAACATGTTGGTAAAGCTAAATAACTACTTTTGGGTATTTAAAAAATACAATGCCAATTGGTAGATTAGAGGCCACTGGTGCATGGGAGCAAATGAACACAGAACAAAGTGAATAAACCTAGTCCCTTAGCCAGAAATTATTTTTTGGTAGTCTTGAATTTATGTGTGCATAGCAGCACATGAACAGCTTGCATTGAGGTCATACACGGCAATCACGGCAATTATGGGCCAGTTTACCTTTTTTTAATGACAAACTTGCATCATTTGAGGCACTTAATTTAATTAATGCTGATCCATTTGATTTGTTTCACTACCAGTTGTGGCAATGATAGTCATAAATGTGGGCCCCTAGACTTGAAACTATTAGTTAGTTTAGTGGCCAGCTGGGTCTCTCTAAATTCCACCAGTCTTATCAGTTGTAATTACCCATCTTGGCCAGTCTTGAAAACAGCAGGCAGGTCTCTAGCTAAGCCCCTGAGTAAACACGGGCACCTGGGAGGAGATGTTGTTACAATGCCCCAGAATTACGATTAGCATATTACTCTATTATATATGACGATGCTGAGGTAAACGAATTGGTGAGGGTATCTACAGGTGACTGAGAAACCATTGACCCCCACCTTCCATTTGCTCCTGCCTCCGTTCTCGTTCCTCTTCCTCCTGTCGTTCCGCCATCTTGAGCCTGTAGGCGTCCGTCACAAACTCCTCCTTGTCCCCGTACATCCCTCCCTCCGCCTCCCTCTCCCGCTGCACCTGTCGCTCCACCCGTCGTTCGTGCTCCTTCTTCCGCTCCTCCGCAGCATGCAACAGACTGCCGATGTACTTCGACTACAACACACAGGCTTCAACGGTTGAGGGGGACCTGGTGCCTTGTGTCAGACAACATCCTTCCAAAAGGGCGACAGACACCTGCCCTGAATCTAATTACGCTGTGACCACATTACTGTCTTCAGTTTGGAAATTATGACTAAGTCTGAAATCACCATAGTCCCAAATTTAAGCAAAATAACATTTTGCAAAAACAATTCCTATTTTGCATAAATAAGATCTGCTTCTGTTACTTATTATGAGACAAGCACAACTGAATGTTATTAATTCATAAGTGTCTACGCCAACTCTAAAAAAGTTGGCGTACATAGAAAAGGAAAACTGAGTGAAAGAACTAGTATCCTTATGACGGTAACAGCACCCCACCTTTCTGTCTTCAGACTTGTCGGACTTCTTCTTCTGCTCAGTTGGATGTAAAGTGTCATATACTGAGTCGTATTCATACACTGTCGGATCTTGTGTTAAAGCGTCTTCAATCTGCATCTGCGTCTGTAGAAACAACAACTGTCTCAGCACAATGGTACAGGGTTTTTAAAATGTCACTGCATATGTCTCTCACAGGCACAGCATTAATTAACGTGAAGAGTATATACTACATTTTAAAATTACACTGAAATAGTCTATGCACATTTCCATGCAATATTTTTACATACAACAGCAAATTCGCTTTTGTGGATAACTGTGAGATTCAGGAAATGTCTTCTCTGCCATGTTTCCTTGAGAGAATCACATTGTACTTCGCTACATTCATATGAGCACATCTCAAGTCTGGGCTCTTTATTACAAATAGTTTACAAGAAATTACAATTTTATTCAGACTTGTAGAAAATCGCAGTTTTCGGCAGTCGCCAAATAGTAGTATATCCAAAATATTTGGTGTTTTGTGATGGATTGACACGTGCACAGTTTAGCACAGACCTGTCTCTTGAGCTTTGCTTTGGTTGATTCTTTGCAGATCATCTGGTTAACAGCTGCCTGCGGATCCTGCAACAAATCAGCAACAAATGTAGTTGAATCTTTCTTTTTACAACAAAGAACCACATTAAGAGGGAGTGAAAATAGTACACAGGTAAACAAACAGAAGGAACAGACATGTAAAAAAACATTCTGGATACACAAAACGGAAACAGATCAATCGTGACACTTTGCAAATTGTTTGACCAATGTTCGACAGGTATCCGGTAATAATCTTATGTATGAAAGACGTGAAATGCAGGCATGTACTGTCCATATTTTGTATGGGTTGTAATGAAAAACATGCAACGACAAGCTTTAATTTTGTTACTGTCTCACACATAAAAATGTGTATGTTTAATAGGTATATTTTCTTGTCCAACATCTGGATGTGTTGCTCTGACCAATAGGTTGCAGTTATTTTGGCTAGAGTCAATTAATCTTATTAAAAATATATATATATTAATTCTGTTTTGAAGAGATCAACAGTTTTGTCTGTCACACTTTAATTCTATTTCTAACATTAAGTGATTTTTAATAAAGTAAACAACAAACTAAAAATGTATGTGGTTCATCATATAACATCCTAAAATATATTAACTAATCTTATTAAATATATATATATATATATTAAATATATATATATATATATTAAATATATTTCGTGTGCTACTTTCGCTCGGTACCCCCTCACCCCCAGTGTATATATGATGACATGTGTTACAGAATTGTTCATGCAGCCCTTTCTCTGTTTGTATAAAGTTACACCAACTATTTCATAGGTTGGTAATGGGCAATCCAAATTTATTAATTCACAGGGATTGCCACTGTGCACAGACAATATATACAGTGTATTTCGCATCCTGTGCACAGACAGGTACATAAAGATTACTGATCTATGTACCGCATATGCTATGTACTACAATTTGTACATATATATATATAATAATTTTCCATTCTAGCTAGTTAGTGACTGAAAAAACCCTTGAATGCTGTTATACATATTTACAGCAGTATACGAACTGTCACAGATTTACAATATATAATTCAAGGGAAAAGATACCTCTGTGCATACTGCACACCTTCTATATTACTAGCTAGATTATTTACCGCAATTTGCTATATACAAAAGTGGGGGGCTCAAACCCCCTTAGTGATCTGATATTGACCGTGCTAAATTGCAGATATTATATAAAAGACAATACATGTACATCAAAGACACACTGGGAGGGTGGAAGGGAATCAAAATTTTGTTGACAGTTGAAGATGAAGTGTTCTGTACGGCAATGCGAATCGAACTGAACGAGAACCACGCTTCTCTGTTCTTACTGCAAACATTTTCCCGCGCATGCGCTGCTGGCCAATCGCGTGCCGCTCAGGTGACGCGGTTTAATTAGCATTCTAGGCCAGTTTAATAAAAGGCGTTGTACTTACATCCTCATCACTGTCATTGCCGAATATGGATGGTTTCTTCACAAGGCGTTTGTTAGCACTGCTGCTGCTCTTTAACCGTAGCAGGCCGTACCTGCAACGAAGGTTTGTATGCATTCTCACTGTGCACAATAACACATTGGAGAGCTGTAAAATAATCTTATAAAGAGATGATTGATGGATCTGATGGGATACATAATATCAGTGTTGCTCTTCTCCTTGTTCCCTGCCGTATTGGGCGGGGGTCAGATGCAATATTGCCGAACCACTCACTGTGTTTTTTCTTTCCAAAGTTTTCTATCCATAGCTCCCTCTCTCCATCTTTCATCCTCCCCTGATCTTCTCATGTCTTCCTCATGCAGTCCTCCCATCTCAGCCTTTTCCTCTGCCTTTTGTGTTGTTCTGCCTCTGCTCTCTGCTATTTTTCCTGCATCCATCCTCACCAAGTGGCCTGCCCATCTCATCCGGCTTCTCAATAATCCTCCCGTCAGGCTGCATTTCATGTCAATCACGTTGGGATAATTGCTGCAATTTTGTGTTTTAAGATATTGTTTTCATTTTACAAAAAACTCCAAATGTATAATAGTCAACATATTTGTTAAATGTCAGGTATGAATTCTTCAGGAAATACTCTTCTGTGTATGGATGTAGCACCATCCAGAGGATGGAAATTCTTGCTAGTACGTATTTTATGCTTGCATATATATTCGGTGTAATCAACACTTCACTGTGCATGCCATGCATCTGTACTTCCAGCATGGGGCTATAGCATAAGCATAATACATTGTAGCAGGATAATAACCTGCACTTCCACATGATTTTATGAACATTTCTAACGTGCACAACCCACAGCACCATCCACTAATGACAGCAGTGGTTCAATGAAAGAAGATTGGATTTCGTCATCATTTGACGCACGAGGTGCGGTAATGCACGACTGCAGTGGCGCAGACTAGCTATTTGGGCCTCAAAACTAAAAGTGCGCTAAAACGCAATATTTTAAAACATAAATATGCCTGGGATGATGTAACTAACACAGTGAGGCATCAAATTTGTGCAAATGTGGTTATAATGGCGAAATCGAGGTGGGCCCGGATACTAGACAAGTGCCCTATCAGCATCATGGGGTTTGACTAAAAGGCGCACGACCATGCACAACCACGAAGTTGACGAACGACCACACACGACCATATATTTATAATATGTTGGTAGATAGTTTGGCCGTTGATGGTATATATGGGTTATATATATTGTTTGTGTGTGCATTATTCAACATTTTTAGTCTGTATTTCACTCAGGAGTTACACATTTTAAGCATTTTATCTTATCTTCTGGACGAGCATTTAGTCTTGGCACAGTAGCGCCACCTGACGAATGGAGCCGGCGAGTTACCACAAGGCACAAGCGATGATAAAATTAAGACATATTTAAGCTGCGAATTTTGTTTCTCCAAATCCAATGTGAAGAATATATCTGAAATTTGGCGAGCTGCACACATATACCTCCTACGTGCCACCAATACCCCGTTTCGCGTGTTCGTGCGCCTTTAAAGTTTTAGTGATACCGCTATCATCATGTTTTGTTATGTATGAATGCCACTATTGCTTGGCGATAATATGGTGGGTAAGACAATTTTAAGATGTTCTTTAAAATTGTGTGCTGCTTCATTAAAACTGAACGATGTAAGTAATACACACTTTTTTGGTGGATTCATATTTGGTTCTTTGGACTCAACGTCGCTACGAGTGGGATATAAATGTGAGTAATGCTACCACAACATTGAAGTCTGGCAGGATTTATTTCCGGCTGCCGTACATTATTGTGCACTCCCTATTCGCATAGCGTGGCTTCACGAATAATCGCTAGCTTTATTCGCAGAACTAGTGTCAACCACCCAGAAAACGTTTTTCACCACAGAGCCAACCAATTGAGAAAAAAAATATTACGGTCAGATGTATCTGGATTTATTGAACGTTTTCTTGGGTATATACATATAATATATTTTCATGTTTTTTGTCTTTGGGTTGTGTACGACTACTTGAAGACACACAGAACAGCCGTGTGCGCGATTACGCTCATCCCCAGGGTTGCCGTACGAATAACCTCATCCTAAAAATAAGCGGGCCGAGGACGACTTCATATAACGCGAAGGGTCGGAAACATTACTAGTTGTTAAAAAGTAAGTAGGAGATGGCATAGCCGGTTTGCTAGTACGGTTAATAATTAAATTTAGACAAGTTAAGTCAGTGATTGCTGAGATAGGCGTCTTCCGTAAAAATAAAAGCAGCATTTTAGTTCCAGACATGTAGCTCGAATCATTACAAATATAATTACCAAAATATATCACATACCACGGTATGTACATCTTCAATTAAGAAATCACAAAATAACCATCTCTTTATACTTCTTTGTGTCAATAAATGTCAATACGCAGGTCAACGACTTCCTGGAAAAGGTATTGCTATCTGGTAGCGTGGCCGAGCGGTCTAAGGCGCTGGTTTAAGGCACCAGTCTCTTCGGAGGCGTGGGTTCGAATCCCACCGCTGCCACAAATTTTTTAACACCAAACTTTTATTTCTTATAATATAATATTATTCTACAATAACACTCTAATGATTAATTAAATTAAAACATTCCACTTTCAAAACATGCTGCAATTTGAGAATATCATGTAATTTTCAGATAGCTCATATATATGATTACGCAGATCAAATTTGCTAACACCTACAAGATCCGGACTGAAAGTTTTAATCAAGATTTGCGAAAAAGATGCAGATGAATACAGTGTAAGTTTTAACGGTTCTACGAGCAGATATCTGATTTTTAAAGGTCGTAGTTGTAAACCCGACAACAGAACTGTGGTGTTCAATGGCACTGTGTTGTATAACGTCCAGGATGCTGTAAACCTGGGCCATCATATATCCGTTGTTAATAAGGATACTTTAGTCATCGGTGCCACTGCTAAATTTTGGTCATATTAAGATGACTGTAAAGTGCAATTTATTTAAACAATATTGCTGCTGTTATTGTGGAGCTCCACTATGGGGTCTCCACAGTAAGAGTGTTGGATCTACAGTAAAAACCTGTCTTAGCGGCCACCTGTCCATAACGATAATCTGAATACAACGGTCACCTTTGAAAGTCCCGAATGACTTCCTATTAGTTTGCAATGCTCACTACCTGTCCATCAAGGTAACCTGTCTATTGCGTATTCCGGTCAGTTAATTTGGACCGAACCATTCATAATCAAACTACCGCTTGTGGGCAGCTCAAAGTGAATTCATAATTTCTCTGAATAAACATAGCATCAGTGTCATCAAGCCTAGGCTGGACTATCAAATTGCAATCAAGTCACTCCTGGTGTCATCAGCTTGTTGCAGCTGCTATGTGGCTTCCTTTACTCCAGCAAAGGGGAGCAGAATCAGCTTTGATGTCCAACATGAGCTCAGAGAAGCCATGGAAGCGGGCTGTTGTAAATATTTACCTAGGCTGCTTGGTGTATCTGGAGAGACTGCTTAGGTAAATATTGCAATGGCCTGTTACCTACCAAATTGTATTGATAAACCCCCATGAGCAAATCTGGGTCAAAGCTTGCCTTGCACTCGTTCACACCCTCATGTTTCCTTTTGGACATCAAAGCTTTTTCTGTTCGCCTTTACTTGGAGGGTGTGATTGATTTCAACATGGCCCAAAAGAAAAAAAGGAACATCAATTAAATATATCAAGTTGTATATTGTGTTATTTATATTCCTGTTAACTCTAGGTTTGAATTGTTCACAAGAGTACCAACTAGGGAACGTCAACGTAACCATTCATAATACTGTGGCTCCACCTAGTGAGTATGCAAGTCATGAAACTCTCCATAATGGCAACCTGCCTATAACGGTAATTTTGCGCAGTCCTGACGGTGACCGTTATGGACAGGTTTTACTGTATATGCATAGCATGGCGAAAAGCACTAGAGAAGTTGTGGGGGCCAGCACCGCTTACATACGGTGGTGTTATAGCATTGTTATCAGATATTTTACCATTATTGGTCATCTTAAAGCAAAGGTTCACAACATTGATTAATAAAGCCATGAACCACTATTCACCGATTATAAGCAGTGTTGCCAAGATATCTATTGAAAATCCATGGTCAAATTAGCGCAAATTACCGTCATATCCTAAATAAATGTGACACAATTCATGATATGTCTGCAGATGATATTCGCTGTGTGTATCAAACGAAATAATATCTAACATGAATGTTTTATATGAAATGCTAGAAATCAAAAATGGTTTTAACTATTTTAAATGATGATGACGTCAGCTAAATTATTACGTAAATAACTGCATTTTAAAGAATGTACAATTGCCATTTTTAATGTGTGAAAATAAAGATTTTATTTATCATCACCAGTCTACCCTAAAATAACCATTGATACAATTATAAAGAGGCAAGTGAACCTCTGCGGCTTGGAGGAGGAACATTTACAATGTTCCAAAGTCGGTGTATTAGCATAGATATGTAATTAATGTTACAATACAATACAATAACTTTATTGTCTGTTGGGTTACAGAAAATTTCCTTTAGACTTGTTCATATAATTAGTAAAAACATAGAGTAAGAAGTTTTTGTCTTATATGTATGTATACAAGGTTAAGATAAGTACTAAGAGCGAGGTTATCACATAAAATTCATATCACATGCACAATAGGATATAGTGATAGATCACATACACATAGATAAGTAAACCACAATAGATAAGTAAACAGGTAAACAAGTAAATGTCTATCATACAAGTAGTACTGTAAACAATCAGGCTAATACATGGGGTCAGAGTAAATACATTATAAAATGGTAAGCATACTATCACAGATTATAATTACTCAATTATACACATATATATTGCAATATAAATGCAACAAAAATACTGCTACAGAACACATTCACTTACAGTTTGTATAATTGTAAAATATTGTACTTCCAATAAATGTGCTTGTATTTTCTCTTTACTGTGTTTTGAACAGCCATGTTGTTTGCCTGACAAAGATAGAGGAAACCTGTCTGCAATGTACATGTAAGTGCCGTTTGGGATCTGAACACATCCTCATGTTGCATGAGATTGCGAGGCAGTTACTGGATGAGTTGGCACAAATCTATAGAGAACACGGATCATGTGAGTCTAACAGCTGATGATACTGTAGTCTGTAGTCTGTACCCAGCTAGCAAATCTCATTGGACCAATGATGACTGCAGAAACCATGATTGGGCCAATGATGGTTTGTCATTGGTTTGCCATCATTGGTTTACCATTGTCAACACATCATTGGCCCAATAAAGGCTGTTGTTGGTTTGCCATCGGTGTTTTGCCATTGCAAAAAAACTTGATTAGGCCAATTATGGTTTGTTATTGGTTTGCCATCATTTGTTTGCCATTGAAAAAACAACAGTGGCTCAATAATGACTATCTTTGGTTAAGATATCATTGGTTTGCCATTGAAACATATCCCTGGGTTAGTGGTGGTTGTTTTGGTGCCTTCATAATTGTTTTGCCACATAATAACATAATTGATAAGAAAATAACACTTCTGTGCCATTGATTCATGTCATTTACTTACCAATGACGTACCTAATATGGACAATTTTTGCCACGTGGTGAGACGTCTATAGCCCACAGGTGTGAAACCAGTCTAGTGTGGGCAGCAACGATTCGCCCAGTGTCAGCATATGAACGTTGGCAGTTGTTCTTTTCGGGCAGCTAGTTCTAGCTTGCTCCTGTCGACACTATCTTCTTGACTGCCCTTAATTGTTGTCAACAGCTTCTTATAATTGTGACCCCTGGCTCTGGTGTAGTCATTGTACAGTTTGTAAACAAGTCAAACGTTTGAAGACTATTTTGGTTTGGGCTTTAACTTAGTCGATTGTCTTATTCAATACAGTTACGAAAGGTAATAAATACCACCTTTGTGTATATATTTACATTTGCTCTATTACAACATAATGTATAGAGTATTCTAAATATTCTAATAACACAATAATTAACTATAAGTTAAAAGTTTAGATACAATTAAGGTTAACATATTTTATGGGCTCACCACATTTTCACCTGATGGTGCTGGCAGTCAATATATATACGACTTAACTACCACCCAATCAATAAAGGTATGTGGTTATATTACTTATAACATGAATTTGATATGTATGGTTAATTTTAATCTTGATTGTTAGCATGTTGTATGATTGCAGTATAATTACATATAGAATGCGTGAGGAATTTTTTTCCAATGTCATTGGCATCTCATTGGCATTTCATTGACAATTCATTAGCATTTTCATTGGCATCTCATTGACATGTTAATTGGCATATCATTGGTCTTTCACTGGTCCAATCATTGGGCCAGTACAGGGTCAATAAACTTATCATTGGCATTATACCCGGCACGGAGCTCAAATCATCATTGGGCCAATGAGGGAAACCCAATCATGGCCCAATGAAAAAAGTGCTGGCTTAATTTCATTGTTCCAATGAGAATTGCTAGCTGGGTAGGTTATAAGAGTTGTATGACACTTAACTACATTAACTACAGTGTTGTACAAAAAATTTACAGTGCATGTACTTTAGAGATATTGATTATCAAGAAATTAAGAACATGTAGGGATGTGGGTAGAGTAATAATAACAGTTTTCAAATGTGATAAAAAAGGTCTACATGTGAAAATTTCATAAAGTAGATAACAACTGCACACATGCACACACACACACACACACACACACACACACACACACACACACACACACACACACACACACACACACACACACACACACACACACACACACACACACACACACACACACACACACACACACACACACACACACACACACACACACACACACACACACACACACACGGTCGATTCACATGCACACAAACACAAACACACAGTCACATACACAGTAATACTGACCAGTCAGTAGTTTGCTAATTGTTTTAATATTGGTGCAAACGTTTTCTGTTTCAGTGACAGATGACATTTTGTCTGCGTAAGTATAAATAGGTGTGAGACATTTATTCTGCGTGATTATGTTAACATTTATTCACAGAGTTTTCATGGCATACACTACCTATGCACTTTGTCTAATGAAGTTAGTAATAGTGGCAGCCCTTTACCCATGTATCGAAAATGAGGCTGGGATCCCAACATATTGGCACTGTTACTAATACATATTTGTCACAACTGATGTCAGCATTCCAGTCAAAAACTCTCACTGGGAATTAATTTAGTATGTGTATGCACCCTCACGTGCCAGGGGGCGTTGCTGGTTACATCAGTATCAGTACCCCCTGGCAGGGTGTCATATTAGGGAAGTAGAAATAATTATTTGAATACACAATATTGCTCAGCCTTATGTAAGAATGTAGGGATTCTCTGAAGTCTTGGTCTTTGAATTGGGGTGAGGGTGGGGTGGGTGTTTGCGTTTTTCTCACGTGGATGGTACAGTTGCGTCCGGTGAAATCAATTACTAGTTTGCTTTGCTCTGGTATGCCTATATCTGGTATTCCTGAAACTGATCAGTAAAGCTTAATATTATATTTATCATACACCGAGTATTATTTTTAAATGTGGTAATGACATAGGGGTATTGTTCACTGGTAGTGTTGTGTAGCAGAGATAGTTGTGTTGTAGACTGCATGTTGTGTTCCAAGCACCACTGTTGCCAGCGCTTGATCTTGTCGACCATCACAAAGTGACTCGTCTCACCAGCCCTAGTGGCAGAAGTCTGTGTCAGGTAAGTTGTCCTAACCTGGCACCTGTGTCATCTGTTTGTCCTCATGTATCCCTTGTGTACATGTGTAGCTCCTGTTCTCTTCTTGCTTGTGTTGAGTGCAGTGGCTCAGTGGCTACATCATTGGACTCTCAATCGAGAGAACCCAGGTTAGAATCCTGTGCAGCCGTGTTGAACATTGGGCAAGTTCGTTCACTCTACATTGCACACTGGAGGGTATTTGTATACGAATAGTCGTGGCACATTGGAACTTACCTTTGCTACAGTTGCCCTGTCAGCATCCCTCTCCTCCATCTTTCGTCTTCCTCCATCTTTCTCAAATCCCTCTTCAGTCCTCCCGTCTCAGCTGCTCATGGTTTTCCTTTATTCCTCCAACCTTGATGTGTCTCCACCTCTTTTCTCTCTGGTAATCTGTTTACCTCCATTCTCATCAAGTACCCTGCCTACATCAACTGACTTGTTACTAATCTTTCCATTAAGCTGAACTGCATCCTGAGTCCTGACCTCTTCCTTCAGGTCATTTAACCCCCTTCCATCCCCCCTTTACCCCAGTCATACTCTGCATCTAGTTTCTCTCACAGCCATGTTTGTGATCCACCCATTCGCAACTTTCATTTTCAATTTGTGTGTGACATTTTTCTGTCCATCACGACTCCTACCTTCCCCCATTCTGAACTGATTGTCTATATTTTCTTGCAAATACCATAGTTGTATACCGGTACATTTACTACAACTTTCAAAACAACATGTGCATCGTTATGGTTATGGCTACTGAAGTAACTGAATGGATTACTAGGAAGTTTGAATACATAACAAATTGTTTTTAGCTTATATAAGTTTAGTATGGTATTAATTTTGTAAGTTTTCTTTATGCTAAAGTTTGGTTTAGAATGATGATTGACACCTGTCACTCACAGGTGATTGGCAGCTCAGGCACACCCTACACCTGCCTGTCAACAGCAAATTACTGCGGCTGTCCTGCCTATCAATTCTCAGGTTAGTTGCACTGATGCACTTCTTCTTTACTTATTCTATAACTCCTAATTATGTAATATAGTATATAATTTTGCAAAAAGCATGTTAGCCTCCTCACTGACATTTTTTATTATTTGTGTAAATGGTTTTGTTAAATGACAGTGCAAATAAAATGTTTTAGTAATCAGAAGTAAGAAACTATGGGTTTGTTTTTAACAAAAAAACACCCTGATGACTGTACCTTTTAACCCATAGCAGAATCATACATAAAGAAATATTGACTGTGCTCACTAAACTTCAGTGTGCTGCGTAATGGTTTGCCCATTGTTACAAGTTTGGAATCTTTGAAAGTTGCATGGCTTATTCACACAGTACAACTATTAGTTAGAGAAACCGTGTTTAGCCAGGTGGCTGAAACTTGTTTGAAAGAAGATGCACAAATTATTACTATGCGAGCTGTAAAACATGTCTATTGTACAAGTATATAACACAAAGCAGTTACCCTCTCTTCATGGTCAAGGTTTTTATCTATATACAAAACTGACTGTTATGGAAAGTTATCTGTTGCAACATTATTAGTGTTATCTAAATAAACAAATTACTGTTATGGAATGTTTTCTGTAGTACACTAACTTGTGTTATAATTATATTGAATAACCTGAATATAAATGTTTTCTTTTCTAGTACTGAAAAACAAAGACCAATTAATGGTAAGTATTTTATGTACCGTATTCGTTCTATTAAGCGTACAGTATGCTTAGCAAATAATTGAGACATGGAAATATGTCAAACGTTGTGTTCCAATAAGCGTACAGGGGTGTGCATCCATTTTCTTTGGTTCCTGTGGTCCCCCGAGTACAGTCATCTCGGTAGACATGACTGGCAAGTGATTTATGCATCTCACATATGAGTACACTGTAGAAATCTTATAGTTTAGGTGGACCTTTCGATGTTGTTTCATCACCAAGCTTTGAATCTAGTGTGATATTGATAGAAATTAAAACACAATGATGGATCAGTCAAGGTTGGCGTGAAGATCACTTTCACGGAGTCGGATGCTGATAAAAAGGGGGTGAATGCTAATTAGGGCATGTACGCTTAATAGAACGAACACGGTATGTGTATTTGCAAAATACAGCTGTATGTTGAATCTAACAGTTGTTACCTGCAATATTGACAATTGTCTGTTAGGTTATGGAGAAAATAATTGTAGAAGAGGGGGAAGGAACAATGAACCCTTTAGAATTTGAACGCCCGAAAGTGTCCAGATGCCCACTTCTTCAAGTACCCAAAAGGGTCTTTAGCAATGCGTGGAGGTGGCGTCATCTTCTGGATACTTATGTAACTTGTGTCACTGGATTAATTGTTATCACCGATGTAATACATTTTCAGTGCAAACACCTATTGGCCGTACATCTCAGCATTGCCATGGAGAAGTGTGGGGAGCAGTCAGTTACTGATGAAGACATCACCTCATTTCTCAAACACATGGGAGCAGTCAATGATTGACAAAGACGTGACCTAATCTCTCAAACACATGGGAGCAGTCAATGATTGACGAAGACATCAAACACAATTAGTGTTCTGCTACTGTGACACCCCCACTGCAAACTGTCCCTGATCATAACTCATACGTAGAGGATATTTGGCTTTCACTAGTTGTGTTATAACACAATAAAGCAGAATACAGACAATGAATTGTTTTTACTAGCAATGTACAATCTCACAGAGTTTGTATCAATGTTACAATAAACTAGGCTAGGAAGAATTTAATACACATTTTTGCTGTAGTTCTCACAGTAACACATTTGGTAACATCAAACATGGCGGCATAAATATGACACCCACATACACAGTGTAGTTAAAAATTCCGCAGAAAGCTGTCAAAATGCAAAAAAACTGGCATGCAAAAGTAATACCTACATGATAAGATGATGAAGTCCATACATGCAACACATTACACAATAAAATGGCTAGAGCGCAGTCCCATATAAACGTGTATGGATAATTCATTTTTCCCAGACAGTTCACAGTCACCCCGTTCAATTCACAATCATGTCATTCTTAGTTTAGATCTGTTGACTACCCTAGTTAACTACCCCAGGCTCCCATGTACGTGTACTCCTTCACATTGTGACAGGTAAATAACTCAAATCTTGGTTACTGTGCACAATAAACATTGATAATGTCACCACGTTTCCATGGAGACGTATCCTCAGACTACCTGCCAGAAGCACGCTTCACTGCATACACAGGCACATTTTCGATCATTTATGGATCTGTTTACATGTAGAGGGCAACAAATTATAATGAACAGTTTGTTTTTATATCAAATTAAACCTTTGTAAATTGCATGCAGCTGTAATTTATGAGAAGGTAGCATAGTAGCAATATAATCGGACATGATTATGTGTGCTATTACACCACTGCTGAATATGATTACAGCAGAAAGTAGCAAAGGAACCATTTAATATTTATTTCAAATTCTTTGTGACTGAATTTAGCCAATTCAAAATCAGTGCTGGAGAAAAAATGTCTACTGCTGTAGCCAGTTGTCATGCTTTTTTAAAACAACTTTTTGAATGCAACGTCAATGAATATAGTGTGTCCGATTACAAAATCAGAACTGCACAACGGTACTGCATATAGTGTTTTTATCAAAGGGGAAATGTAGCTGTAACAGAAGCTCTGGAAAACATGTCAGTTTAAACAAAGGAATTCAACAGATGCATAGTCAGGTCTACAGTCTACTTCCAGTTACCGCTAGCCGTACACTCTAATTACCTGTCAGTGAGAACTATGTTGCTAGCGTGCTTGTTTGTAATACTGCAGTTTTGACATAGCATATTGGAGTTCATCGCATCGCAGTACGTCAAGATTCTAACTACAACTGAATGACAATATAGTGGCAATTTTGCAACCAATGCATACGATGTGCAATGCATATATTACATACTGTTATTGATGCGTTGTTTATCTGTGTACACGCACACATATATATACACCAAACTTACAATACACACATTAGTAACATACATGCATACATAGTTTTAACTACTAAGCAACAATTTGGATAAAAATAACTCGACCGTTACCACACATAAACAAATATCAAACACACCATTTTTCACGAGAAATCAGCATACTGGAGACAACACTGCATAGTGGCTGACAAGCCTACTTCAGGCTGTGATTCAAGTCCATATATGTCAAGTTCCACATTCTCTTATAGCAAACCGAGTACAAAACTACATGCTGATTTGAAGTTAATTCAGTGACTAGATTATACAGGAATCATACACGAGTGATGATGGTGCACAGACAGGTACATTACATTTTTGTGACAAAAACGTTATGATAAATGTGTCCCTACTCCCTGTTATATTCCCGCGAGGAAAATGCTCAGCATTACATGAAACCATCTGCACTGTGAGATCCCGTCTGCACTGTGAGATCCCGTCTGCACCTGCACTGTGAGATCCCGTCTGCACTGTGAGATCCCATCTGCCAATTTGTCACATCTTTAAATGTTGCACAAATAACCTTGGATAGGACGCAATCGTTATCAGCAGCTTCAAGATGAAACTCGAGTACTCCACCCATGCTGTGAATTAATTCACTTCACAGCGCAAAAACTTGTAATTAAACCATGTAAGTAGGCATTTGTAGGTGAGATTATCGACGGAAGAATGTCATGAGAGTCCTAAGGCCACACACGGTGTGAATGTCATTGTGGCCCAGCAAACCGTCGGGATCGCCATTTCTGTAAACATCCGTGATTGACACCTACTGATGCTACAAACTGCAGGTGGCTCTACTTGTTGAATTCAGTGTTTGTAGATACTGGTGATGTACAACACGACGGCTAGTCATGTCACTCAATCTCTTGTTGTCAACCTCGGTGTTTGTTGATCACTCTATGTCTTGTCAACCTCATAATGTTTATATGTCAATCAAATTGTTTGTCAACCTATGTCTTGTTGTCAACCTCAAAGTGTTTGTAGATGCTGGTGACGTACGACATGACGGCCTGCCAGTCAGGCCGCTCCATCGATACCATGTCGCTGATGTTCTGAAACAATCACACGCAGAAATTTACGATAATGGTTACTTCCTCCCAACCTTATAAATTGACATTCTAAAGGGAACAAATGTATTGTGATGGGAGAAAGTAGTGAGTCAATGCCTTATGCTGTAGTAATGACAACAATTACTTGTATGAAAATGACGACTATCAAACAAATCTGAATAACCCCATTATTCTGAAGATAGCAATTGAGAGCAAGACATTTACCAAGTTTCACTACAATATCCTTTTTTACTGAAACAAAGTTGTCTTTTTGTGAGATATGTATGCCACTGAGAAAATTACTCGTAAAGGTGGCCAGCAAGATCAAGTACAATGGCAGAGTATTTTTTATTCTTGGTGTTTTAAGCAAATAAATATATGAAAAACATAATGAAAGAAACGAGTCTCCTTAGTAATTATCTCAAAGTATCTTATAAAAGAAAAATGTGAATTTTTTTTTTTATCAACCAGCATTCTATAATGTTACATACATCATGTATATAAGCTGTTTAATCACCACCGTCGCATCATTATAATCCATCAACAAATGTCAAGCCAGAATGTCTTCTGAAAGCATTCACTCACCAGAATGGAAGGAATGCCAACACTCTCTGCAGCTTTGAATGCCACTGTAAAGTTCTCCAGCTGAAACACAGGTTGTATTTTGCTCAGTCAAGACTATTCATTGTTGACATGTTACAACCACACGGCTGGATAACCTTGTACTGCCAGCTACTGAGAAACTCCAAACTCGTATATTACGTATAATGCAACAAGTCCAGAAGATGGAACGTTTTGGCACATGATCATCGGATAATGGCTATGAATTAGCATAATCACTAAATCAGCCGGGCTGTCACAATCGAGACCGTGTTTGATGCCAACTAACATGAGTTGTATTAGAAAAAAAGTTCACAGACACAAACAGCTGACGAAGGACAAAGTGGAACTCTTTCAAAGACAATCATGTCATGGATGGATTCTTCAAAATGCAACTATAATCCATTGGGCTGCAATTACTTTAGACAGTAACTGGAAACTAATCCAACCCAGCACTAGCAAATATCTGATGAAAAGTCAATTGATTGCCCACTACTAAGGGCAATGATAGTTACATGATCCAAAGTAAAACAGGTATATAATTATTGTGCAGTATCCAGTCCTTAGGACTGCTCAAAGCGCTTTACTCCCGGGCAGACCTGTTCAGTCAAACACCATCTCGATTTCTCTGTTAAGCATTCAGTTTATTAGCGTATTAATTATACACATGTTCGGTACATGCAGAAACAATTGAGTGATGAAGATAGACAGGGTGAGTTAATATATGATACCTTATTCTGGCTGGAGAGTCTTTTGTAAGGGATCTTGTCCTTCAGGTACGTGTGTAGCAGGGCACAGAATGCCACACCGTCATTCCAACTACTGCTGAAGTTTGTGATGTCAATGCCCTGCAACACAACAATGGGGCTATTATAATATCTCACCTCAACATTGGGGTTATTATAACATCAGACACCCCATCTTAACATTGGGGTTATTATAACATCAGACACCCCATCTTAACATTGGGGTTGTAACATCAGACACCTCACCTCAACATTGGAGTTCTTATAACATCAGACACCTCACCTTAACATTGGGGTTATAACATCAGACACCTCACCTAAACATTGGGGTTATTATAACATCAGACACCTCACCTAAACATTGGGGTTATTATAACATCAGGCACCTCTCCTTAACATTGGGGTTATAACATCAGACACCTCACCTCAACATTGGGGTTGTAACATCAGACACCTCACCTCAACATTGGGGTTGTAACATCAGACATCTCACCTCAACATTGGGGTTATTATAACATCAGACACCTCACCTTAACATTGGGGTTATAACATCAGACATCTCACCTCAACATTGGGGTTATTATATCAGACACCTCACATTAACATTGGGGTTATAACATCAGACACCTCAACATTGGGGTTATTATAACATCGGACACCTCACTTCAACATTGGGGTTATAACATCAGACACCTCACTTCAACACTGGGGTTATAACATCAGACACCTCACTACAACATTGGGGTTATTATAACATCAGACACCTCACCTCAACATTGGGGTTATTACAACATCAGACACCTCATCTTAACATTGGGGTTATAACATCAGACACCTCACCTCAACATTGGGGTTACTATAACATCAGACACCTCACCTTAACATTGGGGTTATAACATCAGACACCTCACTACAACACTGGGGTTATTATAACATCAGACACCTCACCTTAACATTGGGGTTATAACATCAGACACCTCACCTCAACATTGGGGTTATTATAACATCAGACACCTCACCTTAACATTGGGGTCATAACATCAGACACCTCACTTCAACATTGGGGTTATAACATTATACACCTCACCTCAACATTGGGGTTATAACATCAGACACCTCACTTCAACACTGGGGTTATAACATCAGACACCTCACCTCAACATTGGGGTTATAACATCAGACACCTCACTTCAACATTGGGGTTATTACAACATCAGACACCTCACATTAACATTGGGGTTATAACATCAGACACCTCACCTCAACATTGGGGTTATAATATCAGACACCTCACTATAACATTGGGGTTATGATAACATCAGACACCTCACTTCAACATTGGGGTTATAACATCAGACACCTCACTACAACACTGGGGTTATTATAACATCAGACACCTCACCTTAACATTGGGGTTATAACATCAGACACCTCACCTCAACATTGGGGTTATTATAACATCAGACACCTCACCTTAACATTGGGGTCATAACATCAGACACCTCACTTCAACATTGGGGTTATAACATCATACACCTCACCTCAACATTGGGGTTATAACATCAGACACCTCACTTCAACACTGGGGTTATAACATCAGACACCTCACCTCAACATTGGGGTTATAACATCAGACACCTCACTTCAACATTGGGGTTATTACAACATCAGACACCTCACATTAACATTGGGGTTATAACATCAGACACCTCACTTCAACACTGGGTTTATAACATCAGACACCTCACCTTAACATTGGGGTTATAACATCAGATACCTCACTTCAACACTGGGGTTACAACATCAGACACCTCACCTCAACATTGGGGTTATAACATCAGACACCTCACTTCAACATTGGGTTTATTATAACATCAGACACCTCACCTTAACATTGGGGTTATAACATCAGACACCTCACCTCAACATTGGGGTTATAACATCAGACACCTCACTACAACATTGGGGTTATTACAACATCAGACACCTCAGCTCAACATTGGGGTTACTATAACATCAGACACCTCACCTCAACATTAGGGTTATAACATCAGGCACCTCACCTCAACATTGTGGCTATTACAACATCAGTCGCCACTTCACCTCAACATTGGGGGGGTTATTACCCCAATCATTACTTCAGTTCGCCATCTTTTACTTGTCCTGGCTTAGACACACCAGGTACAAGGGGCCAGTGGCTTTTTGTCCCCTCATCCAACAGTGCAGTGCTCCACTACACCATCCCATCACGTCTGATAGACAATATAATAAATGTATTCACAACACACATGGCATCTAGCACTGACCAGTTTGCATTAAGACTGAACAAAGTGACATAGTGTGTGACTACACCATCCCATCATGTCTGATAGACAATATAATAAATGTATTCACAACACACATGGCATCTAGCACTGACCAGTTTGCATTAAGACTGAACAAAGTGACATAGTGTGTGACTACACCATCCCATCACGTCTGATAGACAATATAATAAATGTATTCACAACACACATGGCATCTAGCACTGACCAGTTTGCATTAAGACTGAACAAAGTGACATAGTGTGTGACTACACCATCCCATCACGTCTGATAGACAATATAATAAATGTATTCACAACACACATGGCATCTAGCACTGACCAGTTTGCATTAAGACTGAACAAAGTGACATAGTGTGTGACTACACCATCCCATCACGTCTGATAGACAATATAATAAATGTATTCACAACACACATGGCATCTAGCACTGACCAGTTTGCATTAAGACTGAACAAAGTGACATAGTGTGTGACTACACCATCCCATCATGTCTGATAGACAATATAATAAATGTATTCACAACACACATGGCATTTAGCACTGACCAGTTTGCATTAAGACTGAACAAAATGACACAGTGTGTGACTAATAATGATATAAATAACATATAATAAAATTACTTCTTTGGCACCAATATTCTAAAAAAAATCGAGCTCAGTAGTGCAACAAAACCAAAGGATTACACATTCACGTCATTGCAAACAAACCAAAAATCACCAACAAATGGATATGCTGAGAAGCAACGAAGGAAAGGCAATATTAAAAGATAGATGTTTAGACTTACTGTGTAGGACGCAGTGCGTGCCTGACACCACTTGAGCAAGGCGTTCCTCTTGGAGCCTCCCATTTGCTTGGCCAAGTTACCCAATGGGTCACTCTTCAGTACTTGAGACGTTACAGCTTTGTCAGACTTGGCTTCACCCTCTCTGGAACAGGCAGACTCATTATCATCAGTCGTGTTTAAATTTAAATTAAAGGCGCCTCCTCAATTCATTTTGATTGTTTGTCTCATCTAAATTCTTTTTGCGAAATATCTAAACATACTTTTTAAGTTTGTATACAAGTAGTCGCACAATACTGGGCCAAACTGGTGTCCTGTAACTTACGCTATATTTACTCCATAACCAGCTTCTTTGGAGACAGTTCCTTTTGATAATATTTGTGCTGTATCTTAGGCCCATGAAGAAAGAAGAGACACAAATAAACACATCCTGCCTGTTTATTAGACAAAAATTGTGGTTGTGGACAATGTGGTGGATAACGTATGTTACAGTGTCCACCGTTTCAGGTCCAGAGTGCTCTGATCATTCTTAACATTTTAAGACTTGGTTGGGAATCTGATGAGGTACTAGCATACATCATTCAAGCAAATTTTGATTTCTGAAGGGTTTCACATTCTCATATTTTAGTTATTTAACTTACATCATGAACTTCACTTGGCATTGCGCCACATAACAGTGAGTACAGAGAACTTACCTTGTTCTTTAAAGTTAGGTGTAGATTATCTTGGCTACCATCTAAGACAGTTTTTCATTTATTTTAAGCACTTTTTAGCACTTTTGTTTTTGGTGTCCAGTCCTCCTTTTTGTTCCAGTATTATGTGACTCCTCATACACTATGCCATACTAGCTTATTTGTGCAAATTTGTACTATACTTATCATCCGACAAACTGTTAACTTATTCAGTCAGCAATTCAAACAGTGTCTTTTGCATTAAGTGTATTTTACTACAATAGGGCACGCAAGTCTCGTCAGCTGCCATATTGGTTTATGCTATTTTGTCCTTTTTGCTGCCCAGCAACGCGAATGAGCCATGTACTGTTTCGCTTACGGCTGTAGTTGCCACAACAGAAATCTCCATTGTAGGTTTTATAGGTTTCCACCCAACAAAGGTTTATCGAGAAGGTGGGAACTATTATGCAGTCAAGTTATGATTTTCAAATTGGTTGCATATCGCAGTAATTTTTAACTTTGAATAATGGTTATACTGGAACGACGAAATTGTGTCATTGTCAGTCGTGGCACGCAAAATGTTTGCCACCATAAAGTCTACAATGACCTAAGGCACAGTTGCATACATGTGTATAATCGTAAACAACATTTAACTATGTAACAGTATTTGTCCAATGTACGTAATTTATGGTTATAGTGCATCTTTACAAATGGGGATGTAAGGGAACACATTCTAGAGCAGTAATAACATTATCATTTGTCTCACTCAATCGATCGAGTGAGCGGAGGCCGGCCGTGAGCGGATACAATTTCACAGGCGACACACCCTTAACTTATAACTTTTGTCTTTCATCAACGCTTTCACTCCTTGTTGTATGAGAAACTCGACACCCGGCTGCAGTCTACTGAACCTGTTGCTTTTCTTTGAAATTTAACATTCCGTGTGGCGTTGTTTACCCAAAATTGTAATGAAAACGCCATGCATCAAAACGGACCGGAAACGAGAATCACTTGCGTCCCCTATTAATGTCAGTGTACTTTTTCTATGAAAAAACGACAACCAGAAATACAAAAACACATGCTTGTACAACATTTCCGCCTAGACATTTTGGGCACCAAACGTTTAGCGGGTCTTATGTAACCCTTGGTTGAAAAGTAACAGTTATAAATTCCCCACAGGTTAAGGGTTTTTACAAGTTAAGGGTTCATACCACATAATGTAAGATGGACCACAATTGATTGTTCACAAATTATGTGTGTCTTCTGCAAATGTTCCGAGCTACACAAACCATCCACCAATCTGTTGGGCAGTTTTTATATAACAAGTAACAATCATAAAAAACATGTGCAGCATTCACGAAATTTTCAAACTGTACGTTATGTTTGTTAAAAATCATGTACAAATACTTCAAAAAACCGTCTTCTGCATTTTCATAATTGTAGAACCATCAAGAGGATGGGTATTTTTGTTAGCTAAGCACAAACCCACGTAGCACTCACCCACTCCGTCGAAGGACAGACTTTGACCGTATTGACGACGCACGTGACATCTTCCCATTATCCCCACTGCTGCTAGATGGCGACACCACTTTCGTGTCATCAGTGACCGGCGCTGACCCATAAATGATATTCGCGAGCGTGTGTCGATGGGTAAACATCCTCGAGTCCTTCGAATCAACCTTGTGTAACCCGGTAGCCGACGTCAGACTAGCATGTCGACTCGGTAGCGCCTTTGGTGAGGCATCACTCTTAAAACTGCCGAGACTGACATTACTGTCGGCGGAATTGCGTCGTGAGCCGGTGTGTGCTGGTGACTCCGGTGGTGTTTCCATGTCGGTCTTCACCTGCTTCTCGATGGTGGCGATGAGGTTCTTCACAGACGTCGCCTTTGCCTCCGGACCACTCAGGGTGCGGCCGCAGGTGAGGAGGGCAAGGTCATGGTCGAACGACAGCATGCGGTCTCGGAGGTCACAGCGACCCGGAGCGGCTAGCTTCGTCTCTGTCTTCATGTGGAGGCGGTGTAGTTCATCCTGGACGCGGTGGTTCTGGTCCTCCAGCAGGGTGCAGCGCTCCTTCAGGGTCTTGTTGTCGTGACTCAGCTTCTCGACGTCTTCCTCTGTCTCCACCTCAACACAGCACCATCAGTAAGACATCTATGTATTTGGTAAGTCTCTAACACTGTTAAATCTGTGATAACAAACTGCTGAAATTGTGATGTTGAGTGAAGTACTTATCAATGTAGATTGACATGAATTTCTGATCTCGTAAAAGACGCCATGCCCAAAACCTTGATTCCTACCGGCACCTTATAAGGCACTATGTGTTTGTTATCTGGTACTTTGTATAGCTCTGTTCAGTTAAAAGGTTAGTAATCAAAGCACTTCACAATGGCAACTAAATAAAATGCCTGATGACCCAATGCTTAAATATTTGGTAAAAGAGTTTTGGTGCTAATGCACCAAATATTTAAAGTGTTAAACTACATTTTAAAGCAACACATAAATAAATAAAACTAATACTTCAAACCAATACTTTAAAATATAAAATAATGCCTGTCAAAAAGAAGTGTCTGCACCAAAGTGGTAATGATGACGAAATATGTTTTCAGCATTTTCCGAAATGCCAACTGAATGCATTTCAGCAATTCGTTCCATAACTGATGCAAACATACCTTGATCTCATTGGCAATGACGACGGCCATCTGGAGGTCGGACTGGAACTGTTTCCACTCCTCCTGTTCGCTCCAGTACTTCTGGCGGATATCGACTAGTTCTCCCTCTAGCTCATAGATTCGGGCCTGGACGGCGTTGAGGTTTGCTTCAAGCTGTGTCACTCTTGCAGTATCCGTGGCCTTCTCCTCAAGGAAACGGTCGCAGTCGACCTGCAGTTGGTCGATGTGGTCACGGAGTGTCTCCACTTCCTGCTGCATTTCCTGTTTCTCCACCTGCAACACAGTGTTGTCATTAGAGATGGAACGATACACACCACACGGTACAGTACATGATATACACCACACGGTACAGTACATGATACACACCACATGGTACAGTACATGATACACACCACACTGTACAGTACATGATACACACCACACTGTACAGTACATGATACACACCACACAGTACAGTACATGATACACACCACACGGTACAGTACATGATACACACCACACAGTACAGTACATGATATGCACCATACAGTACAGTACATGATACACACCACGTTGCACAGTACATGATGCACACCACACAGTACAGTACATGATACACATCACACAGTACAGTACATGATACGCACCACACAGTACAGTACATGATATGCACTACACGGTATAGTACATGATACACACCACACAGTACAGTACATGATATGCACCACACAGTACAGTACATGATACACACCACGTTGCACAGTACATGATGCACACCACACAGTACAGTACATGATACACACCACACAGTACAGTACATGATATGCACCATACAGTACAGTACATGATACACACCACACAGTACAGTACATGATATGCACCATACAGTACAGTACATGATACACACCACGTTGCACAGTACATGATGCACACCACACAGTACAGTACATGATACACATCACACAGTACAGTACATGATACGCACCACACAGTACAGTACATGATATGCACTACACGGTATAGTACATGATACACACCACACAGTACAGTACATGATATGCACCATACAGTACAGTACATGATACACACCACACGGTACAGTACATGATACACACCACGTTGCACAGTACATGATGCACACCACACGGTACAGTACATGATACCATACCTGCCTACCCCAAAAACTTCCTGTCAGTAATGCATCTTCCCATTTACACTGATTTTCAGGAATATAGGCTTCCTGTCAGTAATTGTTCAGAACCGTGTCAGATATTGTCATGGGAGGGGGGGTTAGGGACGGCAAAATCATTACGTTACGACATCGCCTAGACTCTAATGACTAGTCTACTCAACTCTAGTATATAAGCCTATCCCTGTATTATAGGCTGTAAATGACAGACGGAGGGGGTAGGGACGGCAAAACCAATACGTTACGCTAGTCATCGACATCGCCTAGACTCTAATGACTAGTCTACTCAACTCTAGTATATAAGCCTATCCCTGTATCATAGGCTGTAAATGATAGACGGAGGGGGTAGGGACGGCAAAACCATTACATTACGCTGTCATCGACATCGCCTAGACTCTAGTGACTGTATGATAGGCTGTAAATGATATAGACTAAACTCAATAAATACACTAACTTAGTCTTAGTACAGTCAGTTGGCCTAACACTACAAGTACAACACTCACTAAATTTTTGCTTTATACGTTTCTTTTTGGTTGGCGGTGGCGTCGTTTCGCTGTCAGCCATCATTTCGTGCCGCGTAACTTCGTTTTGTTTGATCGCGGAAATGTGAATTTGTCATTACGCTGTTTCCTATTGGTTAGATTACGACCAGACTCAGCAAATGAAAAACCATGTCACAACATGCTGCATACATATGCTGCCACCTGTTGAATATAGTGGAAGCTAAATTTGAGGAGCACGGAAGTGATTAGCGAACATGGTGACAGTCCATAATATTTTCATCCCTCGCCGTAATACCGTAATTTGAGGTGACTTTCCGGAATGGTAAGCAAATCTGCAGCAATATCCGTATAATGATACACTGTGGTATATATGCGATCACGACAGACAAAAAATAATCGCGTCAACTCTGTCAAATTGTGAAGCAGTTTCGGCGTAAGTTTGATAACTGGCAAGTCCATCTGGGTATCGTGCCTGGTTTAGCTAAAACGCCATCGTATTTCACTTGTACAGTGTGTAGCGACAAGCCACAGTACTAACAATACTAGTGTTACCAGTTTTTCTATATGGTTTTGAAACCGTTTTTTTATTCAGCCAAATCGGTAGACTTTACGTTATGTATACACTGTATACAACTAATAGTAACAATGCTTAAATATTCCCAAAAGTTCGAAACATTGTCAAAGTCACCCAATATTAAAACAAATATGAACCAAAATACAAGAAAAGCCTTGCACCGCGCATGTCACTTCAGACAGCAGACAAAAAAACAATGAACAAGCTTCAGACTGTACATAATTCGTAGTTAATTTTGTTACAATGTCGTCTACGCAAAATAAATGTTAAATTTTTTAACGTAATTATGTTTAATTATTTAATCATTGATTAGTATCATATCGTATAGAGCCATACGGTGCACAACTCTCGACAATACTGCTGTAACTTAATGCTATTTTAGTAAGTAAGTGACTGAGTGACAGTGTGTGTGCGTGCATGTGTGTGAGCGTGCGGTGTGTGTGTGACAGGGTTTCTGCCAGCAAGGTAACAGGGTAAAATTACACACCCAAAAATAATTCTAGGGTACAGATACGTACCCAAAATAAAACATTTTAATGGTGAACAATGAGCCCGTGCCAACACGTTTATGCTAGCTATTCTGTGATTGGCTAAACATGATATCCACTGCGGGATTGAAGCCTTCACCTCAGGTATTTATTTATTTATTTAAGAAAAATAACACAAGAGACCATACTACATCATGAATTGAATTATTTATTATAAAATATGAAGGCAAGTTTAAGGTAAGCTTACAATTTTCCTGCTGACATTTGTCATTTATTCTCATACGAAACATGGAAATGATCACTATGAGCCGGGTGGGAGTTCCCGACTCCAAATGCTGGGAAATCGCTTCTCTGAGCATCTACAAATCCAATTTTGTTCTGGGGGAGGGACAGACGCCCATCAGGGCGCCATCCATGGCAAGCTTCGCCTGCCAGTTCCGCGGTCTAAAAATTAACGAACTCTGTACCCAAATTATTTTTTCTGGCGGAAACCCTGTGTGTGTGTGTGTGTGTGTGTGTGTGTGTGTGTGTGTGTGTGTGTGTGTGTGTGTGTGTGTGTGTGTGTGTGTGTGTCAGGATCAAGTACATAAGTACATTTGTTCAGTATCTGTACTTGTTATATGTGTGTGTGTGTGTGTGTGTGTGTGTGTGTGTGTGTGTGTGTGTGTGTGTGTGTGTGTGTGTGTGTGTGTGTGTGTGTGTGTGTGTGTGTGTGTGTGTGCGTGTGTGCAGTGTTTCCCCTGGGTGAAATGATGGGCGAGGTGGGGTACGCAAGCGCCGCAGGTGCGAAGCGTTGCTAGGGGGGTCCGGGGGCATGTTCCCCCGTAGATTTTTTTTTTAAACTAGTTTTAAAATGGTGCATTCTGAGGTATGTACTCTTGAATAAAGAGGGGAAGATATAAAACAAGACACTACTTGTAAATGTAGTAATCATGACTGATAAAAGCCAGTAATCATGATTGTTTCATCATGTTGAGGTGTGGTTTCCATTTTACCACTGCTACTCAGTCGAGGTGTGGTTTCCACTTGACCACTGGTACTTGGTTATGGTTATGTTTTCTTGCACTAACCCTAGGCCTTGTTACCTTGCTGACAAAGTCAATAAAAAAGTAAACGGTAAGTTCTTATATAGCTTTACACTTTACTCCCTGGCAGACCTGTTCAGTCGAACACCATCTCGACTTCTCTGGGAAGCATCCAGTGGTATCATCTGAAGACTCTTTCATCATCACCTTTAAATTATTTTAATATCATAATATTATGGTAAATTGGTGGTTTATGTTCAAAAGATTATATTTTATTTGTTTGCTAGAATGCTATACAATTAATTAAACAGTATTTCTGGAATGCCACAAAAGTGTGTTTCTATTAATCGCAAGAATGTTTCTCAAATTGTGTCCTTTTTTATAAAACAGTATAAGTTGTTTAGTACATCCAATTGCTGTGCAAACATATCATTGACTAACCCAAGTTACTGATAACCCGTTAGCATACACGGTTTTGGGTAGTAGGCTTTTTTGTGAACTTCTGTGGTCTATATTCGTAAGTATTTCACTCAAATCAACTTTCCCAAAAGTTTGTTTGCACAACTTTGTCGGAATATGTATTATATATTTAGCACAAAGATATCTTACGAATCACATTCCTTATTTTGCTCAATCAAACCACATAGAACATTAGTTGAATAGACTTGTTGTGCTGTGGGCATTTGCGTCGAATCCGGACCCATTTTGTCATTGATTTTGCCGCATGAGTTTTGCTTAACTTTGATACCTCAGTGAGATACACTGTAGTTCCATCATTCAACATTATCCTAGGTATATTTACATTTAAATATATTGTGTCTTACGTCCATTTGAGGCGTAAATAGCGCCCCGGTTTGTATCAACATATGCTGCCATATATATATATCTCTTTTTACGCGCGCTGTGCGGTAGCGCACGGCCGCAGTCTCAGAGCCAGAGGCATAGACTATCGCAAACTGGATCGCTATTTGAGCTTCAACAGAATCCGGATTCGATACAAATGCCGACTAGTGAATAGGATTAGGATGCACAGTTTTTATTTGGGCTTCAAAAGAGTCCGGATTCGATACAAGTGTTGACAAGTGATGTAGTGCCATCAGGCATAGCCTGCACAGTTTTCACTCCCACCACCATCATAAACCAAAACGCAAGTTACTGTTTGGGTGCCATTTTACATGAATGTCTAGATTTCTAGTACGTCGAAACTCCGCATGGTGTCACCATTGGAGACACCGGGGATCCCGCAGGAATATTCAGTGATTAGACAACTGACAAGTGATATCTTTCACGTTGTCCGATGGCAATGACGGCTAAACGATGTTGCTACAAATCTGCGATTTTGCAGAAATATAAGTGACTTTATGGTGTCATTACGCGCCGCCTGAATATATCGTGAAAGAACGAAAAAAATGGGCGTATGAAATAGCAACGAGGCGGCAATTTCGGCATATTGTGGACGAGGCGGCATAGAAAAACGGCGAGGCGGCCCGCCTCGCTTGTTATATACCAGGGGAAACACTGTGGGTGTGTGTGTGTCTGCATGCATCCATGCATGTGTGTGACATAAAACCAAACTGGGAAATTTATGATGTGCTGTTTCAACAATCGCTGCTTACAGCGCAGAACAAAATGTTCTGGAAAATAGGTAAGTATTAAGGTTCAATTTAAAAAGAGCATCCAACATTGTTGCTGATGTCAGATGTAGCGGCAGCAATTTCCACAGCGTGCTGAGACCAACGTAACTCACCTCCATCTGAGAGAGATTGTACTCGAGGTCGCTCACTTGCGTCTTGGCGTTATTCTTGCACACTTTGAGTTCCTCCTCAAGACTGGCCAGCAAGTCGCGCTGACGAGTCACCTCATTCCTGCCCTTCGACAGCTCCTCCTGTAGGTTTGTCAGTCTCTCCTGAAACACACAAAAATACACAAATCATTTATCTAACCAATATATTAACTCTGGACATTAATATAAAAACGCACAAGTCTATACCGTTTGAACAAACAGCATGCAGTGTGCAATGCAAACTAACACATTTAAGCACATGTATACATTAGTAAAATATTCATCACATTGTCATTTTAGTAATAGTAGAATGGTTTAGAAACTTAGAATTTATGAACAGAAAAAAATTATTATAAAGGAGATTGCGACAAAGGAGACCGAGATCAAGAAGACTGTGACAATTGAAATAAATGACACAAAACTGCAACAGAGGATACTGCGATGAAAGAGACTCCGACTAACTAGATTGCGAGAAATGAGGTTGTGAGAAATGACAACAAAGACTAACGGAGACTAACATACTGTGTACAACAAAGGTTGTGACAGTCCGTGAAAAAGGAGATTGTGACATACAATAAAAAAGGAGATTGTGACATACTATGAAAAAGAATATTGTGACACACTTCAACAAAGGCGACTGTGACGAAGAGCATGGTCAACTCACCTCTAGTCGTTCCTTGTCCTGCCGGCTGTGGTCCAGCAACTCCTCCACCTCCGAGCGGTCGGTCGTGTTGCGAAACTGCTCTAATTCTGCCACCTTCTGTCGTTCGTTCTCCAACAGTGTCTTGTAACGCTGTATCTCGATCTCATCCGTTGCGACCTGCTCGCGCAACGACGCAAGTGCAGTATCTGCAGCCTTCTTATCGGTGCGAACGCTCTCGTTCTTCATATCCAGGATGTGGACCTTGTCTCGGAGAGCGGCTATTACATCCTGAGACTCGCGATACTCGCTCTCCACCAGCTGCATTGTGTGCGTGAGCCCCATCTGCCGGAGCAAGAATTCCTCCTTCTCCACTTCCGCGCTCCGGATAAGCTGCACAAGCAACCGTTCATTCTCTGAGCGATCGGCAGCAGCGATGTCCGTCATCAGGATCGCCTTCATGTGCTCAATCTGCATGCGACAGTTCTCCAGCTTCTCCGTCTGCGCGCAGAGCGACGCGAGGAGCACGCTCTTCTCATTGCTCAGTTGCTCATTCTCCTCCGTCAGACTGTTGACGGTCTGCTGGAGATCAGTGAGCTCCTGGAGTGTCGCCTGCAGCTCCTCGTTGGTGCTGTAGTGGGTCTCTTCCATCTGCTGGATGCGGTCCTTAAGACTTGCGACGGCGACCTCACTCGTTGCCTCGCTGCTCCTCGTACTCAGATGCTCCCAGTTCGCGTTGTCGCCCGATCCCGGCGACAGATGCTCGGCAGTCAGCGAGCAGAGGTCGCCCAATGACATCACCGCGTTCTGCTCTCTGCCTGCCTCCGAATCAACCGTGGCCACATCAGAGGCATCACCACCTGCTGCGGGGGTACAACTACCCTCCTTTCTGTCCTTTGCTTCCATACACCCTCCTTCCACTTTCTGTAACAATGACAACTTCTCGCTGTCAGTGAAATGTTCCACAGACACCCCATCCTCCGCCAGTTTATTCTTCAGCAGATGATTCTCCTCCACCAGCCACTCAAGCTGCTCCTGTGCATCACTAGGTGGTGCTGCCTCCGATAGATTCTTCACCGTAAACTTCAGCTTTTCGATCTCTGTTTGACGGCTCTCCGCGACCTGAATCAGCTCAGAGATGCGCCTCTCCATTCCACGTTTCTCCTTCTCGAAGCTCGCAAGGAGTTCCGCATTGTATGCCATCATGTTCGGTGGAACCGATATACGCAGCTGAGGCCCGCCCTTCTGGTCAATATTCCGCGTGCTTGCCGAGCGCCTCGGAACGACAGTGTTAGTATCCGGTTTCTTCACAAAGGTGGAGCCACTGGTGAACTGCTGCGAGCCGGGTGCCATGCAGATATTGTGTACGCTCTGCGTGCGCTGTAACGGTTCATCAAATACATCAATGTCTTGCGTACTCTGACATTTCCGCATCAAAGCGTCGGTGATCTTCGCCGTTTTCGGACGGGGTGCTGACATCATTGATGATGTCATGTCACGCTCCATGTTCTCTTTGTTTCCAGCCAGCATCGCGACGGCTGCTTTCCTTCGCAGTACACTTGCGAGGTTGTCGTGACTCTTGCTCAGTCGGTTACTGAGAGGGCGGGTGTGATGGTGGTGATGGTGGCGTGTCTTCACTTTAGCGTGTCCAGCGATTCCTTGTTCAGTGCCACTACTTATCACAATTTCGCAGTTCTTTGCGGGTTCAAACTCGTCAGTGTCTGGGGCACTGGCTACCAATCGGCTCCTCTTCATTGCTATGGCAATGAGCCTCACTTCAGTGATTGCCACCTAGGTAAACAGCTCTGCAAAAAGAAAGAGTTTGTTAATGATAACGTTCAGTTTCTGTGTACATTTCTCCAAAGTTGTTTATGGAAGGGGGAATTCAAGTACGGCAGAGCTATATTTTAATATAGATGGACTGATGCTCATATTATTGTTCCTACCAGAGGTAATACATGACCACAAACTGACAAGGCATTGTATTTTTGTTGCAATGTAAACAGAGGTTTTACTGGAATAAAACTAGTTTACAACAGACAGACAGACAGACAGACAGACAGACAGACAGACAGACAGACAGACAGACAGACAGACAGGCAGACCACATCACATGTATGTTCTCCATAACAATTTCAGTACATGACAAACAACACACATTTCTTCACCATGGTGTGACCTTATTCTTCAACATGCTCAAGTTGAACACGGGCTAATCCTTGGAGCTTCCACGCAAGCTATTCGCACTAAAAAAGGCACAATTTTGATTCAGTCAAGACTGACACATTTGTTAAAGGGCTAAGGGCCTGGTGACCCCCGAGTGGCTTTATCCCCCCCTTCAAACTCCCATATACGACACAGGCAGTACATGCAAGGGGGAGAGGAGGGTTAACATGTCTCTATAAGCAGGTCAATGCCTGAGTAATCATCATAATTAAGCAGGAATGTAAGGCCATACATCAATGGTACTTTATCCACTTGCTACTGTGCGCCATATGGTATCGTGCAAATCAGCGATGCATAAACACATGAAACGATTCCCACACATCCGCCACATACAGGTTGCTGATAGCAATCAACTTGATCGAAGCCCAGGTGTCTGCAGTGCACCTTGGCTGTTCTCTTTCACAACAGTTTCCTGCGGTCTACATGCGGTCTTAGCACCCCCAAACTCCCAGCGATAGCATACACACATGCGTCTCGCTTCAGTTAGCACGCCTACCATTGTGCAACGTTTCCCAACTACTGGTTTACATATAATTGATGCCACTTTTGTGTCCTGACAAAAGTCACTGATAAAAAGGTGTACTGTGACAACAGCCTTGTTATTATCGAACAGTGGGGCCGAGAATGTGATTCCAGGAAATGTATCAGTGCATTTGTTATGTATGCTGCGAAAATCAATTGTTTGCCTGGTTGGATACTAAGTGTTGATGCAAGTGTGTGCGTGAGCGTGCATGAGCATCTATGTGTACGTGTGTGTGTGAGTGAGCACGTGCGTGTGTGTGTGTCTGTCAGCATGTGTGCATCAGTGCATGCAACTACAGCCCTGGCATGTATGCATGTTCCACCCACACAGAATGTGCCCCTTGTACTGGTATACATAGACCCTTCTTGCACTAACAGAGAAGCACGCGTTTGGAACTGTGACTTAGAACCAGCTAAGTGAGCTGTTGTTATTTACGTGGTTGGTTGAATCACTAGTAGAAGAATCACCATGTGGGCTCAATTTTCAGTGCATAAAATTATTTTAGGGCTGGGTCAGGTTTCATTGCACTGGAGATCACCATTTCAGGGTGGGTCAATTTTGTATGCACATCATTTTTTAACTATAAATTACCAATGTACAAGACAAGGGGAAGAGTACTAAGGTAAGTATTCAGAGCACATGCTTGGATTCACTTGAAAGGGCAAAGAATTTTGGGGTGGGTTGGATTTCAAATTAGAGTGTGTCTCCCTATTCCTTCTAAAGTAATGGCAGCTCCCTGACAGATACAACGTCAAGGTCTACCATGAAGTCAACACTAGCAGGCACTTGCACACAAACAAGCATGCATTCACAAACATTCTCATCCATGTGTGCACATGTGTACACTCGTTACTATAATGTAATACAAAATAATTACTATATCTAACTATTCATAATAACCACTGGCAAAAATGCCCCCTTCTTTGGTTGGCACTATTACTACATATATAACACACAGATGCAGAACACGGTTTCCAGAAGAAATCGTACCTCACATTTGTTATTCACATAAATGTCAGCACGTCTTCAAAACACAAGTTATGTAAAACCAACTCCACAACTGACTGTCAGGTCTACCTCGAAACAGTCGCAGAAAATATGTAATTTGTTGTGAATAAATAATCAAATAACTTCCTTTTAACATCTGGTGTGAACCAGTAAAAATCCTTAACGGATAATTTCAGAAATAAAGATGTTACTCTACTTCCAAGAGGTCGTAGGTAAACCCCTGAAAGTCTAGCGCCCAAGATCCAAACCGTTTGGGAGGAAAACATTAACATATCCACATAGACCCACTAACTTGATAAGTTGATTATAGATTACAGAAGAAGTACAACTTGCCTGTGTCATTCTAGAGCTGTGCAGAGTATGAGCTGCTCCAACGCATCTCTCTCTCAAACAACACTCCTACAGCAAACACTATATATATAGGAAACCCAATCTCACATCCCACTGGGAACCTACAGTCTGAAGTGATTCACAGACTGACTGTACTTCTGGCACTTGACAACAGGTGCCCCTCCCCTGCCCCCTCAACCCTGCAGGGAGACAGGCACAGGCACAACACATGGCCCTGGTCCATATAAACATCCTCATCCAATGAGTGGCAGATCAACAGTATGGTCTGCTACCACAGTTGTAAGGCTACACCAGATTGATGTGTAAAAAGGTTAAGTTTTTATATAGCGCAGTATCCAGTCCTTACTGTAGGTCTGCTCAAAGCACTTTACACTTTACTCCCTGGCAGACTTATTCAGTCAAACACCATCTCGACTTCTCTGGGACGCATTCAGCCATACTGCAATTAATGCACCAAGATATTATTCATACACACATATCCACCACTGTCTAAAGCTAAGTACTCATTCATACAGCTGAGTGAACTGAAGCAACGTAGAGTGAACTAACTTGCCCAAGGTTCAACATGGCAGCACAGGGTTTGAACCCGGGTTCTCTCAACTGAGAGGCTGATGCTCTAGCCACTGCACCACATCCAATGTGTTGTGCAGTGACAGTCTTGAAACATCACCAGTTTGATGTGTAGTGCAGTGGCAGTCTTAAGTTACAGCACCACACAGCTGCACCAGTTTGATGTGTAGTGCAGTGGCAGTCTTACAGCATCACAGTTTCACCAGTTTGATGTGTAGTGCAATGACAGTCTTGGAGCATCACACAGTTACACATGTTGATGTGTAGTGCAGTGACAAATAAGAAGCTAATCAAATATATACGGTTTATGCACACAACAATTTGCAAATATGTGATCAAGACACGCTATTTTTAGATGAATAAAACTGTAAGTAAAATTGATTTCAATCTACTATTGTGCGAATAACGCTTTATACTATACAGACACTCAATCTTACAATGGTTTAATTGACTTCCTGCCCTGGTAAGACATAGTTCAATTTCGCCATTGCTCAAGTGTGTATGTGGAACACAAAATAAATAGTGCATAAATGGTCCTAAATGGTGGTAATAAATTTGCATCTACCACTGCCTATATCTGTAAACAGGCTGTATGTGTGGCTGTGATAGTCCTCACTACTCACACCTAAACATTACAACAACAACAGCACTGACAGATACACGTCAACTAATCACTACTCTACTCCTAGGGATGTTCTCATAAGTATTCAAAGCTAAAAAACCTATTAGCAAAAACAACCCGCCCATTGATTGAGTGATATATACTAACAAGAGTGGAAAGAAATAGAAGACATCAACTCCCTGACTTGTTATGGCAAAGATAAATGATGCAAGTTGTTTTTAAATGCATGTATTCTGACATGTTTATATCCACAGACCATAGTCACAATCCATGAGATGACGTAATTCTTTGACATTGGCATAATTCATTGCCATTTAAATTGTTACATCCGCATGCTATATAATGTGGCATTACAACAGTTTGCCATGCTTATAAAAGCTTCTGATTTGAAGGGAATGGGAGAAACAAATATTGATCTACACATCTTGATCTACAACCTGGCATTTATACCCTCATCTTTGCCCTTTAACAGACAGGACCTGTGTGTTCTACCTTGGTCTACAGTCAGGACCAATTGTGTTTTACCTTGGTCTATAGATAGGACCAGTGTGTTCTAGTCTACCTTGGTCTACAGACAGGACCAGTGTGTTCTACCTTGGTCTACAGACTGGACCAGTGTGTTCTACATTAGTCTACAGACAGGACCAATGTGTTCTACCTTGGTCTACAGACAGGACCAATGTGTTCTACCTTGGTCTACAGACATGACCAATGTGTAGCTGTTCTACCTTGGTCTACAGACAGGACCAATGTGTTCTACCTTGGTCTACAGACAGGACCAATGTGTTCTACCTTGGTCTACAGACAGGACCAATGTGTAGCTGTTCTACCTTGGTCTACAGACAGGACCAATGTGTTCTACCTTGGTCTACAGACAGGACCAGTGTGTTCTACATTAGTCTACAGACAGGACCAATGTGTTCTACCTTGGTCTAGAGACAGGACCAATGTGTAGCTGTTCTACCTTGGTCTACAAACAGGACCAGTGTGTTCTACCTTGGTCTACAGACTGGACCAGTGTGTTCTACATTAGTCTACAGACAGGACCAATGTGTAGCTGTTCTACCTTGGTCTACAGACAGGACCAATGTGTAGCTGTTCTACCTTGGTCTACAAACAGGACCAGTGTGTTCTACCTTGGTCTACAGACAGGACCAATGTGTAGCTGTTCTACCTTGGTCTACAGACAGGACCAATGTGTTCTACCTTGGTCTACAGACAGGACCAATGTGTAGCTGTTCTACCTTGGTCTACAGACAGGACCAATGTGTAGCTGTTCTACCTTGGTCTACAGACAGGACCAATGTGTTCTACCTTGGTCTACAGACAGGACCAATGTGTTCTACCTTGGTCTACAGACAGGACCAATGTGTAGCTGTTCTACCTTGGTCTACAGACAGGACCAATGTGTAGCTGTTCTACCTTGGTCTACAGACAGGACCAATGTGTTCTACCTTGGTCTACAGACAGGACTAATGTGTTATACATTGGTCTACAGACAGGAACAATGTGTTCTACCTTGGTCTACAGACTGGACCAATTGTGTTCTACCGTGATCTACAGACAGGACCAGTGTGTTCTACCGTGGTCTACAGACAGGACCAGTGTGTTCTACCGTGGTCTACAGACAGGACCAGTGTGTTCTACCTTGGTCTACAGAGAAACAATGTGTTCTACCTTGGTCTATAGACAGGACCAATATGTTCTAGTACCTTGGTCTACAAACAAACTTTCACCAGTGTGTTCTACCTTGGTCTCAAAGACATGACTAGTGTTTTAATTCTACCTTGGTATACAAACAAGACCGGTGTGTTAATTGTACTTCCAAGGGTCTTCTGACAAGGTTTGACAGCTTTACTACATACATTTATAAGTGTATTCGATGATACTCTAAACTGACACAGGGTGATTTAGACAACACACAAACTGACCCACCTGGTTGGAGAAACACCACCGGCCAGAGTGACCAACAAGCAGTTGTTTGTGACCGGCCAGGACTGGACAGCCAGCGGTGTAGCTTTGTTCTGCAGGCGGCCAACACAATGTATTCACCAGCCCACAGCACAGACCCAATGTATTCACCTGCACGAATATAAATGATTGGCCTACCTCTGAGAATACCAGGTGGACAGGTACTGTTTAATCCGTTAACCCTTGCACCACCAATGCACCGCAATATTTGCCTGGGATGGACATGTTTGTTCAGGCCTCTGCTAAATAGTCCAGAAAGATTTCATATTTTATGACTCAAACGTTAATCAGAGATCTGTACAAAGTAGACGTTCAGAGAGAAATAGCTTACCGGTACTCTAACTTATCAAGGCATCCGGGTCATACAAAAGTTGTTTGTGACACTTCTCCATTTATATAGACCTAAGTACTCGCTTATACCCACCCATGGAGCAACACATTTTTACCAAGGACATCAATTATCACCATTACGGATGGCATCACTAAATATCCTTAGGCAGGAGAAAGACTCTGTAGAAAAGGCAAACACATAAAAAACGTGTTAGTAAATATATGCAGTAAATCCAAACAGCTATCGTTGTGTTTTCGTAATAAAATAGATTGCCTATTGGTAGATCAGAATCAAATGTTCCAGTGAAGCAAATGAATGTCTAGAAAGACGCGGATGGGCCGAAGCACCATGGAGAAGATGCACTTACAATACTTAAGCCAGTCATTTGTCCATTAACAAGACCAATTTCAATGAGACTTGAATCACTATAAATAATTATGCACAATGATGGTTAATGTTCAGCCTCCTGTCCCCAATTGTCAGACATTGACACAGATGACAGACACCTACACTGTGTGATCCTAAACAAACAGATGCAATCACATCCCATCACTACTATTAACTTACTATAAAATAAACCAGCCAGCTAGCAATTAACATAAGGCAAGGTTCCAGTAACAGCTGGTATCCAGCTTGTAATAATATGTCCTCAGTCATGTGATCAAACACCTGATCCTCAACTCTGTATTCAGAAATCCCACCAATGGACATTCTGCCGATGGACATTCTGCTAGTGGATCTTTTTTGTCAGATGTACAGAGATTTCGCCAACCAGTAAGGGATTGTCTGTGAACATTGACGTCCGATATCAGACAAAATTATGTTTACTTGGGGAGGGGGGGGGGGCAGAGGCAGTTTTATCTGGCGTCGGACATCAATATTTTACACTTCAGACCAATCATCGTATATCAATGTTTACAAACCATTAACTGAGGTGAGTGTGGGAACGGTTGAGACAAGATGAAAGTTGTGTTGTCTGATATCCGTCATCAGTCTTCTGAGATGATCCTTAAAAGGGAGGACTTTATGTCAACCAGTGAGAGGAGGGACAGATTCTCAACCAGTGAGGGGGACATTCCATTAACCAGCAAGAGTGACATTTTTCAACTAGTGAGTGGGGAATTTTTTTTCAAAAAGTGGGTGTGGGGCATTTTGTCAACCAGTGAGAGGGGTATTTTGCCAAGTAGTGGCAGGTAAAGGGGGACATTTTTAAACCCTGAATGAGAAACCAGGTTCACACGGAATCATGTTTATGACCCTGTACAGAATCTGCCAAATAACAAATAACTTGCATGCTGGTGGTGCATTGTAACACCCCACAGAACTCACTGGCCAGACACTGCAGGCAGTCATTTCTATAGCTGAATGAAAAAATGCTTTATTGGTCAACTTTGACAAAACGAACCACACTGTCTATTCACACTGAGCACGAAACGGTGCAAGGTTGATTATTAATCTCTGACCTGTATATAACCACAGCATTACTGCATCAATGATTCATTCAACCGGCTGGTCAAAGTTGTGTAAAACAGTGTCTGATAACTGATATTAACCCTTTAGACCTCAAGTCAGCCAAACCCGCCCATACTGACATTTCAAGTCAACCAAACCAGCCCAGAATCACTGTATTTATAAATGCTGCACTGTGCTGTGGTACCATTTAGTGGATAGTTTTGAAAAACAAACAGAAACAATGTTTGCATGTACAGACTTCATATTTTCATGTTTCATGGAAAACAGGGACTTTAAAAAAAAAACACTGCAGTTTAAAGAGTTAACAAGTGTTGGGAATAGGTTTGATTTTCATAATCGATTTGTGGGTGGCCATTCGAAGAAAGGTTTGAGGAGTAGTCGGTTCACTGTTATGACACGTTATGTGAATCATGGACGCATGCAAACACTCAAGAAAACGCTTGATGGATCCTAGACCAGACTACTACGCAAAACATACAATTCAAATGAGTCCTGGCGTGATCACATCACCAACCAGGAATTATACAGCAGTCTACCATAGATCTCCACCACTGTGAGGCAACATGTATCGTCTACGTCTGGCAGCTCATATGATGCACCACAATGAAATAGAAAAACAAAGTTCTCCTATGGAAACCAGAGAGCCCTAGGAGAAGAGGGCATCTAAACATGACCCTGAGTGACACCAATGAGAATGACTCAGTGTCTCTCGTCTTAATAATACATTATCAGACAGAAAGCACTGGAAACAACTCATTATGTCACCACATTAAGTTGAAGTTGCGTATGAGCTAAACAAAATCGTTTTAGCCTAGGGCTAGGCTTAGGTAAACATAAAGGTCTGTAGACTGTACATTTTGATCGGTGTATGTTTGCAAGCTAGTAAAACGTTTTGATCATGGATGTTACCTGGCTAAATATATGCAGGCTTTTTTGAAATTTATATTTTAATTAGTTCCTGGAATTACAGCACCAACCAAGTCTTCTGGTCCAAGACAACAATTGAGTGAAGACTGTCTGAAGTGGGACAAGGTACACTCTGCTCAGCCTCGGCTCATGCAGCAAACATCGTCTGGCAAATGCTAGGCACTGTAGACTGTAGTTCTACTACCATCCATGGCTGGCGATGGTGAGCCCCAAGTAGGCCTACTGTAACACTCCTATCTCTACAACTTGTAGCAGTTGTCAGTCACGTGACATAAAATAACTGGCCGTTCGACGCCGACAACCAGCCAGTGGCAACAAAATGCGACAGACACAGTGGCCTGTTATTTGTTGGCTGCTTAAACTAATCATAACAAGGTTATATTTTATAATTATCACGTTATAAGTGCATAACGATATGTCTGTGCACAATATGTTCTTCGTGGCTTACCTGGTGTAAATCTGTCTTTGATAAAATTAACCGATCTCATCCAGATAAACATCGAACGTGACAGGTGCGCAATTCTTTTGCGCATCTCGATTTGACTTCCTGTTGTGACGTAGCATTTCCTTTTAAAGACATTGCTTCTGACGTCATACATTAGTTAGCCAATCACCTTAAAGATAATTGACCTGTAGAAACGGGTACGATAATACAGAAACCAAATTTCGGCTTGACGCCCTTGTGATGTCATGCATACGCATCAGTTCTACTCAGTCAAAATGCCTAAGTTAGGAATGAATCTGAGAGTCACGTCAGATAGCAAACAAGGCGGCCGAAAGTATATGGAAGATGTTGTGTGTGTGGAATTTCACAAGGGCGACGACGGCGAAACCATCGAGTTTGTCTACTTCGCCGTGTTTGATGGTCATGGCGGTAAAGAAGCAGCCTGTTTCGCGAAAGAGCATTTACTGAAAGAAATTACTAAACACAGGGGCTTCTGGAGCGATGACGATCGACATGTGCTGAAAGCCATAACAGACGGCTTTATTTCTACTCATAAATTGATGTGGAAGACAGTGGGTGAGTCAAACTTCACTTCAGTACATTTTATCTCGCAATCAGACAAAGACGGTCTACTCATGATGGGCGCTCATGACTACTGACTGTCTGACGTGAGTTGAGCTGAGTAGTTGTCAGTGGCAGTTGCCATTCATGAGCGAAACCGAATTTCGCGCCTCATTGGTAGTTGACCTACCCTGACCTAATTGCGTAACAATATTCCGGCTCACTAAACTAAGCTCATTGCCTCTAGACTAAAGAGGCGATGAGCTTCACGTCGTGACAATACCGTGAATACGATTATCCTTCACTAGCTTCAGCCATGGAAGTTTAGCCGGCAAATGCTTGACTTACGTCATGACGTCTTAGTTTGAGACTGAGTCAACCAATTTCCTTCCGTTTGGTCTTAACCTGATCTGCAGAGTCTGAGGCGGACTGCCATCCCTTGAAATTCTGGCAACAAATTCTACCCATTTAAGTTGCATAAGCTATATTTAAAAAATCGTCCCTCAGTCTCAGACCTGAGTTACTGATCTAAACAATTTCAGACTTGTATTTTTACCAGGATAAATATCATAAATTAGTTGTTAATCAAACATGTAAAGGCTAAAGCTGTTTATATTATTAGGGCATTTATTTTGTACAGCATTTCAATTTGTGTGCCAAAACTGGCAAAAGTATTTTTTTGGCAAGAATGGCCCTTATATGGGCATATCCACACTACATGCTAAGTGTGACATCTAGGTTAATTTCTAGAAACCTGAACAAATGGACACAAATGCTTTGGTTGTGTAGACAATTTATTTTATTAACATAAATTGTTGAAGAAAACAGTTTCATCAATATAATCAGAGACAATTTATGAAATGTCAATCAGTCAAAATGTCATAGTCATGATTTTGGACATAACAAAATGCAGTACCATTTCTGATAACAACATGCTAATCCATACATTTTTACTTTTTTTACAAAATTGCTCCACAACGAATTGATTTAATATGTGTAAGCAATATTTAAGGGATTTTACTGAATTTGCAGAACATTTGAATGATAATCATGGTTGTGATTTTTGATCCGATAAATCGTAGGGTCAAACATCACGATCATACACTATAAATATTATAAAACTGTTGGAAATCCAGCGCACAAAGACACCGCAAAATATCGAGAGAAATAACATGGCAAGACTTATATTCAGGCCTCGCAGTTAACATTCTGAGCTAGGAGCGTTGCGCTCCTAAAGTGAAATATTTAGGAGCAAAATATATATATATTAGGAGCACACATGCATTGACCAATTAAAATGCAAAACTATGCATGTCATGGCATTTTATTGAACACAATTTTATACCAAATAATCAATACTATGTATAGCGTTGTGAAGTATCATCTTTGCTACTATACATAACATCTTGTTTGTAACAAATTCCACATACAGTTATGTAATTGGACCTAGCCATGCATGCTACCCAGTAATTGTTTTGATATTTATAATCTACAACCATAACAATTTCTTAACTTTAGTGATTGAATACATTGTACATACTTATTTTGACCGTGTACATGTATATATCCATATATATAATCTTAACACAAGGAACATTATCCCTATGTATTTTGACAGGCATTAGACTGAATTTTGCTTAGGCACACACTATTTCAGTTTAAACTTCGAACAAAGAAAAAACAGCTAGTTGGTTGGGAGTTTCCCCTTTCTGCTGGTTGCCCAAATCACCAAGTGATACAAGGGTGGACAGTATAAGGGTGCCTGCATAGGACTATAAACTCATAGCCTTAGTCAAAAAAGGCATCAGTCATTTGCTACAATATATCAATATTTGCTGCTGTAGGGGGTAAGCAGGGGCAGAGAAAGGGGTTCAAATGTCATCATTCACAATATGTCTGATGATGGCTAATACCTTTTAATATATCAACACAAGGGCCCAAATGTTCAGTTGCCTGTCAGGGCAGTCATTAATGGACAAAGTTCTAAGTCCACATTGTGACTAAAGCAGTTTATCTAGTCGCAGGCTTAATATTATACTTGCCAATGCAACTAGGTAGTGGCAACTTCGAACTCTGATATTACACACGCTGAGATTCTATGTTATATTTGCACGGTCGTGATGATTGTCACGGTCGCGATTTATGCAAAAAATGTTGACGGACTAATTCTTATCTTCAATTTGACGCCACGTTATTACCTTCGTTGGAAAACAGCGGCAATGTCGAATCACATGACCATTTGTATGCCGTCACATGATATCCGCTTGGTTTTCTTTCGTACAGTTTTGGAAGTAGTCCGGTTTCTTGATGGGACGAATGGTCGTGATTTATTGACAGAAAGTAATTCTGTCTTGTTTCAGATGGTATCAAATACGAGAGTATGCCACAAAATAGTTGGAAACATAGTGAATCGTTTTCACACCTATCGGAGGGTATCAATTTCTAGACTGTAAAAAATACTTTTTCCTTCATAAAACAGAACAAAACACATTCATGAAGAATATTAGGTATTTTATTTATTTATATCACTGCATGCAAAACAAAACATTTTTTTAATGCTTTGTTAGAACATTCAAAATTTGCATTTTTTCTGTCACACTTTCAAATGTTCTTAAAACTGCTTTTTCGCCAATGTTCGACGAAAAATACAACCCAGTAGCACACATTCTTGACTTTTAATTTTTTTTTAATGTTTTTATGATGGCTATGACTGATGCATCCCAGAAATGGAACGTAACTGTTTGTTTTGCCATCCAAATCAGCATTTCAAAATGTTCCTTATAATGCCCAGTGAGTTGCAGTACAGTGTGGATATGCCCATATATACTGTCATGAATGGATAGCCATGATATGCATTTTATTACTTAATTATCTGTATAATGCCTCTAGTGGTGCCACCTGGTGTGTGCTGGCAGTGCTGTGCATTTGTTTGTCAAGTCTGCAGATAGGGGTCACTACTTTGAATTGTGAGCTTCGTGGGAAATTGTAGGATAGCAAACCAACACAAGGTTGGGAAGAGTTGTGTTTTCTTATCAATGTTATTCATAAATATGTCCGAGTCTTCTTAAATATCGATTATTGATTACATCGCCGACACCTCTCATTGTGAGTGATAAATGATCTGCCGTGGAGTCTTGTGTACAGTTACCTGCAAGAGTTTGATATAATATAATCTCCAACCACAAGCCTAACCTCATGTCCGACTGTGGGCAGGGTCTTGTGCCATGAATAAAACACTGACAATCTGTACTGTTCGCATTGTGACATCTATCAAATATATTAATCGTTATGGATATGAAAACCACTACGGTTACAGTGCACAAGATATGTGTGCACGATAATAAGTGAATAATAACTTAAGTGACCCAGGTATCAATTAGAAGAGAACTGTACGTTAAGTAGTGAACACTACTGTTGTTTTTCAATTCAGGACTGTGGCCCAAGAGAATGAGTGGTCAGCCAAGTACGGCGGGAACCACAGCCAGCATTGCAATTCTACGCCGAGGCAAGATGTATGTTGGACACGTTGGTGACTCAGGGGTGGTCCTTGGTACCCAGCAGGAAGACGCACAGCAGCCTCAAGCACACTGCGTCACCGTGGTAGGCATGCACCTCTTACCACCGTCTTCCGTAGTGTTGGGAATTGGTTTGTTTTTCAGAATCGATCATTCATTTGGCTAAGCCGATTGATTGTATAATCAATTTGTAAGCGGTCATTCTAAGAAGTTTCATCATTAAGGGATCATCTCAGAATGTCGGTGTCAGACGAAAGCTTGTAAACATTGATATGATGATATCAACAGTATTGGTCCGAAGCGTAATATATCGAAAACTGCCTGTGATCCCTCTCCCCAAACAAAAGTAATTTGGTCTGATATCGGACATCGATGTTCTGAGATGATCCCTTATGTAGTTACGTAAAGTGGCTTCCTACATGGCAAGGTGACTATATTAGCGGGACTAACATCCTGTTCTTGATGTAACTGGAAATAATTTAGGAGTGTCCAAAAATGTACATAAAGTTAAATAGTTAAAGGTGTGGTGTGTAGTACATATCCCGAGGTGACTGTAAATTGAGGTCTCACTGTAGTATACTGTTTGCAATTCCACAACACGGTTGAACATTCAGTAGCAGTTACAATCATAGTCACCAAGTGCTACACCCACTGATAATGCTCCGACTTTGTCAGTATTGTATATATATAATTTATAGTGGTTAAGGTTTTACGTTTACATGTCCATTGTGCTTGCAGTACCACAAACCCAACTCCCCCGAGGAGCGGAAGAGGATTGAGGAGAATGGGGGTCAGGTGCTTCCCAAGGCAGGGGTTCACAGGGTCGTGTGGAATCGCCCCAAAGCCCTGCACAGTGGTCCTATTCGCCGCAGCACTCAGATAGACGCGATTCCCTTCCTCGCTGTGGCGCGCTCCCTAGGTCAGTGCAGTGACTATTGCACACCACCCTATTGCAAGATCTAGACTGCTTTTTTGTTATTTTGGAACATCCTCCTGATCTCAAGCAAAAGCACCTATTTCTTCAGATTTTCATGGTTTTTTGCGTGATTTTTATATAATATATTTCCTTACAGTTGAATGATACAGCTTATGCATTAAGGATGTAAATAATCTTAATAAAACAAAAAACTGCTAAGGAAATTGCTTCTTTAAAATGCTAGAAATCATAATTTTGAAAAATCATTGTAAAATATTGTATGATAATGTGCAATAGATGGTTACCATGGTTATCAATGTGCAAATGAGGTGACATTTTTATACCATTTCACACAACAAACATCTGGTGAAAAATTGGTAATGATCTGTTAAAGGGTTGCTGAGGGTTAGGGTTGGAGTTGGTATATACAGCTATTGTGAAGATGCTTGCGGCCGTACATCAGCTACGTGTGTTCATGTGCCTCTGGTGTCTGTGTCAGGTGACCTGTGGAGCTACAACTCGCACAAGAACGTGTTTGTTGTATCCCCGCAACCAGACGTCTACGTCTACAACCTCGACCCGAACAAACACAAGTTTGTGATCCTCGCCAGCGACGGACTGTGGGACATGGTGAAAGCAGATGAAGTGACAGACATCACCCACCAGCTGAGTACATGTGTGAGTGTCAGACATAGAACGTGTTATGTACATCACAGGTCTGCGTCCAGTTTCATAAAGCGCTCGTACCTGGGGCTTAGCCAGAGACCCGTCTGAATGCGTTCAAGACTGGCAGATGACTGGCCAAGACTGATAATTACAACTGATAAGATGGCTGGAATTTAGAGGGGGGCAGCTCCCTACTAAATTAATTAATAGTTCCACGTCTAGGGGTCCACATTAATTACAATCATTGACACAACTGGTAGTAAAACAAATCGAATGGATCAGAATTAATGAAATAAGTAACTCAATTGACACTGGTTTGTCATTGAAAAAACTAAACTGGCCAATAATGGCTGTGATTGACGTGAATAACTTCCACACAAGCTGTCCACACGTTAAAAAGCACACATTTGATTAAATCAAGACTGAAAAAAATATTTGTGGCTTGGGTCCAGTTTCACAAAGTTTCTTATGGGGATGTGTTTTATATTATGTAATGATTGAATTTGTGCTGTTCGGTTGTTGGAAATAAAATTATGATTGATTGAAAGTCCCTTCATACAGATGTTCTTATGTGCAAATGCTTCATGAAATCAGCTCCCGAGACAGAAGTACTCGGTAGATATGATAAATGTGAAGTACTTGTGCTCATAGGAATTAATGTTCATCGACTCACACTTCTACACATGCTCAGTGTACTCGGATTTTACTAGTAATTTACAAATATATCCGACTACTTTTTTCAGATCCTGCAAAGCTGACTTGATTTCTTGAATTTTTCAAATCTTTTAACAACAATTACTTCAAAACACTAATCTGTAATAAAGCTAGTTAGAATAATTACCCAGTAGTTGTGACCCGATTTAAATGTACTTCATTCACCTAACAGTGTTTCCCTGGTATGATGGGTGAGGCGGACCGTCTCGCCGTTCTTCTATGCCGCATTGCCCAAAATTGCTGCCTCGTAACTATTTTGTATGCCCGCTTTTTTCATTCTTTCGCAGTATATTCAGCATCAGCGAGTGGCGCAAAATGACACCACAAAGTCATTTATATTCATGCAAAATCAAAAATTTGTAGCAACATCGTTTAGTCATCTTAACATCAACTCTTGGAATTAACATCAGTTGTCTAATCGCGGAATATTCCGGCGGGGTCCCCATTGTCTCCGAAGGTGACACATTGCTGAGTTTCGACATTCTAGAAATCGAGACATTCATGTAACATGGTGTCCAAACCAGGGTTGGGTTCAATTACATTGATCAATTACAATTACATGACTGGATAATTTTCAATTACATTGATCAATTACAATTACATGACTGGATAATTTTCAATTACATTGATCAATTACAATTACATGACTGGATAATTTTCAATTACAGTTACATTTATTTTGCATTTCAATTACAATTACCGTCCCAAAATATATTCAATTATAATTGTCAATTACAATGGATTTTTGTTTCGCTCAAAATAATATAAACAGAACTAATGATATATCTCAGATCATCCCACATTTATATCATTACCACACAATTGGCTTCTCAGCACCTTGCTGCCCTCAAGCTTACTAGACAATAATTCCACAGTGAAAGGATAGTGTTAGTGCACAGCTTTATTTAATTAAATTACAATTAGTACAACTAGTCTGTGTAGCACTGGACCACAGGCCTACCTTTTGTTTTTGGTGTCCTACTTCACACTTGTCAACTGCTGAAGCCTGCTACTGCTAGAGCTTCAATGGGTCAGCTCTTTATGCCCTCCCCAATGGAAGAGAAGCCATGTTTTTATCTCTCTCTCTCTGTGCTTCCAATGTGCCAAGTCAATAAGGCAAAACAGACTAGTTGGTACTGTGCCTGTCCATGGGTGACTGATTGTTTGGAAAGGCACTGCTAAATGCTTTATGCAACATGACTGCCAGGACCACTGTTATCTGCCCATGTTCACCAGAAAGAGTCACTGTCTGACTATAATACCCCCAAAATGGGGAGTATGAGAGGGAAGGTGATTTCAGAGGAAAACAGTTCTGGGAGTTTCACCTACAACTGGAGAAACTATGGGAAAGTAATTGAATTGTAATTGAACAATTAAGGCAATTACAAGGGCCAATTACAATTACGACACACAAAATCAGTTACAATTATGATACTTTTGAATATTTCAATTACACCGTAATTGTAATTAATTACACAATTACGAATTATAATTGACCCCCAACCCTGGCCCAAACGGTAACTGTGTTTGGGAGACGTGGAACTTGAATAAAAATAAACAAAGAAAATGGTAGCTGACTTGAGGTGTCTTTTGTGCTCAATTTTACCATTATAGTATCCGCCCACAATAAATCAGAATGCTGGTGTAGCTGATGTTCTGGTTTATGACGGTGGTGGAAGTAAAGACCATACAGGCTAATGACATTACGTCACTAGTCAGCAATTGTGTCGAATCCGGACCCTTTTGAAGCCCAAATAGTGACCCGGTTTGCACTAGTCTGCACCGCTGCGGCTGTGCATTACCGCAACGCGTGTGTAAAGTGAGCGATATAGCAGCATGTGTTGATATAAACCGGGGTGTTATATACGCCTCAAAAGGGCACTAAGATGCATTATTTAAAAACGTAAATATGCTTAGGATAATTATGAATAATGGAACTAACTCACTGATGTATCAAAGTTAGACAAACAATTATAATAGCAAACATACCCAATTATTTTTTCGGGCGGAAACCCTGAATATTCTGACAGTTGTTGCAAACACTTTTGGGAAAGTTGATTTGTGTAAAATACTTACAAATATAAACCACAAAAGTTCATATCTCACAAAAGACACCTATTGCCCAAAACCATGTATACTAACGGATTATCAATACCTTTGGCTATGCAATGATATGTTTGCACAGAATGTGGATATATATACTAAACAACTTACACTGGTAAATAAAAAAGGACACAATTTCAGAAATGTTCCTAGTTTACTTACGATTAATAGAAACATACTTTTGTGGCATTCCAGAAATGACTATGATTAATTGCATACTTCCTAGCAACAAATAAAGTATAATTTTTGGAACAAAAACCACCAATTTAACATCATAATATGATATGATAATTATTTAAAAGTGATGATGGGGAAGACTCTTCAGATGATACCCCTGTCACTGACTCTGTCAACGTGGCAACAAGGTCTAGAGTTAGACATACATCACCACAACCAAGTAACAGTGGTCAAGTGGAAAAGACACCAACTCAGTACCAGTGGTCAAATGGAAACCACACCTCAACACGATGAAACAATCATGATTACCGACTTTTATCAATCATGATTACTACATTTACAAATAGTGTAAACATGTTTACATGCTATATAGTTTTATATGTTCCCTCTGTATTCAAGAGTGAAGGTTAAAACATAACCTCAGAATGCACCATTTTTAAGCTAGTTTTAAAAAATCTACACGGGGACACACCCCCAGACCCCCTAGCAATGCCTTGCGCCTGTGGCACTCCTGTAGCCCACCCCTACCATCTCGCCCATCATTTCACCAGGGGAAACACTGGTGTTAATAATTAAAGAAGACATGCGACTGGTAGCGACATTCAGACAACATGACATTGTGTTGTTTGTCAAGAGGGTGGATTACCAACAGCCAGTGTCTAGACGTACTTAGTGTTAATATTGTACAAGCTACAGGCAGTAACTATAAAACTAATAGCAAACATTAGTTTTATCCAGTATAAATTAAGATAAGATATTCTTTATTGTCTCAGCTGAGAAATTTGTCCCCGGGTACAACAGACTTGATTAACTGCATTATACAAAGACATGCAATAGGACAGCAAATAAAATCAACATTATATACATTGCATACACATCACTTATTATGCTGAGACATGGCTAAAAACATTGGTAAAAATGGCAGAATACCTGTGTAAGTTATTATGATGAGTGACACTGGCTGCAGGTATCATGAGTTAAGCTGTTTTGTGCGACACGTGGAGAACTTATTGTTGCTTTGTTGACAGATGGAAGGGCCATACGCTCATGGAAACAAAACAGCGGCCTTCCTCGTGCGAATGTCACTGGAACGTTGGGCATCACGCTGCCTCCGAGCAGACAACACAAGTGTCATCGTCGCCTACTTCGACCCGCCAGGCACGGGACCGGCCGATCTAACACGAGAGGGCAGCACCGTCAGCAACGCAAGCACGTTACTCGTGTCGGACATCACTAGTAACATGGCTCTACATGACGAAGACCAAGTGTCATATGATGCAAACTTTGGGGATGACGTCGAGTTGGACCCGAGTTTTTACGATGCTGATGATGGCATTCGCATGTTTCATTCAGTGCACAAAAGGCACGGGGGTCACAAGAAAAGGAAGCATGTCACAAAGGGGTATAGGGGTGTGGAAGAGAATCGCATCACTCGGCCCTGGCCATTGGATAAGCTGTTGAAGAAGACACATTGTTTACATGGCGTTAAACTGAGCACTTGTCCATTGATACATAACGTGTCGGATGATTTGAATGAATCCAAGGTGCTCATAGGCCGGCCAGATAGGTTTGTGTCTGCAAGCACCATAGATTTACACGCCGAGGAGACAGACAAATCTGTGAACGGAGATAAACAACAAGGCAGTGATTCGGCTCATCCGCAACAAAAGTGCGTAGCACCACAGGAGACGTCGACTGATCTGAAGGCAGACGAAACAGGTTGCGGGAATCATGGCGTACGACAGGTCGCGTCGAATATCACAAACAGCAATCATTGTATGAACAAGAGTGACACGTCTGTCGCGTGTACCACTGAATGCAAACACGATCAATCGTTGAAACCGAAGTCTCCGCCGGAAGGTTCGTTGAGACAGGGAGCAGCACCTGGACTCGTTGCAGCGATGTGGCCTAGCAGTATGGCGTCTTCTGCAGATGATACATCCACAGGATGTCACACGGAGAATGCATCCCGTCAGTGTAGGAAAAAGAAACTAGCAAGAAAGGCAGAGGAGAGCGAAAATGAGGACAAATCACACGGATGCCGAGCGGCGAAACGTCAACATTCCCCCAGCGGTTGTCGCTCGCTGAAGCGATGTAGGGTGATCGCCGCGGTGAAGTCACGCTTACTGAAGACGGTTATACACAGAACTAGATTGCACGTAAAGACAGCACCACGTAGGTCGTAGGCACACAACAACTGCATGTCTGTGTACGTGATTTCTAGCTGCAATTCTTTGTGGGTATTCAGTGTGTATGGATAAGAGGAAGTTTTAGACATTCAACCCCTCAGTGGTTGTTTGTGAGAATGTACATACACGCGTAAGAACACACCTACACTGTGTGCAACTGCATTTCACTGCCTGTTGACTATTTGAAACAGTATCAAAATACCTGATCATTCAGTTGTAGAGAATAGTTGAAATTGTAATGTGCCTGCATTTATAAGTTTTGCCACACGAGACGAAAAGATCAGCGATCTTACACTGTCAATAGCGAACTGCCTGCTTCATGCATGCCCCCAAAGAGGGTGGTACAAATCACAAGGGTAACTGAACTGCATGTAACATTTATCACTGATCTCTAATGTACTACCAATGTTTTACATGCAATACTTTTGTAGCATGATTGATTGGCACTACTTTTTAATGCATTTTTACGAGTATTTATGTAGGCAAGAAAGGCATTAAGGACTTGCATTGTGAAACGTGAGCCCCATAGAATGAGCATGTCAACATCACTAGTCCTAGCAAATGTTTGTAATCGTACTTTGCACTGTCCAGGTGGTAATTATGGTTACACCAACAGCACTGTGAAACTCTCATTCTTCATCTCGCTTGACGGTCGTTCATACAACACTGAAGACATGTCTTAAATTTTAACTTTGGGTCAAGTACTGTACATATAATTATACCTAGCCCTGTTTGTATTATTTAGTAGTACACTAAATTCATGATGCATGAATTAATTTTAGGCAATGAAAAATTTAAAGCTGCTTAGCATAACAAAATTACTATTTATTTATAGTTTATTATTTGAGAATGACATTATTTTATTAAAACGTGATTTGCCTGTTTGAATTGGCATGTTGTTTATCGAAGTTCGGTATTGCAGACGGTGATTCGCACAATACACATTGCAACTGTTGCAACATATATTTTTTAATAAACTGTAACAACATTGAATATTTGTGTTTTATTTCAGAGTCTTCTATACAATATGTGTTTAACAGAAAAGTGGCACTGTTACATTTTATACAATTACCAGGTATATGTTCATTTTCAGGAAGTACTTGAAAAAACATGAAAATGGTGAATATAAGAAACGCTGATCAGAACCAAATTATGGTTGATAGAAGCATAGGTATAACAGTGACAGCTAACCTCTGTATCCTCTTGGCAGCACACTGTTAAAATTAGATATGGCTGATAATATCTACAGATTCTACACAATATAAATGGTGATTTTCGAGAAGGTTAAGTACAATGCGGACTTCAGTATTGGCCGGGGGCTGACAAGCTCTTGTCCATGAACTTCCTCTTCACAAAGCACATCCACCACTGCAAAGAAACAGTAACATATAAAATTATTATACAATGTTTGAAGTACATAAAATACTTATTATCTCAGAAAAACGGGTATATTGAAGAAAGTTGTTATAGTTGTATACCCCGGTACAGTTTTCTATATATATATATTACTGTACATGGGATATAATTAAGTGTTTGGTACAAAATATTGCACGAATACACTGTAAGTGCCAACAAGCACTGGCTTTGGTAATATATATATAAGTTAATTATAAATATTCAAATGCGGTACATTATAATACAATCATACATTCTTTAGGACATTTCCCGAGCCATTAAACTAGGGAGAAAATGCATATTTAAAGTTTTTCAAGGTATTTGTTATAAATATCAAATGAACATATTGGTTTTTAAATGCATGAAAGGTTGTCATCATTGTAGTACAGGCTGGTAGTGAGTTCCAAAAATTTACACCATAAATTGATAAACATCACAACTTAATATTTGTTCGGATACATTGATGTACATATTGACGCTGAACTTGAGATGGATGTAAATTGCTATGCTTCGTAACAAGACACTGAACATTAACAGGTACTGGTATATAGTTGTATGTTTAATAGATTGTTGAGCAAATCTTCTAAATCTTGAAATTTAAGTACTCTACACCTATAAAATAGCGTATTTGTATGATGAAGTCTACCTACACCACATATCAGTATGACCAACTTTTTCTGTATCACTTTAATACAGTGCATATTAGTAAAACATGCATTTCCCCAAACTCCACCGTAGTAGCACAGTATAGGTAAGAACAGTGAGTAATATAAAGTATGTAAGCTTGTAGTTCCTAGGACATAACTTGCTCTGTACATCACTCCAGTTATTCTAGACAGGTTTGTATTGACATTATTTATGTGATCTTTCCAAGTCAGTTTTTCATCAATCAAAACTCCAAGGAATTTGGTCTTACAGACTTTAGTAATTTGATTATTGTGAATTTTTATGTCCATGTCACAATTTATTCTGCGATTCCCAAAGACCACATAATTTGTTTTTCATACATTCAATGACAACATGTGTATAGTTTATCAAGTTCACAGATGACTACATTTATAAGACTATGTACACCTGCATCAAGTACTTCGACACATCCCCAGTAAATACATGTCCTGATTCTGAACTGTAGGCAACATGGCAAAGAATGTGTGAAGAGACTAACTTTGCTGGGTTTGTCTGTGGCTGGATCGAAGACCTTGTCCGCGACTCGCACTCCCGTCTCGTGGCGGATCTGTTGAAGGTAGCTCCTCATCATGTCTACAAGGAACAGATTCAGTTCTTACACTGTGTAGTATCCAGTAATTATGAGGTTTACAACTGCTAAAGGCAATCATACTTCATGGCAGACATTAATCTGAACACCATCATGACATCTCTATAAAACATTCAGCCATGCAGCAATTACTGAATAAATATAGTGTTCACATATCCACCACTGTCAGCTAGTCATTTATACAGCTAAGTAAACTAAGGCAATGTGGAGTGAACCAAATTTTCTAAGCTGTGAAACCGCAGCAGGAAGATTTAAATCAAAGTTCTTTCGATTCAGATTGACTGACTGGTAAACATTTACAATAATAACAAGATCTTGTATGCCAAAACAACTGTTCACAATGAACAACTGCTTATGGTGAACGACAGTGTTATGTTCACGACAGATATTTGGTGAATTGGGCCTGGGTGACTCAGACCACTGTAACTCTGACCTGGGTAACTGAGGCCTGGTGACATGACCTGGGTGATCACGACACTAACCTTCTTCCATTCTGTTGGCTGGCTTAGCATACATGGCATTGAGAGGGAATTGAGCTTCCCCAGGGAGGAAGAACCGCTGCAGGGCCAGGGAGTTCATCTCCTTCAATCCCTGGTTCTTTGACTGGCACTACACGCAACAAGAAGATCCTGTTACTACCACTTGGCCGACAAACAACAAACATAGGTTTCTGTGATGAATAATGTGGCATAAGGTCCGATATAGTTTTGTTGAAAGTGTAATTCTTGGGGCGAGATTTTTATACAACAAAGTTCTGACCATTTTTTTATCTTGTTCATATGGACAGACGAGACATCTCTTTGACATAAATATGAATCATCTGTGGCTTTAATGAAAAAATTTATGGATAAAAAGGCGACCAAACATTACCACATGGCATGGTTATTGACCAAAATCGTCAATTAGAATGCCATAATTATTGTACATACTGTAAATATAATTAATTTCTCATCTCTCTGAAAATATACAGTATACAAAAGATTAATTTTTGTCCAAAAAAATTATGTCCGAAATGTTATTAATATAGATTTTTAGGGTGTCCAAATATATACAATCATTATTACAGAGTACCCCCTGTATGTTGTTGTACTATTACAGAGTACACCCTGTATGTTGTTGTATTATTACAGAGTACATCCTGTATGTTGTTGTGTTATTACAGAGTACACCCTGTATGTTGTTGTGTTATTAGAGTACAACCTGTCCTTTTTATTATAGATTTTTAGGGTGTCCAAATATATACAGTCATTATTACAGAGTACACCCTGTATGTTGTTGTACTATTATAGAGTACACCCTGTATGTTGTTGTATTATTACAGAGTACATCCTGTATGTTGTTGTGTTATTACTGAGTACACCCTGTATGTTGTTGTGTTATTACTGAGTACACCCTGTATGTTGTTGTGTTATTACTGAGTACACCCTGTATGTTGTTGTGTTATTACTGAGTACACCCTGTATGTTGTTGTATTATTACAGAGTGCACCCTGTATGTTGTTGTGTTATTACAGAGTACATCCTGTATGTTGTTGTATTATTACAGAGTACACCCTGTATGTTGTTGTATTATTACAGAATACACCCTGTATGTTGTTGTGTTATTACAGAGTACATCCTGTATGTTGTTGTGTTATTACAGAGTACACCCTGTATGTTGTTGTGTTATTACAGAGTACATCCTGTATGTTGTTGTGTTATTACAGAGTACACCCTGTATGTTGTTGTATTATTACAGAGTACACCCTGTATGTTGATGTGTTATTACAGAATACACCCTGTATGTTGTTGTGTTATTACAGAGTACATCCTGTATGTTGTTGTGTTATTACAGAGCACACCCTGTATGTTGTTGTGTTATTACAGAGTACACCCTGTATATTGTTGTGTTATTACAGAGTACATCCTGTATGTTGTTGTATTATTACAGAGTACACCCTGTATGTTGTTGTATTATTACAGAGTACACCCTGTATATTGTTGTGTTATTACAGAGTACACCCTGTATGTTGTTGTATTATTACAGAGTACACCCTGTATGTTGTTGTATTATTACAGAGTACACCCTGTATGTTGTTGTATTATTACAGAGTACACCCTGTGTGTTGTTGTGTTATTACAGAGCACACCCTGTATGTTGTTGTGTTATTACAGAGTACACCCTGTATGTTGTTGTGTTATTACAGAGTACACCCTGTGTGTTGTTGTGTTATTACATAGCACACCCTGTATGTTGTTGTGTTATTACAGAGTACACCCTGTATGTTGTTGTATTATTACAGAGTACACCCTGTGTGTTGTTGTGTTATTACAGAGCACACCCTGTATGTTGTTGTGTTATTACAGAGTACACCCTGTATGTTGTTGTGTTATTACAGAGTACACCATGTATGTTGTTGTATTATTACAGAGTACACCATGTATGTTGTTGAATTATTACAGAGTACACCCTGTATGTTGTTGTTATTACAGATTACATCCTGTATGTTGTTGTGTTATTACAGAGTGCACCCTGTATGTTGTTGTGTTATTACAGAGTACATCCTGTATGTTGTTGTATTATTACAGAGTACACCCTGTATGTTGTTGTGTTATTACAGAGTACATCCTGTATGTTGTTGTGTTATTACAGAGCACACCCTGTATGTTGTTGTGTTATTACAGAGAACACCCTGTATGTTGTTGTATTATTACAGAGTACACCCTGTATGTTGTTGTACTATTACAGAGTACACCCTGTGTGTTATTGTGTTATTACAGAGCACACCCTGTATGTTGTTGTGTTATTACAGAGTACATCCTGTATGTTGTTGTGTTATTACAGAGCACACCCTGTATGTTGTTGTGTTATTACAGAGTACACCCTGTATGTTGTTGTATTATTACAGAGTACACCCTGTATGTTGTTGTACTATTACAGAGTACACCCTGTATGTTGTTGTATTATTACAGAGTACACCCTGTGTGTTGTTGTGTTATTACAGAGCACACCCTGTATGTTGTTGTGTTATTACAGAGTACACCCTGTATATTGTTGTGTTATTACAGAGTACACCCTGTATGTTGTTGTATTATTACAGAGTACACCCTGTATATTGTTGTGTTATTACAGAGTACACCCTGTATGTTGTTGTATTATTACAGAGTACACCCTGTATGTTGTTGTGTTATTACAGAGTACACCCTGTATGTTGTTGTGTTATTACAGAGTACATCCTGTATGTTGTTGTGTTATTATAGAGTACACCCTGTATGTTGTTGTATTATTACAGAGTACACCCTGTATGTTGTTGTATTATTACAGAGTACATCCTGTATGTTGTTGTGTTATTATAGAGTACACCCTGTATGTTGTTGTATTATTACAGAGTACACCCTGTATGTTGTTGTACTATTACAGAGTACACCCTGTATGTTGTTGTATTATTACAGAGTACATCCTGTATGTTGTTGTGTTATTATAGAGTACATCCTGTATGTTGTTGTGTTATTATAGAGTACATCCTGTATGTTGTTGTGTTATTATAGAGTACACCCTGTATGTTGTTGTATTATTACAGAGTACACCCTGTATGTTGTTGTGTTATTACAGAGTACACCCTGTGTGTTGTTGTGTTATTACAGAGCACACCCTGTATGTTGTTGTGTTATTACAGAGTACACCCTGTATGTTGTTGTGTTATTACAGAGTACACCCTGTATGTTGTTGTATTATTACAGAGTACACCCTGTATGTTGTTGTATTATTACAGAGTACACCCTGTGTGTTGTTGTGTTATTACAGAGCACACCCTGTATGTTGTTGTGTTATTACAGAGTACACCCTGTATGTTGTTGTGTTATTACAGAGTACACCCTGTGTGTTGTTGTGTTATTACATAGCACACCCTGTATGTTGTTGTGTTATTACAGAGTACACCCTGTATGTTGTTGTACTATTATAGAGTACACCCTGTATGTTGTTGTATTATTACAGAGTACATCCTGTATGTTGTTGTGTTATTACAGAGCACACCCTGTGTGTTGTTGTGTTATTACAGAGCACACCCTGTATGTTGTTGTGTTATTACAGAGTACACCCTGTATGTTGTTGTATTATTACAGAGTACACCCTGTATGTTGTTGTATTATTACAGAGTACACCCTGTATATTGTTGTGTTATTACAGAGTACACCCTGTATGTTGTTGTATTATTACAGAGTACACCCTGTATGTTGTTGTATTATTACAGAGTACACCCTGTATGTTGTTGTATTATTACAGAGTACACCCTGTGTGTTGTTGTGTTATTACAGAGCACACCCTGTATGTTGTTGTGTTATTACAGAGTACACCCTGTATGTTGTTGTGTTATTACAGAGTACACCCTGTGTGTTGTTGTGTTATTACATAGCACACCCTGTATGTTGTTGTGTTATTACAGAGTACACCCTGTATGTTGTTGTGTTATTACAGAGTACACCCTGTATGTTGTTGTATTATTACAGAGTACACCCTGTATGTTGTTGTTATTACAGATTACATCCTGTATGTTGTTGTGTTATTACAGAGTGCACCCTGTATGTTGTTGTGTTATTACAGAGTACATCCTGTATGTTGTTGTATTATTACAGAGTACACCCTGTATGTTGTTGTGTTATTACAGAGTACATCCTGTATGTTGTTGTGTTATTACAGAGCACACCCTGTATGTTGTTGTGTTATTACAGAGTACACCCTGTATGTTGTTGTATTATTACAGAGTACACCCTGTATGTTGTTGTACTATTACAGAGTACACCCTGTATGTTGTTGTATTATTACAGAGTACACCCTGTGTGTTGTTGTGTTATTACAGAGCACACCCTGTATGTTGTTGTGTTATTACAGAGTACACCCTGTATGTTGTTGTGTTATTACAGAGCACACCCTGTATGTTGTTGTATTATTACAGAATACACCATGTATGTTGTTGATTTATTACAGAGTACACCCTGTATGTTGTTGTTATTACAGATTACATCCTGTATGTTGTTGTATTATTACAGAGTACACCCTGTATGTTGTTGTGTTATTACAGAGTACACCCTGTATGTTGTTGTGTTATTACAGAGTACACCCTGTGTGTTGTTGTGTTATTACAGAGCACACCCTGTATGTTGTTGTGTTATTACAGAGTACACCCTGTATGTTGTTGTGTTATTACAGAGTACACCCTGTATGTTGTTGTGTTATTACAGAGTACACCCTGTATGTTGTTGTATTATTACAGAGTACACCCTGTATGTTGTTGTGTTATTACAGAGTACACCCTGTGTGTTGTTGTGTTATTACAGAGCACACCCTGTATGTTGTTGTGTCATTACAGAGTACACCCTGTATGTTGTTGTGTTATTACAGAGTACACCCTGTATGTTGTTGTATTATTACAGTGTACACCATGTATGTTGTTGAATTATTACAGAGTACACCCTGTATGTTGTTGTTATTACAGATTACACCCTGTATGTTGTTGTGTTATTACAGAGTACACCCTGTATGTTGTTGTGTTATTACAGAGTACACCCTGTATGTTGTTGTGTTATTACAGAGTACACCCTGTATGTTGTTGTGTTATTACAGAGTACACCCTGTATGTTGTTGTGTTATTACAGAGTACACCCTGTATGTTGTTGTATTATTACAGAGTACACCCTGTATGTTGTTATGTTATTACAGAGTACACCCTGTATGTTGTTATGTTATTACAGAGTACATCCTGTATGTTGTTGTATTGTGCATTCACTGGCTTACGTACTCGCTGTAGTTTCTTGAGACACTCCGTGATGTAAAGCGTAATGTAGATCAGAGTTCTGTCGGACTCATTCTGAAACAACAACATCGACATCAGAAATACAGCAGTTTTGCTATACGTACTTTTATCTATATATTAACATGCTAAATTGGTGGCACTGTAAGTATGTCTCCTCTGATCTACAAACTGATCTACAAACTGGCTATGTATTTCGAATAACACAAAAGTTGTTATTTGCTTTGTTAAGTGGATGATCTGAGTGGCCAGCCATGCTCCTGGTAGAGTCACTATGGAGTTATGTTTGATTTATCAGGAGTTTGTTAACTGCTGCATTCAGTGCTGTGATTGGCGACCAAGTATGGGAACAAGTTTAAGGTCATATTACAAATTTATGCACGCGTAGGACGCACAGCAATTTCCACTCACCCTAACTTCGTAGTTTTTGAAGAAAACATTTGCCTTGAAGAACATCAATGCTTCGTCAATTATATCCTCAGCATCTGTGACAACATATAAAACCATGCATATAATCTGAGCGCAACATCAGACATAATGGTGTATCTGTACGTGGTCAGTGGTGGTCTAATAACCTCTTTATAGTGGCCACCGATCTAACGTGACCAGCTTAGGCCAGTTTACTTTCTGGCAATGGTCAAAATTGCTTTTTAGACATGATGACTCCACACAGAGCCTGTCATTTATGTGGGCCATGGGGTTTGGCTGTGCGCAACAATTTTTAGGTTCTGGCCATGTTACTTTAAAAGGCATTGTGTGTGCTACATACATACATATCCAAATACAAACTTGTACGTCCACCCCAACCCTGTTCCCTTTAGGATAGAAAGATAATTGCCATAGGCCCATGGCTGTAGACCTGTTGCAGTACCTGTTTTCATTGCTGGACCCTTAAAGTGTGTCCGCAGTGGCAACACCGCAATGTTACCAGCCAGCTGTGGTGGCTTGGAAAACTGTGAGTGGTAAGCCTGAAAGACACAAACAAGCAAATACATACATTTATTAGATCTATGCAAGTTAAGTGTTGAAGTCACTTGTATATTATTTTCAAGTGGTAAATAAATAGACAAGTTGAGCAACTGATTATATGCATATCAGTATTATCAGCTTTGCTCAGAACAACATCAGTACAAGTGTTTAAATTAAAACACTTTAAAACTCACCTCTTTAAACAAGCTTTTTAAATACTCACCAACAGGGACTTTTTATGTGCATTTGTTAAAAATTAGTTTTTTGTATATTTATGGTCATTCTTTTAGTGTATAAATGAATATATACATATAACATATTTTTTAAACCAAATTTTAGTACAGTGTATATTTATTTTGTTACCATGTTATCTTTTTTAATATTTTTTCTTGTATTACAAACTATATTTAACGTAGTGTTGTATAATTTTTTAATAGGTTGATTTTATTAGTAGTTCCTTTTATGTAGAATAGTAGCTAATTCATTTAATTTATGTATAATATATACACTTGTAAATATATATATTTATTTTTATTCAGGTTTATCTAACTGACATTTTATGTAATTTTTATATGCTACTTTTAAATCATATTCGTTTACCTTTCTATTTAATATGTTTGAGGTAATTTAATGTATTTTACATATACTCTACGATCGTCAGCGCCTTTGAGCAGATTTGTTATCCGGAAACATGGTGCTCTATAAATGCTTTATAATAATAAGAAGAATCGATGTAAAGTGCCCAAGAGCAATTTTACTGATCAAGCACTATATAAGTATTAAATATTAAATTTGGTTATAGTTATTGGCACTCTCTGCAATCTCAACTGTCAAGAGCGCCAAACTTTTTTGTCAGTGTCAGACTGTCAGACGTGTCACAGAAATAGTGTCCTACATGACACAGAATAGCCTTGTATACAACTGCATTTTAGTTCTTTGCTACTGAGCAAAAAGTCACACACGTATTTTAATTTCAAACACCTTTCAACAACTGTTCAATCTGCTTCAAAGCCAAATTGTAGCAACTATGTAGATTACTGATTATCAAGATGGAAATATTGCCCCATAGCTTGCCCTCTTCTTCTTGCTGTTGATGCCCTCAATCAGCTGATTATTCTCATACCTTGAATGGGTTTGGGGCAGCTAGCCTACTGGCTCATATATAGCCCTCCAATCAGTAATTATTGATGTAATTTTTATATTTAGTTTTTAAAGTTGTTAAATGTTAGTTCATTGACACAATCGCTTGGCAGTGACTTCCATAGATTAATTATTTGTTGAGAAAAAATATGTGACGTGCATCCAGTCGGCTATGGTGCCATACTATTGTCTTATTCGTTCATGGACGAGGGGTGTTGTTTAGTTCAAACAGTTTTTCCGTGTCAATGTCAGTAAATCTGTTCATAATCTTGTACACTTTGATCATATCCCCTTCTATCTTGTAGGGACATAACTTAAGGCTAAGCCTAAGGCCACACTTTTCAAGTCTGATAATAATATTACGAATTTATGGTAAGTTTGAAATGTTAGTGATCATCTTGGACTTGGTGGTCCTCCTTTGGCTTTGTACACTTCTTCTTCTTCCAATACACGCCTAGCCTCAACATGCTGAGGATACAGGCGGTGCCGTGGCATGGCAGGCGAACAGGAAATTTTTGTTTTGTTTTTAGAGTGCAATATTATATATAGAACACAAATTTCAAGTCTCTCTATATCTTTCTGGAGATGTGGGCACTGTTGAAAATTGTTCCTTTAACTTCCTTATGAGCTGATTATTTAAGTGAAACAGTACCCAGATCCAGGATACGGAAGTCGGAATCGTCGATAATAGGCATACTTATCACTGACACTGCTTTCTGAATCTGATTTTACCGACGTAGATTGAGCGTTTAGCGACTAATTTAAGAAATACTTTTTAAGTATTAATAATCGTGTCCATAGACAGTTGTTGCACGTTACAATATCTCAACATACCGGCATAGTAAGGTTCAGTTATCACATTGAATATCTTACAACTTAGATCCGGTTTATGCCTTCCGGTGTGATCTGGTTCCCGAATCCTTCAGCGGGGGCGCTGCGCGACCTCACTCCGACGATTATTACCGTTAGGCGACACCACCCTTCGGCGAAATATTTTGGTAGTGTCAGCGGCGATTTGGTCGCTTCGGCATCACAACATTGGTTTCTTCGGAAGTATTACCGCTTCCGCTTGGACGGTTCGGCGAATTATTCGGTCTCCCCGGCGGCTCTATAGGGCCTACATATGTTTAAAGTGACCATATGTCAAAGTAGATTTTTTGGTCGCTTTGCTTTTGGCGTTATATAATATAACAATGGATTTGGTGGCTTCAATAGTGTATTTTACTTCCCTCTGTAATTGTCTTATGAGTTATGGTAAATTAAGACGAAGAATTTCAGAGGAGTGGAAAAGGGACTAGTAATTAAGCTCCCAAGAAATTTGATCTCGGAAATTGCACTATAGAGGAATAATGTTGTTATCAGTCCCTTGAAAAGTGTTGAACAGATTGGCTGAAAGCAACAGTGGACGCAAAGCTCAAAGAACACTAATTAAGCTTGTTTCCGAAAGGACATATCTGTGCAGACCATATCGCTACTCTGCGCATGACATCAAAACAGTCTTTGGAATAGAACGCACGTACGTACTCTATAGTAGACTGGTACGTACGTGTATGTCAATTTCACCGACTATGAAAAAGCATTTGACAGTGTGGACAGAGATACACTTTGGTGGGCAAGGCAAGGACAGCATTCCTGATATTTAAAACATTTGGAATTCCACTAAAATAAAAAAAATCTGGATTTAACTTCAATGAAAAAGCCGCGTTTTGTTGTACAGCCCCGAAATATGGTAAATGACAAAAATTACATAAAATCGAAATTTTCCTCAACCGATATCTGTGAAGAACTATGTACATAAAATGGCAAGACAAACTCAGAAACGAGGAGCTTTGAGAAAAGGCTAGTCAAGAACCGGTCGCCAAGCAGATCCTGACGAGAAAGTGGGGATGGACAGGACATACCCTGAGAAAGCCAAAGACGAATATCACAAGACAGTCTCTGACTGAGGAGCGGCTATATACCTGGAAGGAGATCGAGAAGATCGCCCAAAGTCGTGTGCGCTGGATAGTCGTCGTGGATGGCCTATGCTCCTCATGGGGTCGTTTATTTTCCTAACCACCTCGTAACTAAAACCTAAAGTTGTCATATCCCGAAGTATCGTGTAACGAAGTAAAAAACACTTCCTTGCAATTCTTGAGTAATTAATTTACTGTACAGTATAAGTCCCTTATCCTACTACTATATTATATAGCTTCCGTTTTAACCTCATGCTGCTGTCCATTGGGCTCGTGTTTATTGTGAATATCATGCATATCATGGTAAACTCGAAAATCGACAGGCAGCTCGACTTCACCACGGGTGAATTAAAATTGGGTCCTGGGCACTCTTCACCTCACTCGCGTCGACATGGCGAATGACTGGTGCCACGGTATGTTTCCGTTCATATCTTCGGAAGGTATAGGCTTCCTTTACCTTGCATGGTTCCAGTACGACATCATTGCACAGGCGCAAAGGTAGCCGTGTGGTCAGCTTCTTGCATGTAGGCTTACAAGGTGAATACAATAATGAAGCTTCACAACACCAACAGTATGTTATTGGTACGGCCAAAGACAAATTGAAACCATACATCATATGCGATAGGGTGTATTCCATAGCGTGTAAGAGCTGTAATGTCACATGTACATCGGAGAAACGAAACGTACTTACCTTATAGAAACCCGCATAAAAAACGCGAAGAAGGCGCTGAAAGGCATCGACAAGCAGACTATGCATGCGATGCAACAGAAAAATATGAGAAAAGAGGTACACAAACCGGCTATCACAGATCAAGCGACTCCACCAGATTCACATAATGTACTGGGGGATGTGTAGACAAGGAGCCGTACTGAAGAACACCATCCACCAAAGAAGTGCTCTGGATAAGAAATAACAAATACACGAAAGAGTAGAGTTGAGGGGTGATACTGACGCTTATATATCTACAACGATCTCCCGAAGAGCCGCACATGGGCAAGGCCGGGCGGTACACCGAAGTGACGTGTCAGTGAAGAATGACTACCATGTTGCCATCTAGCAATTGCCGTATAATGCAGATTGCAGTCGAAACGTCGCAGAAAAGAAAGATAATGTAACTGTGAAACATATTACTTACTTCTTTAGTGTATTTAGTACAAAATTGGTTTCCGATAAGTAAAGACAGTCGCACTATAAATATAAAAGCACAGTACACGGTGATTTTCAAGAACCGTCGCGACAGTACAAATGTATCCGGGTCGCGTAACAACTGTTTCTTCATGAACTGTGATGTGGTTTCGGATAATCCTTAGCCATGCGGGAAAACCAAATTGTTTGTTTTTGCCATTGGCTTTTTTGTGGTGTTGCTTTCCTTCTTTTGTTTCGTCTTTCTCTTTACCATCACAAGTGTGTCACATCCGTCTAGCAACGTACGAATCACTCTCATCTTCTGGTATAAAGGATGATGTGAGGAAAACATTGGGTATTGGTCCTGGTGAGTATATTATTCCAGAAGATTAGTTGTTTCACCTCTTCCGATTCCTTTTCACTAGTAGTGGCCATCGTTTCTTCCGTTTCTTCTTCGCGTAATAATCTGCTATCGTTGGTCTCGTCAACTCTGCTTCGATAGTCGGTCACTGGTGTCGTGTCATCCATGTATTTACTACTTCTAAAAGGACGTATCTACATAATGTTTCCACATTCTAGGTTTGCAGTTGATAGGGGATGTTCCATGAAGAGCTTGGCGACGACACGGGTATCTGGGCTGCCATTCTACGTAACACCACGTTATATTTTCGGGTGGCAAGTTTACTAGTGTTGCAGATCAATAACTGACGAGGTAAAGAAATAACAAATGTCGTTTTATCACAGCCTGTCGGCCGGCAACAATATAGCATATAAGGAATAACGGGTGAATTTACTGGGTGTCCATACTTTACGCAACTAACCAAATGAACAGCAACAGCAAATAATATAATATTATGTAATTCTCCCAAAATGCCAAATACTACAGTATAATTGTTACAAACACAAAAACCCATACAATAATTATACTGTAATCGAGTCGACATGAAAAAGTGGTAACTACATATAATGGTAAGAAAAAAAAAGGTTTTGTCATAATAAAATACGGGAGACTCCTACAAAGACTAAAGGTAGTTGCGCTCTGGATATAATCCACCCTATGAATTAATTAAAACAATTATTTACCTTATATAAAGACAATCAATAGTAAATTATTTGTATTGTATTGTATCGTATTTATTCAGATTCCAACAAGTCCAGTGGACCCAGTAACAGGACTGATAACTGAAACAATACATATAAATAATAAAACAATAATATAATAACAAAAAACAATAAGGACATAAAAACCACACAATATCAACATCAAATATACCAGACACACATCTGTTATACATAGAAATGTTTTTGAATTGAGGATCTAAATGGTTCAGCTCCTGAATATATATCACAAGTTGGATCACTTAAATGCAATGTGTTGAAATACATCTATTCAAAACACAGTGTTTTCTAATGTTGATTCTGCTATTGGAAACTCTAAAAGGGATGTATTTTCGTAGAGATCGTGAAGGACAGTGAAATTGGATAGCCCCTACCAGATACGACAAGTCTAGTTAGGAGTGCACACACTTGTGTAAAAACATAAGATCTGAAACATACGATGTTGAAGGGAAGGTAGTCTAAAATGATGCCAAAGCTCAGGATAACTGTCAGAGGAGTACTGTATTTTGGATTTGTAACATATATATTTAATGAATTTCTTTTGAACTCGTTCGATTTTGTCAATAAACGTACGTTGCCAGGGATTCCAGATAACACTGCAATATTCCAACTGGCTTCTGACTAGAGATCTATACAAGGATCGCAAAGCCTGTACATCGGTAAATAAAACCACTCATATAAAAGCTATACGAACACAACGATTAATATGATCTTTAAAAGTCAAACTGTCGGTGAATGTGATACCGAGATCTTTGACAGCGGTGACCTTGGGCAGAGACTGGCTTAAAATCGTATAGTCATAAGAATATACCTTTCTTTTTGTTAGTGAATGACATTATGCAGCATTTCTGAACGTTAAGTTTAAGGTGTCATGTCTCACACTAAAGACATACACTGTCCAGATCCTTCTACACCAACTGACAATCGGTCACCGACGTAATTTCTTTAAACAATTTGGAATCGTCAACATACAATGACATTTCACATGAATCAACATGATTAGTGAGATCGTTAATATACAAGATAAACATAATTGGTCCAATTTGTGAATCTTGTGGTACACCTGACAACACTAACTTCCAGTCAGATGTTTTGCCTTCGAGAACCACGCGTTGTTTTCGATTGACAAGGTAAAACTGCAACCACTCTATGCATTGCCCGGAATAGCCATATGATCTAAGCTCGTGAATTAACAATGGGTGGCATACTGAATCAAAGGCTTTACTGAAATCCCAATAAACAGAATCAACCTGTTTCTTGTTGTCAATAGATTCAAAAATGGCGTATTTTAATTTATGTAATAGTATATTGTGGTCGGTGGTATCAAAAGCTTTTGATAGGTCAAGATAGATATTCATTGAATAATACAGTGCTGTATTTTTCCTTTTCCCTGGGCCAGTAGGTATTATAGTAGTGTAATAGCGGACGCATGGACGATCGACTGAGCGTGGGCGATCTGTTCCTTTCTGACGTCAAACTTATATGATAATGTATGTATACACGTATGTCGAGTTTTCTTTTAGTTTATTCGTGAATTTTAATCGATGTAGCATGCATGTGTACTTTTTTAATAACGTGGTGTATGTATATGCATGGATGTCAGATATGTGAGACATGTGGATCTATATGTGGCACGTCATTTTCGTTAAGACAGAAAGTAAAATATTGCCCTTGCTGGAGAATTGATTACGGCATTTTCTTGCCAACAATGGCGCGGTCCCTGAAATCCGATAGGTATGTGTGCGTTCAAACTTGTATTCCTAATAAACCAAAACGTTAAACATGTTATTGTAAATGCAAATGGTGCGTATCACACAAACAAATCCCTACTGTTTGTCTTTACGGGACCTTCCCTAGATGCTGCGTCTTCTGAAACAGTCAACCAATCTTTCACCACTGCGGTCGGATTAATGTCCTCTACTGCCTCGTCAAAATGCGTAAAGTTAGGCGAGAATAGCACCAGGCAGTCGGGCGTCAGCGGCATCGGCGATTGCGGCGATTGCGGCGACTGCGGCGGCGGGCTGAAACACCAAGTGCAGAATCTACACGACCAGCTGATGTGTTTCGTTGTAATTCACGTTGGAAGTTTGGAACCATGTTTCATTTTCTACTCGTAAACTCGTAATGGTGAGGTAAACGCGAGTTCCTAGCTGTCAAAGCGTTCAGTGTGTCATACTTTCTTCAAATAAGGTCAGCCACAACGGTTGACCAGCTACATTTCAACGAAGTAAGATAAACATTTGTTTGTAAAACCATATGGATAGTTTGAACTGTCCTGTACGTTTAATAGAATGAATAAAATATGGTATAGACAAGTTCATGCTACCGTTATTTATTTGAAAAACAAATGTTCACGACTAAGTGAAATTTATTGCCAATCTTAATTAAATATACTTTCAATTTTCGATATAGTGTCCTGCTATTGAAATAACTCTCTCGGTCACTATGCCTAGATTGTAGTTGTTAACGGTTAGTTTTCATTACCTCTTTTAGCTTCATAGGCCCAAAGATATGCCTTTTGTTTCCGTCTAAACTTGCAACGGATTTCATATTTTTGATATCACAATAAAATAATAATCTTATCAACAAATACACCACTGGGTGTACCCATATTTATTTTACTGTTTGAGTTATTGCGGCTTGAACGCTGATCGAATCCTGAAATGTATACGCAGCCACGGATATAATGCAAGGTTGAGCATTCACGATGTTCAAACAGCAATAACTAAAAAAGGAAACGCAATTCTTGTGTACACCCAGCGACAATAATAAACATTATGCATAGTTATTTGGAACGTAGACAAAAAAGACAGGAAAAAAGTCACAGGAAATAAAGTCACGTAAAGTTCCTTGTATTTATAATATAAGTACAATATAAGTGCACAATTTTGTCTGAGGGGCTTTTGCCCACAGGGGCTTTTGTCCTAGATTCATAACAAATACATAAAAAGCCAATTTTACTCCAAAGGTAAATGACTCCAACTCATAGTCAATCTGAAAGTGACTGATGTAAACAAAAACCACCATCTTAATCAGCATTTTCAGTATATTTTAGTAGTAAGTATTTCAGTTTATGGACAACAATAAGACGTGAACGTTTTCGTTAATGATAATAATAATAATAACTTTATTTAGACACTAAAATCCAAAGTAGAATTCTGTTCAGTAGTGTTAACAATAGTCGTTAGAAATTATAAGAAATAAATATAATAATAATAATACAAGTAAGACATATAAATACGTATAGTTAAGGCTTTGTTATACAACACTGAACTGAACTAGAGAAACTAAATCAAAGATGACATTTATGTAAATTATATTTTGTATCAACAGTAGTAAAAATAGGTATATATATATATATATATATATATATATATATATATATATATATATATATATATATATATATATATATAACAACTATATAGTAAATTGCAAGATAAATATATTATAAATATATATTAGTTAATTAATAAATAACTACAATAATACATTATTAGTTTCAATTAAAATTTCAAATAATAAAATAAATATGGGGTATGAGGACTAAAGTGTAAACTTATGAAGACTAAACATTAAAAGCGAGTTTAAAGTAGTGTGTGTTTTAAGACGAGCTTTAAATGTGTCCATGCACTGTATCAGTCGTAAATCTTCCGGCAACGCATTCCAGAGCGTCGGTCCTGCGCACGAGAACGAGCGACGGCCGTACCGCTCAAAGTTGTGCCGCGGTACAGTCAATAGTCCACGGCAGTTGACCGAAGTGCGCGGCGCGGCGCGGCACGGCACGGCACGGCACGGCACGTATGGTGTATAAATGACGCGAGGTAGACCGGCGTCTTGTCGTAAAGGGCGGTGAATACAAGCACGAATAACTTATACTGGATGCGACTCTTCACACGGCAGCCAGTGCAGGCTATTCAGTGCTGCGTGATGCTCTGTCAATCGCCCCGCCTAATATGCAATACGACTCTGGCCGCAGAGTATTGTACCATCTCAAGGGGGTGGAGTAACCGGTCGGATATTCCGTACAAAATAGCGTTCCCGTAGTCTATTCTTGAAGTACCAAGAGCATGTACGAGACACTTGGTTGTTCCGGTCGTTAGTGTGTCGCGTATACGTGAGATTCGGTGCAGGTGGTAATATGCACTCCGGCACGCATTTGCTACTTGTGCCGCCATCGAGAGGTCGGAATCAATAGAAAAACTTGTTAATGTTAACTAATGTTAAAAAATACCTATTTACGTTGTGTTTCTTCTTGTTATATTATAATTGCTTTATGTTTCCTAAGTTGGTAGCTTGTGTTTGTTGAGCCGCGGGCCGTGGGCTTACCTATCTTCGGCCTGTGAGTATGGGCCTGGAACATGTGAGCCGGGGACACACATTCCAAACCTGACGAATTGATAGAGAACTAGTAAAATAAGTCAAATTTTGTCACAGACAGAACATAAAGGTCACGTGGACGTGACGAATGAAGACAAAATTTCTAACCTATGAGAATAGCTAATAATCTTTTGTGACGAGAGCTCAAAACGATGGCTAACCAGATCATTACCTGTTTGACCAATTCACCTCACACAGTAGTGTCAGTTTTGTTGTGTGCTGAAAAAAATACCAAAGAAACTTCTAGAATAAAATTTTACACGGGAATTTTCCACTCGCTATAACACGCCGTCATTTACCATGACGTCACATAATGGGAATACATTCAAGCGCGAAAGCTCAAAACAATGGCTAACCAAAGCACTACCTGTTTGTCGAACTCACCTCGCGCACAAATTTACTGCGCGTACCATGACGTCACTGTTGATGACGTCACATGATGGAATTACATTCAAAGATGAATGTTAAAGTATTGTGAGACCTTGATTTTGTTGATAAAGATGTCTCAAAGAATGTTACATGTTCAGGAATCACTTCACATCTGCCATTAATAACATACATAGGTACGCAAAAATTGACAAACACGTCTTTGTTAACACACGAAGCAGTCAATGTATGCTAGTAATAAGAGACATTGATAGGGAAAAATCTACAAACAGGGTGAGGGGAAGGTCGTAGATCTGTATGGTAACCAGAAATGACAAAATTTGACTTATTTTACTAGTTCTCTATCGATTCGTCAGGTTTGGACCTATGTTAAAGTTGTAAATGTATAGGCTAGGAGGGCGTTATACCTCAAAAAATGGTCCACAACCTATAACATATATGAAAAGACACCATTGCGCATGCGCAATGACCTATTTAACGCTTAAATTTTTATAGTAAAAAAAGAAACAAGAGGCACGAATTTAAGCAGTATCGATATTTGGTTCACTGACATCCGTCAGGGGGAGTTATTTGTACTTCTCTTTCAGTTCGTAACTTTTCCACCAAGGGGCGCCAATTTTCGTAAATAAGACGCACCAATTTTGGCAGTACGCGAACATTTAGTTCACAACTTATCCGTCAGGTGGCACCACTTGTAGTTCGTGACTTATCCGCCAAGTGGCGCCGTTTGACCTTTGCCCTACACCCGGGTAATTGACCTTGACCTACACTGTGTACTTGACATTGACCTACATCCGGGTACTTGGCATTGACCTACATCCGGGTACTTTTACTCTTCCTCCAATCCGAATCCAGCGTAACTCATACTTAACCTATATAACTACTGACGTCATCTGTTTCTCTTGTGAGTCTTCACTGCCATTAGACAGTGATATGGTAGCACATTTATTTTGAACATGCACCTCTTAGTAACATGTTCTTGTAGATTTGTAAATGTCACCAGTATATTATGATGGAGAAAATTAAAGTTCTGCCTACAAAATATATTAAAATAGATTGGCCACCTTTATCATGATTATTTGTCGACTTGGCAGTCCCAGCGCTCCCTGTAGTCAGAGCTGGTTTCATGTAAACAGCTGTGGAAAAATTAAAACAATATGTGTTTTATTTAACTCATAATTATAACAGCAGCAAGGACTGGAAATATAGGATAAATATCCAGATAACATAAGATAATATTCTAGTGTGTCTCCCTACTTATTGACTGTATACATTGATTATTTAAGTAATATGTTTAATAATGCAAGTATTCACATACACAACTGCTGTACTAACCATACGTTTTATGCAGAAGATCTGTGTTGTTGCGCCCAGTTCCAGTGGTCTTCAGGCTTTGCTGAATATTTGGGCAAAGTTTGGATTTGAAAATGATATTATATATAACATAATCTTATAAAGTTGATATGTATGGTCATCAAACCATGTGCCTTTTATCTAAAATGTCCAGATATCTATATGAGCAACGACAAACTTGTATTTGTTGAAAAAGCAAAACATTTACAGGTAGTAACATGCAATGACTTAAGGGATGATGAAGATGTGTGACATCTGCACAGCTTGTATGCCAGGTCTAACAGCATTATCCGTAAATTTCACCAATGTTCCGTCGGTGTTAAACTACATCTATTCCATATTGTTGTACAATTTATTGTTCCAAACTTTGGGTGAATTTTAACAACGTTTAAAACTTAAAGTTGCTTACAACTAAATATGCATCTAGACGGATCCTAGGATGCCACCGGCGGGACAATGCGAGTACCATGTTTGTCAGTAATGCTATTGACACATTTGATGCCCTATTGCGCAAGAATGTTTATGGTTTTAGAAAACGTATTCTTAGCATTGACAATGACATGATAAAATGTATGTACAATTGTACAGATATTGTTAATGGGCCCATGTGGAATAGCTGGGCTGAATCATTGTACATTGTAAAATGGTAAATTTATATCAGGTTTAAATATATATTTATTTAATTATTTATTATAATTTTTATAACTTATTAATTTGTTTAACTGTTTTAACTAAACTTATAATTATATATATTATAAAATAATAATTTTATTACATAACATGGTTTAAATACCATCTAATTGTAGCGTGACTTACATTACAGCACAGCAAAAGGACAACACAAAAACGTACTTTGTTGCAATAAATGTTTTCCTCAAAGTATAAGTGACAGAAAACAATGAATACCCTTGAATGAATAACAAATAAACAGGCTTTCCAAAAGCACACTAAGTATATTAACATTATACCAACAACATACACAAATATTACATAATCAGCTTGATTGCATTACCGTGACTCGCATTACATGAAATCAGCAATCATTTACTAGCTGATCAGGCACACTAGCTTTCAAGAGTGAAACGGATTTTTCTCTTTACTATGTCATAAAAACAAGAAAGTGGGGAAAGGAGACAACATTAGTTACAAAACATGTATTATTTATGTAATTATCTTAATATTTTCGAAACTATGTCTTGCATGTTAATTACTTCATATATAGTCTTTTTGATTTTAATATATAGTTACTTTTGCAAGAACACTTGCACCCAAATATAATTATACAGGCTCTATTTATAATAGTGCATCTATAAATCCAAACAAGTTCTAAAACTACAAATGTGTGATTAATTACGGATTTAGAAAGTGAAGATGGCCACAATGGTTTACATTGATGGGTTGCTTAAGTTTTATTTACCAATTTACGAATGGTATTCTTAAAAATGACCTATTAAATGTTACACAAAAAATTATTTTAAAAGGAGTTCCCTTTTTTGTCAAAAAAATGTTTTTGTGGTAATAATCCAGGTACAAATGCATGGTTCATCACATGAATCCATTTCTGTAATTACTAGCTAGCAAAATATAATTCAATATTTTATTATGTAAGACTTGATTATACACCAGCCAGGCACACACTGAGTACTTAAATTATATTATAATATATACCGGTATGTATGTGAACATATATATATATATATAAATTATATAATTAGTAGTATTATCTACAAGGAATGGGTTAATTTCAATTGTTAATATGTTAATTCAATTAACTCAATTAACTTAGTAGAAAATTTAATTTCATTGACTTTACTGGAAGAAGGTAGTTTAATTTAATTTTGAAAAATCAAAGTTAGTTTCAAGTAACTTTAAATTGGATATTAATTACCATTATGTTATGCAATACCACTAGATATTAGCTTGCTCTTGCTATCAGTAGTAAGAATTAGCTTAATCCAGGCAACTGTTTGAACAGAACAGTGTGAATAATCAGCCACTCAGATCGAGGACAGTGTCAATCAGAGAAAAAGCTAATCTGTGGTAGTACTTGATCAAGTGTTATAGCTGTATTATGTAAGAGTATTGACTCTGCTTGCCTTTGTGTTTGTCATCAAAGTGTGTGAACAAAAGCTCATCAGACAAAAGCCCCCTCAGAACGTAACCACCTTGGACAAAAGGCCCTCAGTCAAGATACTTACAAAGTACTTTGCGTATACAATAAAAATATATTGGTGATTTTAAGAGCATTGTTTTCAAGAGGTCCGTTACAGACAAAGTCTCAAATAAAGTCAGAGTTTTTACTAGGAAAATAAGTCACAGGAAATTAAATCAGAATCAGAACATAATAATATTATTCAGATACAACACACTACATACTTATTTTTTGCAATTATTAACTGATAATTCAATAATAAAATAAAATAAAGTTTTGTGATTAAGATGACGAAGCTCTGCTCCAATGTTGCATATTGTCACTGATAACTGAACATAACAAAGTTTGATGCATAATTATAACAAATGGTTCCAAATAATTTTGCCTTGCACATTTTCACTGACATTTGAGCACAAGTGAGATCTATCAGTGATTTTGTTTATCAACCCGATGCACTGAATATTTTATTTATTATTTCAGTTAATTTTTATTATTAAAACGAATATCCACCTGAATTTAGTTAATACATCCACCGTATTGTAACTACAAAGAACTCTAAATTTAAAGTTGAGCACTTGTGAAATTTGTGTGATTCTTTTATCAAACTTATGCAACAAATTTTGTGTTATCCTTAAGTAATTTTTTTTGATTAACATGAATATCCTCAAGTTAATTAATTATGCATATTCGAACCAGTTGCACAGCGTAAATTGTTAAATTATTAATATATTGAATTCTGGTAAAATTATTGTCTTGGTGGAAACGGAAATATGCAGGAAGATGTAATACAATATGAATTCAAGCAACAGGGATTTTTATTCCCTTTAATAAATATTCTTCCAATATTTTTATTTCCACTTATGTTGTAAATTATATATATATATATATTTATATACTGTATATATATATATATATACATATATATATATATACATATATATACAGTATATATATATATATATATTATACATGTGTAAGGTGTATATTATATATATATATACAAGGTAACAATTTAAAGTTGTGACTTTTTTATGCGACTTTATTTCCTGTCAATTCCCCATGACTTTATTTCATGGTACATTCAAAAATATTTAATACATATTTAAACTGAATACAGGAAATAAAGTATTGTATAACAACTCCCTGTCCCTTATAAAGGGGGTTTTAGTCTGATGGGCTTATGCCTGGAGATGGCTTATGTCACGGGGCTTATTTATATCTGGAAGGGGCTTATGTCTGGAAGAGCTTTCATCCCGGCTTTTGTTAGCACCTATCCACGGAGATGCAATACAAATTGGAGCACTGATTTTTTCTAGACATAATCACATGAGAAAATTCCCATGAACAAATGTCAATCCCGCAAAAGAATATTTAACAAACATTTTGGAAATGTGCTTTCAAGGTGTTTCATTAACTTGCTTGCCAGGTGTCATGTTGCAAACAGTAACCACTGCAGATCTATAGGGACACCAGAGACCAATTAATCCCTGCAGCTGAGAGGCTTCTTGGCTTGTTATCTTTTCTTTCTTGGGAATTGTTGGCAATGATCTTCTTGGAAGTAGGTGCTTAACTCCACCATGGCTGGTCTCAAGCCCGGATGAGAAAGGAGAAGGGTTGTGCATGAGGTTAGCACCTCACCATGTAAAAATCATGCTACAGAAACTAATACCAAAGAACAAAACGTCAACGGTGTGAGGAATAAATCTACCCAGGAAGCTGGGGTCATTTAACAAGATTGCCACCCAGAGAATTAACTCTAGGTGGCTTAGGTAAACATAGGTCTGTAAATTTTGATCGGTGTATGTTTGCAACAGACCTGGGGCCGAGTAAATTTTCATGAGTACAAGTACGAGTACTTTGAAGATGGATGAGTACGAGTAGATTTAACAAGATTGCCATCCAGAGAATTAACTCTAGATGGCAGGTGGACAAGGAATCCCTTTGGCTTATCAAGAGTCCAACCCTTTTATCTATGTGTATCCCGCCCCTCTGAGGTATGTGTCGATTTTATTTTGAAAAATATTCACGCTACTAGCACCCACACAATCAGCAGATAATCTGTTCCATTCATTTACAGTCCTTTGTGAAAATGAGAACTTTCTTATATCTAATCTACACTGCTCCTTTGCTAATGTAACTTCATGTCCTCTAGTCCTTCTATCTTTCTTAACTGAAACAAAAATATTTCTATCAATATTTTCATAACCATTCATTATTTTAAACACGTCTATCTGATCTCCTCTCAACCTTCTGGTCTCTAGTGTTGTTAAACCACATTCTTTTATGCGAATTTCATAACTAAGATCCCTCAGTTTTGGTATCGCTCTCCTCTGTACTCTTTCTAGCATATCTATGTCCTTCCTGCAATATGGCCTCCACGCTTGTATACAATATTCTAAATGAGGCCTCACTATTGTTTTGTACAGCGGTATTATTGGTTCTTTTTCCTTATATGCTATATTTCGCCTAATTAATCCAAGGATTTGATTTCCCTTTGAAGCTGCAATTCCGCACTGTTCTGAAACCTTCATATCAGCACTAATGGTTAACCCTAAGTCCTTTTCTTTTACAGTAGTACTACTGTAAAAGAAAAGGATGTCAGCCAAACCGGGTCGGAAGCTGACACCCCAAGAGTGGAGATCCTCAAATCAGTAGAGTGGGAGATGAACGCAGTCGGGTAGAGCTGGGGCCAAGTAACGAAGCTGGCAGCAGACTAACAACATTGACGTTCTTTGGTGTTGGCCTTATGTGTGAACCAACACGAAGAGGATTAAGTAAGAAGTAGCAGCTTCCATGGAGGACACAAGACCTGTTTGTATGGACGGCAATTGTTAATTGAAGTGAAGTTTATTTGTGATTTAATTGAAGGTAATTTAAAATAATTGTTAATTGAATGAAAGTTAATTGTTAATTTAATTGGATGATTTGAGAAGTTAATTTAATTAACCTGATAAATGTGTGAAGTTAATTTAATTCAACTGGACAATTTCTGAGTTAATTGTAATTTAAGTAATTAATTACCCAAGGGTTAATTGCCACATGCCTGTTATGTACTCAGAAAACTAATTAATACATTTTCAACCTTAAAATGTCCTTTTTCAATGGAATGTTGTCTTACACATTATAGTTTCTTATACTAACTGTATTTAAGAACTTCACCCTATCATATTTGAATTCCTAGCTATTCCAAGGTGACTTCTGTGACAAAAGCTACTCAATTTGTAGTGATATTGTTATACTGCATCTAAATTCCTGAACAAATTTGAACTGTTGTACAGTTATTTCAAAGACCATTAACATATCTTTAATGTAGCCAAAAAAGTTTCCAATTTTGTTTAAAATGTCATGGGAAAAATGAGAGGTGAAAAATGTGACTTCTGTGACAGCTTCTATTCCAAATATATAGACTGAGTACATGTTTCACCCATTTCGTAGCCTCCTAGGAGAGATAAGCCATTTTGTTTTGCATCATTGACTACATGAAGGTTTGAAGATTCCTAAATGAAGCAAGCTATCAGGAATCAGTCATTTTCTGTTTTAGAGAGTACTGGGCGTGCATGACTTCCATGACAAATCAATGTGACTTCCGTGATAGACCTTGAGGTAGATTAACTACATTAATGCACTTACATTAAATACATTAGGCCAGCCCTAGTTAGTTTAATACTAAGAGATTTACAAACATAAATTAATTTTATCTAAACTATATATTTCCCTGGATATAAAACAAAATACTTATTTTTGTAACTTCTGTGACATCAAAAAAGGTAGATTGCATCTTCTCAGCTCAAGAAACTGTGAGCAACTGTCACACCAAATGCACTCTGCTGCAATAGTGTTGCCAGTTTTCTATTTTTAGCTGCCAATTTCAGCCTGGCCAGATGAAGCTTTCCGTGGAAAATTCACTGTCCAAAACGCTATACATGTGCATTTGCTATATTTTAGGGCATTCGGTGGGGTGTGTCATCCTGGACCATGGTTATAGGAAAGAACTTACATATCCATTTCATATTTATTATCCCCAAATATATACCTTAATTTTGTTAATTTGTAAAATGTTCCAGTTTTCAACTCCTGGCGACATTTGAAAAAAAAATTATGATGTATACGTTAGCTTGGAATGGCTGTTAAATATATTCAACGTATTTCAGAAATTCAGATACGTAACTGGTAAATTTCTCATTATAGAGGCTTCTGGAAACAGGAAAACATAATTGGTGTGGTTTTGGGCATTTAACCCCTTTTCACATAATGGGGCATTGTGGACACAATTTTCACGCAATACTTAGCTTTCTTGCAAAACTACTAAAGTATAGGCCTAGTCACTTATTTACTGGTTAAAATTATAAGACACCAAATTAAAAAATTGCCTAAAAAATTTATTTGACACAGAATGACCAACATAATGATATCCATAATGATACACCCACCACTTTGTTGATGTTTCGGTTCGGAGTACAGTTTCAGCATCTTCATAAGGAGTTGGTTACTAGTGTGGTTGAGATCATGGTAGTTGTATGCAGTCCAAACCAACACTACACCTCCCAACAGAATGAACACTTTGCGGCACAACCATAGCTGGCTGTAGATGTGCACCTGCAAGATTAACACAAACGGTGAAGTACTGTGAACTGCAATGTACGTATCAATATGAACGAGCTCATAAACTTCAGCATGTAACACTGGGATTTGTTTTCAGATTTTGGACAACAATTTCAGAATGTATTATAAAATTAAAAATAAGTACAGCAACAAATACTATTATTTAAATGTTTTTTCTGTACTGCCGAAACATTTAAAACCCCAAATTGTATTTATACCTCTGGTGATATTTTTTGTAAACCCAACAATAGATATACTGCATATAATTACTTGTAACTGATGTTGGAATCGCACACAATAATTAATTAGAGTAACAACTGTATAATTTTAAGACAAGAATCAATCACAATTGCCTGTTCACAATTAATGACAGTTGCATAATTGGCCTCAGCCCGATTGCATCACACTAACATTGTTATTGATTGTACCTGGGTAGTCTGCAAGATGGTGCCAAAGACAGTTCCTCCCGACCACACCAGAAGGCGCTCAAACACAATGTTGAGTGTCACCAACACAAACAGCCAGATTCGTGCTCCATTCGTGCGAGCTGTAGACGTCAGGAGGTAACTGATAACAATGGAGACTACATAAAATACGATTGCGTAGAACCAAGTGTACTCTCCCAGCAGAAGCAACTGAAGTGAACTGACATGATCAAACATCTTTAACAACCACACCTGCTGCTCCATCATTGAGTTCTTAACCTCGTCTAGTATCTTTTTGATATCGATTGAATACTCCTCCACGGTTTTCTTCAACTCAAGGCTCCAGTTCAAAAGGACCTTCTGGTTTTCTAATGACTTGTCCTGTTCCTTCAACATTTTTCATTGACGTTCGCTGGCTTCTTCCAGTTGCTGAGTGACGATTGCGGAAGTATTGATGAGTCTGTTGATAGTATTTCCTGTCTCTTCCCGCCATACCTCGTATTGAAGAAAGATGCACATATTTGCTGTGTGCATAAAAAATTGCGAATAAGTGGAATATGCTTCCGACGTCATCTTTTCTGTGCACTTACCAAGTTTGTCGGTTTTCTCGCACGGATAATTAGATCGTCCTGTTTCCAGCAAGAAGCAATTAGCAAATTGAAGCGCCATCCTGTGCTGCGTGTCATCAGACAAATGCTGACACCCATTCTCCAAATTATCCAGGGCTTTGGTCCAACACTGGCTATATTTCGGCATTTTCGTTAGCTGCCGCAACTCTTTCAGTTTCTCTTTGCCTAAGTTGTAGCGCGCATCGCCGTCGGTGACGAGTCGTGTATCGTCGCTCGTCCACGTACAAGACACGGCATTGTCGTGCAAATGCATGTTCAGATTAAGTGCGAGGAACACTAAAACAAACCAAAAACGAGTCCATACCATGTTTACTAATGCTACCAGCGGTGTTGCCAAGCGCTGTAATGTGTAGGAAGGACGTCGAAGACACTCTCTATCTCGAGCGCACCGCACAAGTTCTCTCCACACAGCGATTCCTCAAACTTCCTTGTTGGAGAGGGCGGTCGCCTGCGTAATCATTGGAACCAATCAAAAAAGGTTTTACAAAACACGTAGTGCGTAGCGGCGCTACGCAGGACTGCACTTTCGTTTATATGTGCATATTTTTATTAAAACTTTAATAAAAATAGTTCTGTTCAATGTTTATCGATGCAATTTGGCACACTGATAAATTTGTAGTCCTTTTTCAAATATGTCAAAAAGTAATATTTTACTAATTTGTATTGGCATAAATTATCATGATTTTCGGGGAAATTTTGTAATTAAATTATATTTTATCATTATTTTGTTGCACATATCATGTTTAATCTAACAAATGTAAGCTGGGAAGATCAGCAACTAAAGTGTAATTATTTGTTGACGGGACACAATATCAATTAATTAAAATGTCAATATTAATTAATTAATAGAACAATATATATATATAGCATTTTTGTAGTGATCAATGTGTAATATGGCAAATTTAAGCTGCTCAGCATTTAATATATGTTTACCATATGTGTAGACGGAACAATATGTTAGTTAATTAATTAATATAAGAGATTCATTAATTTAAAACAAGATGAATGATTCAGTGATTACTGCGTGTAATACAGCAAATAAAAGCTGAAGCGCTCAGCAATCGATATATACCTACAATTCGAGTAGACAGAAAAATACATTAATTAACAAAAAAGAACTAAAGAAAAATATTAATTAATTAATTATAATTAATAAACAAGATAACATTTTTTATTGATCAGTGTAATATGGCAAATTAAAACTGCGTGGTTCAGCATTCAATGTATGTATACCATTTGTGTAGACATAATTACAATACAATAATTAATCAATTAATTAATATAACAAGATTAATTAATTACTAACGAGATGGATTATTTTACAATGGTTGTAGTATGTAATATAGCAATCAAAAGCTGAAGATTTCATTAAATACTGTTTTCTTTTGTGTAGACAATACAATTATTTGTTAATTGATTACAAAAATAATAAATTAATGAATTGACCAAGGTGAACTATACAGGTAATTTGCACTGAGCACAGTGTATCATCGATTAAATGAAATCTAAGTAGCCCAGTAATCAAATGTGCATAACAGTTTTGTAGATGGAACAATAAGGTAATACAACAACTACGATCTTATGAATATACTAAATATTACGATGTTATAATTAATTAATTCATAAATCTTCAATAAACACTTTGATATTTTATTGAGTAACTGTGCTTTCATCCATAACAATTTACAGGAAACACAATATGTTATGGTCTCGTTGCATAACAGTAGTAATGTAGGTTAATCACGAGTTACGCCTGATTATGAGTGAAGAAAAACCAAATGACGTCTTATCTAGGGAAAGGTCAAATGTCAAGGTCACCTATATAGGTCAAGTGGCACAATCTGGCAGACAAGTGGTAAACTAAATCAGCACCATCTAGCGGATAGGTCATGCATTAAAACATGAGTACTGCCTAAATTCGTGCTTCTTAGTTTTGTCAAATGGCGCCACCTGGCGGAATTTCGGTGGACTACATGAGTACTGCCTAAATTCGTGTCTCTTAGTTTTGACAAACACCGCCACATGGCGGAATTTTTATCGACTAAATATCTGGACCAAAGTTCAGTACTGTCTAAATTCGTGCTTCTTAGTTTTGTCAAATGGTGCCCCCCTGACGGATAGATCATGAACTACAAATACCATCCTTGGCGGATAAGTCATCAACTAAATATGGGTCCTGCCTAAATTGGTGCGTCTTATTAAAAAAAATTGGCGCCCTTTGGTGGAAAGGTCACGAACTGAAAAAGAAGTATAAATAACTCCCCCAGACGGATAGTCAATGAACTAAGTATTAATACTGCTTAAAGTCGTGTCTTGTTTCTTTTTACTCTAAAAATAGGTCAAAGACGTTATTAAATAGGTATTGCGCATACCCAATAGTGTCTTTTCTTATGTTCCATAGGTTATCGATCATTTTTCAGCCTAAACATTTATAACCATAAAATAGGTCCAAACCTGACGAATAGGTAGAGAACTAGTAAAAGAACTAAAATCATGTCATTTTTTGGTTACCATACAGATCTACGACATTCCCATCATCTTGTTTGTACATTTTTGCCTATAAATATCTCTTATTATTAGCATACGTCGAATGCTTCATGTATTAACAAATAGGTGTTTGTCAATTTTGGCGTACCAAACATGTAACATTCTTTGGGACATCTTTAGCAACAAAATCAAGGTCTTCCTATCTTTTAACATTTACCAATTATATAGTTTTTACATAGGACATATGCACTTACCTCAGTTGATTGGCTTGTCGCAAACCGGTTTGAACTGGTATTCACTGTGTAAGTCTGATCTACTCTACAGTCTGTGCGTGTGTAGTTTCTACTCTGCAGTCCGTGCGTGTGTATATTCTACTCTGCAGTCCGCGCATGCGTTTTCTATTCTGAGGTCCATGTTCATTCGGCACGTCCACGTGACCTTTATGTTCTGTCGAACTGTAATAAAAGACCTGCGTGAGCTATGGTTATCATTACACCTTACATTTTGAAAATGGGTTCGATTTCATCTACCGACAATGTCCGAGATGTTGCCGGAAGCAACAAGCGTTGACGCCCGGCAACCGATCTGTGTGACTATCAACCGGCCAAACAATGTCTCCATCGTTGACCATATCCAAGGAGCGCAAGGAGGCACGACGAATCTTGAGGTTGTCTGTCGAGAAACTCCATGAGATCCGCAAGACGCCCAACTCGGTATCTTGTCCGCTCTCTCCTCGGCAAGAACACACTGTCGGGAATAAAACGCAAACTACGACGGGAACTCGTGTGTCCCTCATCATCATCATCATAAGAAAAATTCGACGAGGTACCTATAGTCTTTACATAGGAGAAACGGTTCTTTTCAGAGCCAACCACATTCCCACAAAAGAGTATTAGCTGTTCTCATAGGATGGACCAATTCTCAGGTATAACGCCCCCCTGAGCGCATTGCTGCAACCGTCGATACTTCTGCGTCTTCTCCTGCCGTCGCGGCAAATATCGTTCCCCAAGCGACTGTCTCCGCTTATGAACACACCCGATCAGCGCAAGGAGAAACGACGTATCTTGAGGTTGTTGGTCCAGTGCGAGATGCACATGGTTGTCTTTTTGCAAACTGGTTTGAACTGGTATTCGCTATGCAAGTCTGATATATTCTATAGTCCGTGGATGTGTATTTTCTACTCTGCAGTCTGTACTCGTTCGGCACGCCCACGGCACATTCACTATATATATAAGTGCGGTGTTTTGCTAATTGGATCGTCATTCGTATCACGACGACACCATGGCTAATAATACCACATTGAAGATACCCTATTACCCTCCTCGCAATGCAGTAGACTCTAGCGACGAGGACGAGCCGACGAGCCGACCCATCATGCCGGTGACCAACCTTCTTTCTCTGCCATTGGAACCAGAGGTCGTGATCGTGCCAACTCTAGAACCACCGTCAAGCGCTGACCCTGTTATCAAGGTCAGATATTTCCTTATCGACAAAGTACGCAAGCATACTCCCTTCTACATCGGGTGCAGATACTACAAGTAGCTTATAATTGTCGACGATAGGGGACATTTGCAATGCGAACGACACGGTTACGTTGCCTCTGACATGTATATCATGATTCGAACGACCGCTGCCGATGAAGAGCCCTTACCGACTCCGAGACAACTTCCACCGTCGCAGAGGCCCTTCACCTTCCTGGACTGTGGGACGTTGTTCACACGGAAAAATAATTGCAAGCAACATGTCACCAGCGGATGTTGTGCCCGCCGGAAGAGGAGGGCCGAGGAGGTCAAGTTGGAAGCGCTTGTGGTGAGTCATACTTTATATTGTTTTACTATATACTTTCACCTAAAATCTCGTCCCCCGTGTCTATACTTTCCCTAAAATGGCGTCCCCATAGCTTCTGCTATACGGATGTCCACTATTTCTTTACTTCCACAAAAACTTCGGCACCTTTTATTATTTCCTATATAGTTGGACTCGTCTATTACTTGTTAACATCCGGGTACACAATATTCTGTCACGTCTTTGCTTCCAAAAGTATGGCCCCCCTACGTTGTTCTTCATATCAACATATGACAACGTCTTAACTCCCTATATGGTTGCGTCCACGGGTAATTTTTGTCGACAATTTATCTTTATGGTTATACAACTTGTCACCTTACTTCCTATCACGTAACTTCTTATCATTGTTTCCTACCTGTCCTTGTATCACCGTACTCTAGCAATGGTGTACTATTCTCATGCAGTCTTTAATATTTTAAATACTATGGAAATATTCTTGCAGAATTACAAAGCGGCAACGAATGGTCTGTTTCGACAGAGACGATTAACGACAACAGAAAAACATCGACACCAACTTTCGTTCCTAACGACGTCACAACTATCCACGCTGTCAATGTCACAACTTCTACCCATGCTGCCAATGTTGCAACTTCCGCTCCTGACTTTGCTGGTCCGAACTTTACCATTGATTTTCCTGTGACCAAAATGAAGAAGATGCTTGCACGTCACATAGCATGTAGCATCTTTGAACTCTCAAGACGACAAAGCCGCGGTTGCGAGATAGACCGTCCTAGTAAATGTCATCACGATTGTATGTTATATGATGACATTCAAATTTGCATGCACTTTGACGAGGCTGTGGAAGACTTTAATTCAACTGCAGTGGTGAAAGATTGTTTGAGTGTATTGTTAGACACAGGTATAAAGCTATCCGACGTGACATTCGAACAGTTGTGTAATATCAATACTTGGTTACAAGACTCCGTTTCGAAACAGTGGTGAAACACTATGAAACAAATGGTTCTGACAGTAATGGAGGGTGACCTGTATATAACTTTCTTTTGTCTTGTACACGATTAAACTTTGCAAGACTCTGCTTCAATGTCTAGTCTCTGGTTCTTGTAGTTATGGAGTGTGACATGTAGGGCGAGCGAATACAATGTGCAAACCTTATCTTGTGTCTTTTTTCGTAGCATAATGCTAAACTATACGTTGGGGACCTTACTCATAATCTTACACTTCACAACCAAACAGACTATCAGTATTGGCAATACCAAGGTCATCGATTTGCGTAAATCAGGTTCGTGTACGATATGGAAAGCACAGAAACAGTACCACAAACCAGTCTTAACCAAACTAAGACCAAAGATTTACACGAACCAAACTTAGATCAACGAAGTATACGAAATGAACCTAGACCAATGACTTCCACGAACCAAACTTAACTTCAAATTCCACTGTTTCCACAGTGCAACTCCGCAAATTTCACTTTTTCGACAGTGCAACTCACCAAATTTCACTCTTTCGACAGTTCAACTCAGCGTATTCCACTGTTTCGACAGTACAACTCACAAAATGTCACTATTTTGACAGTGCAACTCACCAAATTTCACTCTTTCGACAGTCCAACTCGGCGTAATCCACTCTTTCAACAGTATAACTTAGCGTATTCCACCCTTTCGACAGTGCATCTCACAAAATTCCACTGTTTCGACAGTCCAACTCCGCAAAATTCACTGTTTTGATAGTTCAACTCGGTGAATTTCACTGTTTCGACAGTACAACTCACCAAATTTCATACTTTCGACAGTTCAACTCAGCGTATTCCACTCTTTCGGCAATGCAACTCATCAAATTTAACTCTTTCGACAGTTCAACTCATCAAATTCGAGTAACGAAACATAAAAATTTGCCCAACAGGTTGCACGAATTGAACTTAGACCAACTAGTGGGACAAACGAAACACTAAACTTAGACCAACACGTGGCACGAACCAAACTATAGACACGAGATGCACAAACGAAACACTAAATTTAGACCAACAGGTTGCACGAATTGAACTTAGATCAACTAGTTGGACAAATGAAACAATAAACTTAGACCAACACGTTGCACGTACCAAACTTAGTTCAGCGAGTTGGACAAACTATACACTAAACTTAGACCAACACGTTGCACGAACAAAACTTAGTTCAGCGAGTTGCACAAATGAAACACTATGACACACAAACAATGACTTACAACATACAATTACCGACGTACAACATGTAAACAGGGCTAAACACCAACCTACAACATATAAACATTGACCTACAACACACAAACACTGACCAACAACAGGAAAATAGTGCTAAACACCGACATACATCATACAAGCAACGACAAACAATACACTAACACCAACATACAACAAACAAACGCCGACATACATCAAACAATCAAAGAAAAACACCAACATTGAACATACACCACACAAACACTGATCTACAATACACAAACACCCACCTACAATGCACACACTGACCAAGAACACGTAAACAGTGCTAATCACAGGCAGAAAACTTAAAACCACTGATCTACAGCTCACAACCACTGACGAACAACTTACAAACATTGACCTACAACACACAAACACCTACCCACAACACACAAACGTTGACCTTCAACACACAAACACCGACCTATAACACACAACCACTGATCTACAACACATAAGCCGTTCTAAGCACTTACATCACAAAAACGTCGTCGTACAACACGCAAATACCTACACACAATATACAATCACCGACCTATGACATACAAACATTGATTTACAACATACAACTACCGACCTACAAAATGTAAACAGCGCTAAACACCGACCTACAACATACAAACACTGACCTACAACACACAAACTCCGACCTACAACACACAAACGCCGACGAACAATACGTGCACAGAGCTAAACACCAACCTACAGCATACAATCAAATCACGTCACATACATTAATTACAAAAGACGGTCGTCTGTTCGGATTCAAAGCCGACGAGGCGACCATGGGACTCGTATGAGGTATCGCTTCTTTTAAAGGAAACATATGTATATGAAACAGCCATCTTTACAACGACACAATTCCATATTTACAAATAGCGTGAGCGACCAGACACGATATGATCTTCTCGACAATCGAAAAAGGAAAGACCAGAATCATCTGAATCACGGTATATACACTAGTTTTCAACGTCATCGTGAGGGGTGTCTACAGCAGCGTTCGACGCGCTCTACCGAGCGATCGTGTGGCCGCCGCCGCTACGGCACTCTTCCTTTGTTCCTGTTGAATGGCCAGTCTCCTGACCTCGTTACCCACCAACTCCATGGGCAGATTCATGTCGCCGAGTTGGCGCGCAAACACCTGCCATCCCTTCGGAGTGCCGACGGTCTTGCGCTGGCGCAACAGATCGTTCACGAGGTCCACCACGTTACTTCCGAATACCGCTACGCCTTTGTGCATTAGCTCTCCGCGAGCGCTCCACGCGACGTCTCGTTTCAGACGTTCCATCAGTCGTCTGACTTTGGGCTGCAGCGCCTTGGGAATGCTGTCGACGACTTCCGCTTCCATACCTGTCGGGTCCGTATTGGCCGCCGCCGCCGCCGCCGCCGCCGTGGCCACCAGGGACGTGTCCTTGTTGACCGTCATCACGCGCACCGGTTCGCGCGTGCGTCGATCGGCCAACGCGCTCTGCCATACGCCGTAACACCACGTGATCTTCTCTGGAGGCGGATCGACCATCGTTGCGGCGTGACGTAGCAGTCGCATCACGAACGTGCTCTTACCGCATCCCATCGGACCCGCGACGATGCAGGTGAAGGGATGTTTCCATCGCATGTCCATCTAGTAGTCGCTGGTGGCGTTCGACAATGTCGCGTTGTTCACCGCTGTGTCGTTAGATACGACGACGACGACACCACCACCACACCACGGGAAAGAACGAAGGAATGGAAAGTAACACCACAAGACGTACAAGATGTAAACTCAGACTGTGGCAACGAGTGCTACTCCTACGACCGCTCGCATCCGTGACATGCTGAACTATTACTATCGATTTCGTGGCATCTGTCTAAATAGTGTTATCTTTTTTCGCGTGTCTACCTACTAACCGCGTGACAGCTAGAGGCGCCTATAACTCCAATTGAAGAAGGGGCGCATTTCCTCATCGTGTCAGCATTGGTTCGGCGTTACACGTCCCCCGGACCCGTGGTGATTCCGTTCTCGTTGACCACGCGCTTGGCGTAGAAGTAGGTCAACGCCGCACGTTCCTGGATGTACGTCAGCCCGGACGAGTGATTGTGTTGAGTCGTTTGTTCAGTCCCTTGGTGCTGTATTTATCGACCGTACCCGAACAATAGTAGGTCTTGCTGCACAGACCCAGGAAACAGTCGCCGGACCATTAGACCTTGAAGAGTCCCAGTGTTCTCTTGTCGTACGCCTTGCGCGCCTTGCAACACGTCTCGGTGCCGTTCCACGGACGTTCGACCAGGTGACAGCGCACGTAGTCGTTCTGATGATCATCGCAACATTCGGACGGTAGCCATTCGGAGCGGTGACGATAGTAGTGGTCGCGCAGTGCCGGGGTCACGAGGTCGTCTACGGACTCTCAGGCCAAATAGGCGCTGTCGGTATCGGTTTCGCAGTACTCGAACAGCGGACGATCCACGTACCTGACCATGAAGTCGTAGTAGAACTCTAACATGCGCAGTTTGGCCCACTGCAACACGAAGAATCCCACGTGCGTGTGCAGGGCGTATTAGACGGTGCGCTTGTGCATTTCGATCTCGTACGCATCGGCGGCGACGATGTCGAGTTGGCTGAAGCGTCGATCGTTGATCGCGATCGATGCCCTCTTCTCCGTGCAGTAGGTGACCTCGCGGTGCTTATCGACGTTGGTGATAAATTTCCCATAGGAAGAATTGCCCATAAGTTTGTTGGTGTCCGTGACGTCATATAGACAGAGGGGGCGTGGCTTGTATGAGTGTGCGTGTATGTATCTATAGTCAGAGGGGCGTGGCGGGGAGGTGTGCGTGTATATATTCACCGATCGCAACGAGCTATGAAGGCGGCAAGAACAACAGACACCGGAACCTGGATTACATACATACATATTTATTCATTGAATATTACAATCAAAGCGAAAGTACAAATAAAAGCGATTAATACAAATAAAATGCAAATACAAATAACAAGAGATTAATACAAATATATATATATATATATATATATATATATATAAGAGTAGCTAAGCGCCTATAGTGGCAGACAAGAAGCGCCTATAACCCCAGCTAAAGCGTAGGGGCGTATTTCCTCTTGTCGTCACTGCAGGCGCTTCTTGAGTGATTCTGTTATATAAGCGACGTGTTCGTCACGCGAGACGTTTCGGGCGATATCATCGAACATCGTTCGTACAGCTGTATCGAGAGAACATCGCTGAGTTGCAAACAACACCCCGGCTAAACTCTCGATGTTCAGCTCGAGGTGATGCACGCTGTCGAATGGGGCTGAGTAGGCCCACGGGATCGTCGTGTACGTCTTGGACCAGATGACGTGGCCATCGGCGGCCACGTCGAGCGTCGATGAGTCTTTCCTCAGTGCCTCGTATTCTGAGGATGTCGTGGTTACGTCATAGTCGTCGTCACACGACATCTCCAGTGATTCGGTGGATATCGATGGTGGTGGTGGTGTCACGCAATCACATGACATCTCTAGCAGTGGGGATGAGTTGTGACGCTGCTCGTGTAACTGGGTGAGTAGGGCCTGTCGCAGCGGCATGGGAGTGTGGTGGCAGCGTCGTTTTCTCGGTGCCCACTCTAGCGGGTTCTGCCCATACGACTTTCGTATGAGGGCCAGTCCGCTAGAGGGAGCATCGGTGACCTGGCAACACAACAACGATGGCTTGCACACGTGCTATGATGTCACGTGCCCGCTCCGGTGTGTCCGCCATATACCGGTAATGGTGCACTGCATACCTCACATTGTCGTAGATCAGGTCACTACGCACCAGGTAGATGTCGTTTTTCTCACCTTCAAACGTGCGCCACAGTTCGTTGCTTATGAACCGGACGATAGCATCGCGTGCTACTGTGCACAGCTCAGAGTACCAGACCTGCCTTTCCTCCGTGAGTGGTTCGTCTTGTTGGTTACAGACCTGTGGCCTTACCTCATCCGGCGTAAGTGGTTCGTCTTACTTCTCATCCGTTATTTGTATACCACGGCTCTGTAGAATCGCTTTCACCCGTGATATAATATCACGAGCAAACCATGGTGTGCGCACTACGCATACCAGATCGGACACTACCATATGAAAGCTATGAAATATACGCGAGCAATCCACTCTGTACACGTCTTCGTGAACGTCCGCATAGCGGCGACACAGTCCGTCGGTTGCCTGGCGAGCGCAAGCGGCGGTTAGAGTAGCCATAAATAGTTCATCATCTATCATTTGGTCCGTACGCTTCTGAACGCCATTCACCTTCTCTACCGACTCCTGTAATTCACTACGCCTCCGGACATCATCGTCATCATCATCAGCCCAATCAGTATCAAAATCACCATCATTAGCAACATCATCGTCATCCTGATCACTAGACCAAGAACATGACCCCACACAGATGACACTTGCGTGATCAACATTGTCTTCAACATCATCATCATCCGTTGTGAAGGACAGCCGGCGTTTTACACCACGCTCGGGGGTTGACAACGGAATGGCATCGTAACGCGATGGGATCGGCGTCGACCAAGGGGCCGTCTACAACACACGATAGAGGAAATTACGTCATAGTGTCAAATAGACAGACAGACAGACACACCATTCAACCACTAGGGACAGGACCTCTCTATACTCCGTCAGGGGGCGTCACCTATTCTTTCATCACTGTCAGGTGGCGCCTCTTACAACAGTTAGGAACAGACCCTCTCTATATTCCGTTAGGAGGCGTCACCTGCTATTTCATCACTGTCAGGTGGCGCCTCTTACAACAGTCACTGTCAGCTGGTGGCTCTTACGACTGGATTATTTCCAGTGATATCACGGTGTAGTTTCGATATCCTGCCTTTGTTGTCTTTCTAATTTTCACCCTAGCCTGTTTGCCACGTAGGACATTCAGTGCCTGATAGCGTTCGTCGTCGGTTTTAAGCGACACATAGTCGCTTGCTGTCATTCCCGCCACGGCCCGCTGGACTAGACGGTCAAATCCTGTCGCCCACACTTCATTGCCCTTGCGATCGGCGAAAAGCATGCCCATAGCATATTTGTATACGGGAATGTCCTTCTGACGCCCGTGGACCGAACATGTATTGACGCTATGGTGGCCTTTCGTCGTCGTTTCAACAAAGACTTTCCGATTACAGATACAACATGCTGGATAGCATACAGACAGCGCACATGTTACTACTGTCAGTGGCCGAACAAATGCGTACGTTCCATCACTTACTTGTTCGAGGTCTGACAGCAGCATTTCCTCGGAATTGACGTTGAAGTTGGGCGTCGCCATCTTGTCGTGTAGGAGTCGGGTGTACGAGAAGAACTTCGAACGGCAGCGAATCGGAGAGAGAGTGTTTGTCCTGTTAGATTTAGCCTGGGTTTATATACATATTCATTCCCTCCACGCACCGTCCACGTGATACCGTAGACAATGACATCATGCGTCCCTGGATGTTCGCGTCTTATCGGGCGCGTGACTTTATCTCTCTCTCCCGTACTCTGTCACCGTGTGGCTGTCTGTCTGTTTTTAATGGGCGCCTTATGTAAGCCGTACAGAGCACTGCCTAACGAAGTCTCTCACCTGCATAAGAATCACACCGAATATATTCTTACCTGCTTCGTTACGCTTTGAACTCTTACCCCAATACCCCTCCGCATTAGGTACATTCTCAATAAGTCGTGCGTCACCTGTGGCCAGCAAGCGTTGCCGTAATTTTGAGGCACGGAACTTCGCGGCTACTATCGCGTACATCACGGATCGACGTTGTGATAGCCATGTAGCGATTCGACGCAGTATCCAACGAATGCTTTTACTACAGTATTTCGCCTGTAATCCACTGCGCGCAGTCTGAATCTTTCTCGCTTTGTTCTTATCGTGAAAATGTCTGGCTTTTTAAAACTGATATGCTGCCTCTGCACAAGCAAAGTCTTCGCCCCATATGTGTATCTCGCATGGATAGAAATTCGATAGGAAGTGACCAGCACCCCTGAATTGTATATCCAAGCTATTGTTTGCGTTCCGATAAGGCGCATTCCGCATGCATTGTCGTCTAGCTAGCTAGCTGCACTTCGTACATCACGCGCTTATCGCCAGCTGCTCCCTCTGTCATATGACTGATATAGGTTTGTACTTTACTACACCGAAATTTTCCATAACCACATTGCTGCCTACATAATCGATCCCTCCAGGTATTGCCCACGTGACACCCCTAGACGATGACAGCATGCTTCCCTGGGTCTTTAGCGCTTTTCATACACCGGTATTTCTCCACGTTACAGTGTGTCTTACAAGTTATTTCACAGTGTGTCTGCATATACTCTATCCTATATATATATAGCTCGTTTGTTACATTCACATCATCTCATTCGCAACTATGACTTCACCGATACCTTGGGCTCAACTTCGTGCGGAATGGCGTCTCCGTGATGCTTGCCGTGCGCAAATGTAAGTACTTTTATTATTATTATTCATTTCAGTATATTATATTATTATTTGCTTTGTTTCATTCGATAGATATCCTATACGTAATTACAGTGTTCTTCACGCAATCTACCTGTGACGTCTATATTTACCTTTCAGGTCTGCCGGTGCTGATGTTGCCAATACTGATGACGATGATACCTGGAGTATGACATGCGAAGACTCCAGTATCTCGGATTTCACGTGGGTGTTCAACGATTATATACATACTTTTACTAACTTATTTATGTTCTCTTACCACGTTTCTCATTCTCTCCAATGTATATACACAGTCCTTTCCTATCTATGCGTATGCTGACCTCGCCAGCCGGTGGGAATAAGCCAGTGATGTAACCAGACACCGCTTAGGGAGCCGACACGATAAAAGGGCAAGCTAGGTCAACAGCAGACGGGAGACACAAGAATTGACTATGACACAATATGTAATGTAGACGTCTGCTGACGCGATCGGTAACCAGACACCGCGTAGCTAGCCGAAACGACAAGAGGGCAGGCAAGGTCAGCATACGCATAGATAGGAAAGGACTGTGTACATACATTGGAGAGAATGAGAAACGTGGTAAGAGAACATAAATAAGTTAGTAAAAGTATGTACATAATCGTTGAACACCCACGTGCAATCCGAGATACTGGAGTTTTCGCTTGTCATACTCCAGGTATCATCGTCATCAGTATTGGCAACATCAGCACCGGCAGACCTGAAAGGTAAATATAGACGTCACAGGTAGGTTGCGTGAAGAAGACTGTGTAATTATGTATAGGATATCTATCGAATGAAACAAAGCAAAGAATAATATAATATACTGAAATGAATAATAATAATAATAAAAGTACTTACATTTACGCACGGCAAGCATCACGGAGACGCCATTCCGCACGAAGTTGAGCCCAAGATATCGGTGAAGTCATAGTTGCGAATGAGATGATGTGAATGTAACAAACGAGCTATATATATATAGGATAGAGTATATGCAGACACACTGTGAAACAACTTTTAAGACACACTGTAACGTGGAAAAATACCGGTGTATAAAAAGCGCTAAAGACCCAGGGACGCATGATGTCATCGTCTAGGGGTGTCACGTGGGCAATACCTGGAGGGATCGATTATGTAGGCAGCAATGTGGTTATGGAAAATTTCGGTGTAGTAAAGTACAAACCTATATCAGTCATATGACAGAGGGAGCAGCTGGCGATAAGCGCGTGATGTACGAAGTGCAGCTAGCTAGCTAGACGACAATGCATGCGGAATGCGTCTTATCGGAACGCAAACAATACAGGAGGGAGAAAAGAACTATGTGAGCGGTCAGCGATGAAACATATGGCGGTCAAGAGCTTGGATATACAATTCAGGGGTGCTGGTCACTTCCTATCGAAAAAGCCAGACATTTTCACGATGAGAACACAGCGAGAAAGATTCAGACTGCACGCATTGGATTACAGGCGAAATACTGGAGTAAAATCATTCGTTGGACACTGCGTCGAACTGCTACATGGCTATCACAACATCGATCCGTGATGTACGCGATTGTAGCCGCGAAGTTCCGTGCCTCTAAACTACAGCAACGCTTGCTGGCCACAGGTGACGCACGACTTATTGAGAATGTACCTAGCGCGGAGGGGTATTGGGGTAAGAGTTCAAAGCGTAACGAACCAGATAAGAATATATTCGGTGTGATTCTTATGCAGGTGAGAGACTTCGTTATGCAGTACTCTGTAGGCTTACATAAGGCGCCCTTTAAAAAACAGACAGACAGCCACACGGTGACAGAGTACGGGAGAGAGAAATAAAATCACGCGCTCGATAAGACGCGAACACCCAGGTACGCATGATGTCATTGTCTACGGTATCACGTGGACGATGCCTGGAGGGAATGAATATGTATATAAACCCAGGCTAAATCTAACAGGACAAACACTCTCTCTCCGATTCGCTGCCGTTCGAATCTCCTCTCGTACACCCGACTCTTTCACGACAAGATGGCGACGCCCAACTTCAACGTCAAGTCCGAGGAAATGCTGCTGCCAGACCTCGAACAAGTAAGTGATGGAACGTATGCATTTGTTCGGCCACTGAAACTAGTAACAAGTGCTCTGTCGCCTGAATATGTATGCTATCCAGCATGTCGTATCTGTAATCGGAAAGTCCTTGTTGAAACGACGACGAAAGGCCACCATAGCGTCAAAACAGGTTCGGGCCACGGGCGTCAGAAGGCCATTCCCGTATACAAATATGCTATGGGCATGCTTTTCGCCGATCGCAAGGGCAATGAAGTGTGGGCGACAGGATTTGACCGTCTATTCCAGCGGGCCGTGGGGGGAATGACAGCAAGCGACTATATGTCGCTTAAAACCGGCGACGAACGCTATCAGGCACTGAATGTCCTACGTGGCAAACAGGCTAGGGTGACAATTAGAAAGACAACAAAGGCAGGATATCGAAACTACACCGTGATATCACTGGAAATAATCCAGTCGTAAGAGCCACCAGCTGACAGTGACTGTTGTAAGAGGCGCCACCTGACAGTGATGACATAGCAGGTGACGCCTCCTGTCGGAGTATAGAGAGGGTCTGTTCCTAATTGTTGTAAGAGGCGCCACCTGACAGTGATGAAAGAGTAGGTGACGCCCCCTGACGGAGTATAGAGAGGTCCTGTCCCTAGTGGTTGAATTGTGTGTCTGTCTGTCTGTTTGTCTGTCTATTTGACACTATGACGTAATTTCCTCTATCGTGTGTTGTAGACGGCCCCTTCGTCGACGCCGATCCCATCGCGTTACGATGCCATTCCGTTGTCAACCCCCGAGCTTGGTGTGAAACGCCGGCTGTCCTTCACAACGGATGATGATGATGTTGAAGATAATGTTGATCACGCAAGTGTGATCTGTCTGGGGTCATGTTATTGGTCTAGTGATCAGGATGACGATGATGTTGCTAATGGTGGTGATTTTGATACTGATTGGGCTGATGATGATGACGATGAGGTCCGGAGGCGTAGTGAATTACAGGAGTCGGTAGAGAAGGTGAATGGCGTTCAGAAGCGTACGTGAACGATCTGTTGCGCCATCGCAAGACCGTCGGCACTCCGACGGGATGGCAGGTGTTTGCGCGCCAACTCGGCGACATGAATCTGCCCATGGAGTTGGTGGGTAACGAGGTCAAGAGACTGGCCATTCAACAGAAACAAAGGAAGAGTGCCGGCCACACGATCGCTCGGTAGAGCGCGTCGAACGCTGCAGTGGACACACCTCACGCGGAGGCGACCTTGAATGAGCCCGTCCACTCTACCTACGCCACCGTCGTTGGGTAGCAAGACATGGGAGCGTCTTGCATAAAAAAGGCGCACCGTCTCGATTCACCGACATAATGTGCGATCCACGGACAGTCTAACACGTCATCTGTTTACCGGTGTCGCTTACGCCGGATTATGCGGGATTACCATAGATTATATCATACGTACGTCATCATGGTGCGCCATCGTAAACAGCTGGAGGACGTCTACTTCGATCCCGCCAAGGTGGGGAGTTACGGGAGAATCGCGTCATTGCGACGAGTCGACTTCATTCCCCGAACAATGGCTATCGGAACAGGACGCCTATACTCTACACAAACCGGTCAGAGTTCGTTTCAAGCGACGACGCACGGTCGTCGGAGGCCGGGATCAACAGTGGCAAGCCGATCTCGTCGACGTGTCCAGTCTGAAAAAAGAAAACGACGGTACGACGTTCCTACTCACGGTGATCGACGTCTTCTCGAAAGTCGCCCGATGCGTTCCGCTGAAGACCAAGTCGGCGACGTCTATGTCGAAGGCGCTGGATGGCCTCTTCGTCGACGTTCGGCCGCTGTCGTTGCAAACCGATAGAGGTCTGGAATTCTATAACCGTAGCGTTCGGGGTGTATTGGACAGGTACGGCATCCAACACTTCTCCACCTACAACGAGGAGACCAAGGCGAGCATCGTGGAACGCTTCAATCGCACACTAAAGACGCGGATGTGGCGATACCTGAAACACAATGAAACGTGGCGATACATCGATATCCTTCCGGATCTGGTGCGGACGTACAACGACACGCCCCACCGCAGCACCGGGATGCCTCCGTCGCAGGTGGATACGACTAATCAAGAAGAGGTGTGGCAGCGCCTGTACGGCGGTCATCACGGTAAGGGCGTGCCCAAGTACCACGTGGGGGATCGCGTACGTATCAGCAAGGTCAAGAGACGGTTCGACAAAGGCTACATGGCGAATTGGACAGAGGAACTATTCACGAATCGCGAGGTGCATCCGTCCGATCCGCCCGTCTATCGTCTAACGGACGATCTCGGAGAGATACTGGACGGTACCTCCTACGAACCGGAGTTGCAGAAGGTGACGGTTCCGGCCGATAAACTGTACCGCGTGGAATCGATAGTGCAGCGCCGCAAAGTAGGCAGGCGACGGGATGTTTGGTGAAATGGTTCGGATACTCAAAATCAAAATCAACAGCTGGATCGATGCCAAGGCCCTCGTCGGCTAGAAAGACTAGTCGCGTGTCCGTCGCGATGTCAGTCGTCCACTCATGGCAGACGAGACGACATCACGGATCACCGATAGCGGCGAAGAAGAAGAAGAAGCAGACGACGTCGACGCCGCTCCACCACTTCAGAAAGAGAGGACTCCGTGGCACATATTCGGCACCGCGTGTCCCAAAGAGGAGATCGTCTTTCTGTGTCAGGTCGTCGTCTTGTACACGGTCATCTTGGTCAGCATCTACAACTTGTCGTTCGGGCACCACGCGAATCCGACTCTGTGGACGGCCCTGTTGAGCAGTTCGTTGGGTTACCTGCTACCCAGTCCGACGTTGAAACAACATGGCGACGTGTGATTTCTACCTCACGTTGCCCAGCAATGCTTCCATGCACACGCACCACGATAACACGCTGACCCACTACGTCACGACAGTACCGAAACGTATCCTACTACAGGGACAATGATAATGTGGACTGGTGGAGGTACAGTACCCGCACAGTTGGTACAACGTTTTAGACGACGACGCGGGGTTCGCTGTAACGCTACCGATAGACGAAGAGAAGGAGGAGGGGAACCCGTGGCCAATTCACACGAAGACTAACCGAATCGGGACCGGACACTACAAAGATCCGTGGTCACTGATCCTCGCCATTAACGCCGCTCTACGTCGCGTGGTGGGGGGGGGGACGGGTGAAACTGAGCTACAGCATCATCACGCGTAAGGTAACGGTGCACATAGCACCGAATACCGTCTTCCGCGCCGCTATGCTGACCACTGTTCTCGGCTTTCGCACCTCTACGCTGGCGGCTCTCCCGAAGCATCCCGCGGCTCCCGAGTTCAAGGTATATATCACGGAAGGCGACACCGTGGTCACCATGGAACGAGGGCTCTAATCGCTTTACATCTACACGGATGTCGTGGAACCGCGAGTTGTCGGTGACAGTCTCGTACCACTGCTGCGCATGGTTCCGTTGAGCGGTCGCCATGACAAGACTCACAAGGCTCTACAAAGAGTTTGGCACGATCGAGATAGATATAAGAGACGACACCGGACAACGCGTGCCAATCGAGGTCGGTAAGGTGACGGTGACACTTCATTTCCAACGGCGACGGACGGCACTGTTCTAGAGAGATGAATTACAACGACTACTACGCTCGTCAAGCGGGCGGTGTGCTTCCTTATTTCGCGGGCGCCCGATACCAACGAGGACACGGACTGGGAAGTCTATTCGGAGGTCTACTGCGTAGCGTCATGCCGCTCGTCAAGAGAGGTGCCGTGGCGTTGGGAAGGAGAGCGGTGTCGACCGGCGCACGCATAGCCGACGACGTCCTGTCGGGACAGAACATCAGAACGGCCGCCAAACGTCGCGTCACCGCTGCCGGTATAGACATGATGAGCGACCTCTTGACCCCTGGCGTGCAAACGCGTAAGCGTATAAGACGCGCACCCGCTGCGAAACGAGTCAGTACAGCCGCGAGACGTCAGAGGAAGCAGCAGAGGCCGACGGCACGTCGTGAACCCGACATATTCGACGATGGCGTTCGTTCATAAACTATCGTGTAAGGGACTCAAGAGCGAACTCGATCTCTTCACCGTGCCTCCGACTCAGACCGGCGTCATCGACAGTCACACGGTCCATCACCAACCGATGTCCTCGCTCGACTCGGGAGGACCGATCGAATTCGTCGTACTCGGTTCGGGAGACGATTACCTGGATCTCGCCGACACGACTCTACACGTCCAGGCGAAGGTGACGCGTGCCGACGGAAGCGATCTCGACGCCGCCGATCCCGTGAATAACTGGCTCCATTCGCTGTTCAGTCAGGTCGACGTCTACCTGAACGGAACGCTCGTGACTCCCTCGACCAATACGTACCCGTACCGCGCCTATATAGAGACGCTGCTCAGTTACGGCGACGATGCCAAGGAGACGCAACTGACGAATCAGATGTGGTACAAGGACACGGCCAATCGTATGTACGCCGTCGTCATTAACGCCGCCGATCCAGCAGCCAACGCGGGGTTCGTCGCCAGACGCAACATGATCGCCCGGAGTCGCGTGGTCGACATTATGGGTCGTCTCCACGTCGACCTCTTCCTTCAGGATAAAATCCTCATCAACGGCGTCGAGGTCAAGATACGTCTGGTGCGCAGCAAGGATGCGTTCGCGCTCATGGCCGGCGGAGCCAACCCCGGCTACAAGATACAGATCGTCAACGCTACACGGTTTGTAAAAAAATCACCCTGAATCCGAGCGTGCAGATGGCACACATCAAAGCCCTCGAAAAGGCCACCGCCAAATATCCGCTGCGACCCGCCGAATGCAAGGTCTACTCCATTCCCATAGGTACCCTCTCAAACACGCACGAGAATCTCTTTCTTGGCACTCTTCCGAAACGTCTCGTTCTGTGCTGCATCGATAACGACGCCTACAACGGACGCTACGACATAAATCCCTTTCACGCTAAAAACAACCGCATCAACTTCTTCGCCGTGTACGTCGACGGACGACAGATACCCGCCAAACCTTTCCAGCCCAACTTCGACGACGACCTCTTTGTCAGGTGCTACCATAACCTGTTCACCTCGATGGGTAAGGCGTGGCAGGACGAAGGCAACGGCTTGTCTCGCTTCGACTTCCGACACGGCTACACCTTCTTCGCCGTGGACCTCACCCCCGATGCGTGCGACGACTGCTGCTTCCATCTGGTACAAAAGGGCAACGTGCGCATCGAGGTTCATTTCCGCGACGCGCTGCCAACCAATGTGGACGTCGTCGCCTACGCCGAGTTCGAGAAGGTGCTGGAGATCGACAGAAGTCGTAACGTCATCAACGATAACTTATGGAAACCATGCAGCTCGTTCGCCTACTCACCCTCGATACGCACGCCCGTGCCATCATCCGTGGGATCGTACCCAAAGACGTGCTCCTCGATCTCCGGATAGACGCTTACCCCGTCGTCTTCGTGTGCAACACGCACGACGCGGGTAAACCCGGCGAACATTGGATAGCGATCTACGCAGACGCCAACGGACGCGGCGAATACTTCTGCTCTTACGGCTTGCCGCCGCGGCACGTCGAGTTCCGCCGCTTCTTGAATAAACATTGCGTAACGTGGACTGATAATTCTAAGAGACTGCAGAGTCCCGTGTCTAACGTTTGCGGACAATACTGTGTTGCTTATCTCATGTTTCGCTGTCGTGGACTTGTCATGAAGGATTTCGTAAACGGTTTCGGCACTGATCTGGTAGCAAACGATTGCCGCGTATTCGATTGGCTTAAACAGCTGCGATAACCGTGTTTCATTAACGAACAGGTATCACCGTCATTATATGTTTCGAGCCTATAGCGCGGTGGTCACACACCCGTAAGCTAACGGCCTCTGGTGCGGTGTTCGCTCACCCGTAAGTCGTACCATCGTCATCCCACGAGCCACTGGCGTGGTCGTATTGACCCCTAAGCTCACGACCTCTGTCGCAGTGTTCACTCACCCGCAAGTCTTGATGTTCGTGCGCTTCGCTTAATAAAACAAGGTTTCATGTTATACGTATATACGCTTGTATCTTTCGTCAATAAAATTCGTGTGCACTCGTATACTCTTGTGTTTCGTTAGTTCTTTCATACACGCGCATTCATACACACTAATCACACGCTAGTCCTCCCTACACTCCCCGTCAGGGGGCGTCACCTACTATTTCACCTCTGACGCAACCGCCAGGTGGCGCCTCTCGTTACACATACGGTCACGTGAATACTCACTTCACTCGGGGGGGGGGGCGGACGTCTCAATCTCCCAAATATCACGGGGTTAATTAGTTGAGAACGGCACTCTTGTTTGGTTTGCACCATGTTTCGGTCAAAATCAGCTTCATCAAGTTTATGATCAACCATATGTTCTTTAACTGTTACGGGTTTATTACACACAGATCGCGCGTTGAGCAGCACACAAAGTCACATCACTGGTGACGATATATTCCACACAGCTGTTGTTGAGCATTGCCTGGTTAACACGAATCAGATTAATACTAGTGTTGTGTCGATGTATGCCTATCCTTGCACCACAAATGTTAAACACATCATCGTTTTCTGTTGTTGTTGTTGTTGCTGATACCATCATCACTGTTGTTGTTGTTGCTGCTGCCACCGCTGAAGCTGCAACACGCAAATTTTGTCATTACAATACATCAATGAAACCGTATGGTGCAGCGAGTCCTAAAAACTGCGCATCCTATCTTCTCTGTGATGTGGTTTTGTACATAATTCTAAAATGATTTAGATTGAGATATTATGGTCTGTCCGTTTGAGCTTGTGATTAGGACCACATATCTAGCTGAAAAGGCATAAATGTACGATACGTTGGCGAGTGAAACGCCGTGATGCAGACACTCCTGACGGTTACGTATCTCCAACAAGCAACACCGATTGCGCAGCGCGTTAGGGATAGAGAAGGGAATCGAGATCGGTATGCTTGCAGACACTATCTATTATATGCGGAAAACCCTACCAATACAAGATCTAATACACAATATACGGCTATGTCTGCTAAATACTACCCAGTTATAAAGGTCAGAATAATAGGTTCAGACGGCGGCGGCTTATATTATAACCGATATATTCTAAATGTCAGAACGATAGGTTCAGACGGCGGCGGCTATTACAGCAACCGAATTGTAACCGATATATTCTAAATGTCAGAATGATATGTTCAGACGGCGGCGGCATATACACAGCAACCGAATTATATGTGTCAGAACGAAAAGTCAGACGGCGGCGGCCTATATACAGCAACCGAATTCTAGGTGTCAGAACGATCAATCAGAAGGCGGCGAATAACTGATTGTCACGGGTGTACTGCGATAGTCTTTTAGTACTTCTCGCAGGGCGCTCGGTGACAGTGCTACACGAGAAACGTTCCTCCGGCAGTGTGCCCCAGTAGTCGCCATGATACATCACTGGCCTGTGTTATATACACACAGCTCTAGCATGCATCTTCGGGCCTGTTCTAACAAACAGCTCCCTCGCAGTGTCTGGCTGCACCCCCCCCCCCCCAACAGCCAGCCCTGGTCGTCTTTAAAGCCCTCCTTATATACAGCTAAACGTGTAGCCTTGGTACAGACGCTGTCCTTGATTATGTCATTTCCAAAGTCTATGGTTGTCTGGAAATCTTGGCAGGGTGCCAGTGAACTTACAGTAACCTTCTGAACAAAGGCCCTCTGTATAGGGTTATTGCTTCCCTAAAATCAGATGGCCTCAAATGTAAATAAATCCCCCACCCCAGCTATAGCCATTTGCATATAAATTGGCTTTTCGGAGCCTATACAACATTCAGCAATTAAGAAGATGTATACTATGTGCGCTATCATTCTAAAATATCTACATAAACACTGGTCTTCTTCGTGTCCCCACGCTGTCCTTTTTCCAGCGCTTCAAACCCCACATTCCCTTTAGCGAGTCGATGCAGTGGGGGAAGGGGCCATGCTGGCCGAGTGTGGTTGGTTCCCCCCACCTTTGCTGTTGAGGTTGTATTATGGATTATAATTATATAGGCTAATTCACATCATTTACACATTGTATATATATATGTATTGTATGAATTAGCTAAAAATGTGTTGGCTGAATACAAAGCTCTTTTACAAACTCATACCTGCCTTGTTACTTAACAGCAAAACTAGTCACGATTCCTAGTCATAACTCCATTACATTACCAAGGAGCCTTGTCCCATATAAATACGCCATTATGACGCAAGTCAAATGACTTTTATATGGGCATTGCTCAGGTCTTAAATTAAACAATTTACGGTATTCCTGCTGGATCTAGTCACGTGATAAATTCACGGTATAAAGACGAGCGGCCACGGGTCCGCTGCCCAGTTCGATTTCTCACTGAAAAAGGTAATCCATTTGTTGTCATTATTGAGATCTGCATTTTGTTTCCCGCCCACCTACCCCAGCTACACCTGAGTTTATGTTACTTTAAAAGGATAGGTCTGTAAGGTGGTTTGAAAGTCTGGAAAATCTATGTAATATACACCTAATTACATGTTGGTGTGAAGGCGTTTGCAAGAATAAACTGTTGGTCTTGCTGTATGTTAGTTAATTACATTGTATATTTCTGTTGTTAGCATGACAATAATATGTACAAGGGGTTTTGGGGCGCTGTGACGCTTTCCCCTTGGTTTCAACTATTAAGGTTATAATCCGTAAACAGGTCTGGTTATAATATGTAGGGTGGGTTCAGCCACCTGCGTGTGGTTGGGTTCCCCCCACCTTTGCTGTTGAGGTTGTATTATGGATTATAATTATATAGGCTAATTCACATCATTTACACATTGTATATATATATGTATTGTATGAATTAGCTAAAAATGTGTTGGCTGAATACAAAGCTCTTTTACAAACTCATACCTGCCTTGTTACTTAACAGCAAAACTAGTCACGATTCCTAGTCATAACTCCATTACATTACCAAGGAGCCTTGTCCCATATAAATATATATATATACATATATAAACATACATAACGCCCGGATAAATGAAATCGCGACAGTTGTAGCTGTATTCTCCTAGATACGCGCACGCGCAAAAACGTCACCCGGATATTATTAATCGCCCGGATAAATGTAAGCGCACTTCTCCTTCACCAACTGTGCATCTTCAAGCGTTAGTCTACGAGACGTAAACACCGTGGCGGTCGTGAAGTCGCAAAACAGATCGGGACAATAATTAACTACGCAAGAGTACCGACGTTGCCACAACCAAGCCGAAATGTACCAAATTTCATAACTATGATACGTTAACGCACAATCGTGTCGGAACAAAACACTCGTCATTGCGGATCTTATACTTGAAAACCATCTCGCTATGATGGCGATATGCGAAACATGGTTGAAGTCTTCGAGCGACGCCAGTGTGATTACAGACATTGTACCAAATGGATATTCCATCAAGCACACGCCTCGCCCTACCGGCAAAGGGGGCGGTGTCGCTATTATTAATAAATCCGAAATCGTCTGACACAAACAGGATATCGATGCGTTTCGATCATTTGAACACATCGAGTGCCGGCTGAAAACACTTACGTCATCCATAAGAATCGTTGTTATTTACCGCCCGCCGCCATCAGTGAAAATGGCTTGTCAACAACTTTTTGTTGTTGAAGAATGGGACCGTTTCATCGACCAGCATGCCATAAAACCTGGACCTCTGATTATCTTGAAAGAGTTGAACTGTCGCTGCAAATGTTGATGCACGGCGACAGATCAATTCTGTGAATGCCACAGGAATGGTGTTGCATGTTCGCGGGCCAACCCACGGGAAAGGACACACTTTGGATGTACTCATGACCCGCAGCAGGTGAGATTCAACACAGACATTCCACTGTTCCGTTCGGGTGATCTTGACTTGCTGAACGTAGAAGAACTGGTTGATCAATACGATCATATGCTGGTCAGTTTAGTTGATTCGCACGCGTCCGTTGTTCCAGATGAATACAAGACTGGCTGCATCTCGCCATTAACCAAGAAGGCTGGACTAAATCCAGAATCAATGCAGAATTATCGACCTCTATCGAATTCTCTCTAAAGTAATCGAACGCGTTGTAGCAAAACAGCTGAATGTCCACATGCAAGAGAACAACTTGTACGACCAGTTTAAATCGGCATATCGACAAAATCACTCAACTAAAACGGCTCTGCTTAAAGTACACAATGACATTCTGTCTGCAGTAGACCGTGGCTGTGTTGTTGTGTTGGTTATGCTTGACTTGACCGCCGCTTTCGACACCATTGACCACGGCATTCTATTGAGCAGACTCACTCACAGATTCGGTGTCACTGGCGCTGCGCTTGAGTGGTTCAGATCTTACTTGTCCGGTCGGTATTAAGTCGTTCGTATTGGAAGTGTCAAATCCTCCCCAACTGCTGTGCCGTTTGGTGTACCGCAAGGCTCCATACTCTGGCCATTGCTGTTCACTGCATATATCACACCACTTGGCGATGTCATTAAGAAATTCGGCTTGGATTATCACATATATGCCGACCACACGCAACTTTGCGTTTCGTTTTGTCCTGGTGGAGATGGCCAACTGAACTCAATGGATCGTTTGTGCTGTTGTCTAGAAGAAATTGGCGAATGGTCTCGGGCCAATTTACTTAAATTAAATGATCAGAAGACGGATGTCATGGTGTTTGGAACTAAACAGAAGTTGTCATTGCTAAAGGAGATTCGTATTTTTGCCTCGACTTTGACTTCGTCTTCAAGTGCGCGCAACCTGGGCGTTGTATTTGATCAATCCCTCAACATGACTAACCACATACCCAGCCAGCACGCCACCCGAGGGCGGATCTGAGCGGCTGGGAAGCGGCACCCGTCGGCACACGACAGTCGCCTGCCAGCCGTCTTCCAGCCGCTGTTGACCAAGTAACAGAGTCCTTTAGTCATTTAGTGACATTTGACACTACGGTGTACGGTGTACCGCCATTTTTGAACAAACTGACAGTTAGAGGAAACAGTAAAAGCAGATATCCGGGGAAAATGTACGTTTATAGTCATTCTGTTGTAAATCTTTGTATATTTCTAGATTATTCAAATACATTAATTTTGACTATGCGCCGCCTTCGGTCCGAAGGCGAGCCGCCGGACAAAAATCTCTCGGCCCGCAGGCGGATGCCGACCGCGGGCCGATGACTTTGCCGCTCTCGGCCCGCTGTCGGCCCGCTGTCAGTGTGCTATCTGGGTAAGTGCCATTTGCCGAACAGCGTATGTGCACCTCCATAACACCAGTCGTATCAGGTTGTACGGAATTAAGCGTTGCATAAATTCCTAGTAATTACTTGTCCATGAAATATAGTAATTATTATATAGGAAGTTATGTTAATAAGTATATCCTTAGAACTGTTTTAGTCTAGTAGCTTGTGTTCTTATAACTAGATCTGAGATACAGGATGTTCCCATAGGTTTAGCTCAGGTCAGATCCAAAGATAGCTGGGCTGGACAATAGTCGGGAGATGAGTCAGTTAGCAGATAAGGTAATGTGGGATCAGAGACCAGGTAGCCAGGTAGCCAGGTAGCCAGGTAGCCAGGTAGCCAGGTAGCAAGGTAGCCAGGTAGCCAGGTAGCCAGGTAGCCAGGTAGCCAGGTAGCCAGGTAGCGAGCCTGACTGTAGCGCCCCATATTAAGAAATGCAGAAGAGGCACTGACCAATGGGAATCGCGAGTCACTAGGAAGAGAGGGAAGTAGCGAGTACTTAAGGAAAGAGTAGTGCGTGATTGGGATTGGATTGAGAGAGGCATTGGAGGAGAACCATGTAACATTACGTGTGGTTCCCACGGAGGACCAGTATTGATTGTACTGATCTGTATCATGCTAACTGTCTGTATTAAAGTTCTTGAAACGAACAGTGGAAAGTTTTCTGCGATAATTGAGTAATTAGAACCTTCCTCTGTGAGTACCTGATGTCTATCAGACAGTGACGCATTGGCTGAACTGAGTAGGTCGATGTCTAAATTGTTTAGGAAATCAACGCAGAGGAAGAACGTTGCAACACGTGCCCAAATTAGAATACCGAGTCTACAAACGGAATAGGCAGATGCAATAAATGGAAATAACAGTAGACACCGGGCATTCTACAAGGTGATACCTCACAAAGTATGCGACTAAACCACTTGTGCACGCTTTCGTCATATCTAGATTGGACTACGGGAACGCGCTACTGGCTGGACTACCACTTGACCACATTCACAAACCCCAGCGACTCCAAAACATGGCAGCCAGAATCATCACGTTCAAAGCTCGCCGTGACCACATAACTCAGTTCTAAAAGAATTACACTGGATGCCAATCAAATGCCCAATCGAGTTTAAAATACTCTTTTATGTGTTCAGATGTCTGAACGGGACGGCGCCGCTGTATCTTGCCAACCTGTTAACCAGGCACTGTCCGGGACGCACACGTTCATCTGAACAACTTTTGCTTGAAGTTCCACGAACGAACCCGGTCAGTTTCGGAGACATGTCCTTTCGTGTGATTGGACCTCGACTATGGAATGCACTGCCCATTGCTATAAAGTGCAGCAGAACTCTATTCAAAGTTATTTATAGTCCCATGTTAGATAGGTCGTTTACAAAAAAATACGACAGATATCCAAATTGTGTGTCGACATCCTCAACATCGTTTCACTTTCACAACGAAATGGTGCCGCCGTCTAGCGACCAAACTGTTAAAAATGGAACACTAGTAGTTCCCACCAAAGATTCTGATTCTGATGTTTGATAGTGTAAGACCCCTACTGGGACATCGCGGTTTGGGATGGAAGGGATGGGAAAGGGTATAGATGGGTGTTGGAGGGGGTGGGGGGGGGGGGAGCGTAGGGGGGGGGGCGGGGCTGTGTTGTTTATGGGAGGTACCTGAAGGGTGCAGCTGTCAGGTCAATACCCTGCATTGCACCCTTGAAGACGTCCAGGTTGTTGGAGATGAATGTGTTACATGGAAGTCTGTTCCACTGTGCTATTGTTCGGGGAAAGAAGCTGTAGGTGTAGTAGTTGTGGAAGCAGTGGCGTAGGCAGGATTTTGTATTAGAGGGGCCCATCCGGCATCCAAGCAAGCAATAAGCAATTGTATATATATATGAGAAACCGACACAACGCAGCATTGCGATGGAATCATGCAATATTGTACACTACACACACACACACACACACACACACACACACACACACACACACACACACACACACACACACACACACACACACATCTCAAACCCAACTCGTTTAAACTGAATGACGACATAACAACCAAGTTTACTGACCATCCCGATGACGTAGCTGCCAGTTCAATAACAACTTTCACAGAAATCATCAAACTAAGAGAAAAAAGACACAAACCAGAGAGACACGAACCCATAAAGTCCCTACGTAATATCCACCTAAAGCCACCATATTTCCCATGTTATTTCTCCCAAATCTACAGACAAACGACATGACAAATACCAACACTTAGTCACTTACTGCAATGAAACAATAAACATTCGTACCTTAACACGGATGATGAGGCGCTGCTGGCGTTCAACCAATAAATAACTACACAACAAATCCATACCGCGGCGGCGCCGTCGAGTGAGCTTCACAAAAATGTTCGTGTCATGTGTAACGTTGTCGCTTATTAAACTTAATAAATTCACAATACGAAGTTCCGACTACCCAGTGGAAAATCGACTAGATAAATTGATTTGGCGGTAACGTGCAACCTGATCTTAGTCCAGTAACTAATCATCTTGCCGGGCAACCACCATTTTGCATCCTTGTGTTGATATATTAATAGGCATTAGCCATCGTTGCCCCTCAAGCACATTGTGAACGATGGGCAGAAGCGGCGGATTCCTCCACTTTAGTTAATTTAATCCCATTTGAATGATGACACATTTCTTTGCCAAAGGGTAGGATTGGGAAGTCCTACACAGGCATCCCTATAACCTCTGTACCTTGTCACTCTATGAATCAGGCAACCAGTTACAGGTCCTCGTGCAATCCCCTACCCTCCAAATTTTCCGGGATTGGGGGGCCATGGCCCCCTTGCCCCCTGGCTACGCCACTGTGTGGGAGGTGGATATTTGTCTGTATTTGTATGGGTGATTGGATCTTGTTTGGCGGTGTCCGGGCTCGAGGCATTGATTGGGATCGATGTCTATGAGATTGTTCGCGAATTTGTATATATAAGCCTGGCCTTAGCCTTCCTCTGTTCTAGGGTTGGCCAGGAGAGGACAGAGGTCAAGGCAGCTCCAGATACTTCCCAGCTATAGTTATATGAACTATGAATCTTGCTGCCTGACCCGGGCCTGAATCCCCTCCAGACAGTTGATGTTTCGAATGGTATGTGGGTCCCATACCGAGCAGCAATACTTGAAATGTGGGCGGACCAGGCTCTGATAGGCATAGCTCTTGATGGACTGGGGGACAGTGGCATAGCCAGAGGAGGGGGGCCAAGGGGGCCATGGCCCACCCCAATCCCGGAAAATTAGGAGGGCAGGGGACTGAAGATATATAAATAGTTGCCTGATTTATAGAGTGACAAGGTGCAGAGGTTATAGGGGTGCCCGTGTAGGACTCCCAAGTCTTTGGCAGAGAAATTTGTCATCATTCAGATGGGATTGAGTTACCCAAAGTGGAGGAATCCGACGCTTCTGCGGTAGGTGATAAGCATCCAGCAGGCTGCAGCCCAAGAGGTGATAGGGCAACGAAACTGTCATAATTCACAATGTGCTTGATGGGTAATGCCTATTTATATATCAACATAAGGATGCAAAATGATAGTTGCCCGGCAAGATAATTAGTTACTGGACTAAGATAAAGTTGCACGTTATGGCCAAAGCAATTTATCTAGATTTTCCACTGGGTAGTCGAACTTCGTATCGTGAATTAATTAATTTTAATAAGCGACACCAACGTTACACATGATGGACATTTTTGTGAAGCTCACTCACCGCCGCCGCCGCCGCCGCCGCCGCCGCCGCCGCCGCCGCCGCCGCGGTAGAGGTTTGTTGTGAAGTCACTGGTTGAACGCCAGCGCCTCACCACACACACATACGCACGCACGCACACATACAAACACACATGTATATATACATACATACGTGTGTGTGTGTGTGTGTGTGTGTGTGTGTGTGTGTGTGTGTGTGTGTGTGTGTGTGTGTGTGTGTGTGTGTGCGTGCGTGCGTGCGTGTGTCATATCAGGCTACTCATTGCTTGCTTGATTGCCGGATGGCCCCTTCCAATACAAAATCCTGCCTACGCCACTGCTGGGGGACAGCCTTTAAGTTTCTCTTGATGAATCCAAGCTTGCTGTTTGCTTTACTGACTATCTTGTTGATGTGTGGGTTCCAGGAGAGGTTGTTTGATATGTCTATCCCGAGGTGTGTTGCTATTGGTATTGCTCTGAGTGTTGTGCCATGTATTGTGAATAAGCTATTTGTCGGTAATTTTGATTTGGTGATGTGCATTACTTCACATTTGGAGGGGTTGAAGGCCATTTGCCAGTTTTGCTCCCACCCAGCATTGTCAGCGAAACGTTTCAGGGGTGTTCCAGGAGAAATACGTGTGGGCATGTCGTTATAATATAGAGAAGGAAAAGGAGGGAGCCAAGGACAGTCCCCGTGGGACTCCAGAGCTCACGTGTACCTGAACCGACTTGCACCCTTCTACCAGCACTTCTTGTGATCTATTGGTCAGAAAATTTTTAATCCAAAGGTGCGTGCTGGCTCTAATTCCATAGTACGTGATCCAGTCCAGTGTCCAAGTCTGTTTGCATACAGGAATTAATGGATGTTTTGATTGCCATGAGTACTCCTCCACCTCTGGAGGATCGATCTTTCCTATATATTGTGTAATCATCAGGTAGGATTTCCGAAGTTTCAATATTCTTGTTTAGCCATGTCTTGCATCCAAATACATTATATATTATCAGGGTTGGTATTGTATATTGTGAGTTGGAGATCTGGCTTTTTGTTTTTCGGCTCTGAAAGGTTATGACAATGGCTCGTAAGTTGTTATTTTTGTTCCATAATTTAATATTTTATCTCATGGGGTTCAGGTTCGGTTGTGTGAGGGGAGGAGTGGGCTATATATATAGAGCTTCCGTAGCTGGAGACTGAGCTCTGGAGACTGCTCACGATGATCCATGACTTGATGAGCACCCTGGCAAAAACTCACCAAATTGATCTTATACTTCTAGACTTCTCTAAAGCTTTTGACAGTCCCTCACAATTGACAGTGTCAAAAGCCAGTCTAGAAGTATAAGATCGGTTTGGTGGGTTTTTCCAGGGTGTTCATCAAGTCATGGATCGTCGTGAGCAGTGAAGTCTCACAGGAACGTCTACGTCTGAAGCCATGTTGTCGGTCAGCAAGTATATTGTGGGATTCAAAGTGGTTATGGATTGATTTGGATATAAATAGTGTGCTCAATAATGTTGCAGGGTATACTAGTAAGGGAGACTGGTCGATAGTTAGAAGCAGTTGTTTTGTCATTCTTTTTTGTAAATGGGAACTATATGTGCTTTCAGCCAGTCTAAGGGGAGAGTTCCTGAGTCTGTTGATTTCGGGAATATAATTATCAGGATGGGTGGTATTTTGGAGGTCATTCCTTCGGGATTCTCTGGCAGGGATGTTGTCTGGGCCACGGGTTTTGGTTACTTTTATATCTTTCAGTAATTTCTCAACAGTTTTCACTAGTCAGGTCTATATAGTAAGTTAGTCGCTGTTTTGTAATTTTCTGAGAAGGTCAAGGAGGTCCAATCAATTTTGGGACAGTTAAAATCGCCGGCTATCCATATATTGTGTTTTCCATTTTGGCTAATCCTGCTAATGGAGCTCCATAGATTGGCCAGTCCCGTCTCATCGGTTGGGGGTCGATAGAAGCTACAAACATAAAGATCTGGGTTTTGTTTTAATTCATTTTTTTCCCCAGATACGCTCTCCACCATACAGTGTCCAAGTCTGTTTGCATACAGGAATTAATGGATGTTTTGATTGCCAGGAGTACTCCTCCACCTCTGGAGGATCGATCTTTCCTATATACTGTGTAATCATCAGGTAGGATTTCCGAAGTTTCTATATATTCTTGTTTAGCCATGTCTTGCATCCAAATATATTATATAATTATCAGGGTTGACAATGGCTCGTAAGTTGTTATTTTTGTTCAAGAATTTAATATTTTCTCTCATGGGGGGTTCAGGTTAGATTGTGTGACGGGAGGAGTGGGCTATATATATATAGAGGGCTTCCATAGCTGGAGACAGCTAAAGTGGAGGTAGTCATCATCAGAAAGAAAGGAGAATCTGTTGCTGTCACAGTCAGTGTCGTAGGGTGGGTCAAAGAAGGTGGTTGATAGGTTTGGTAAGCCACGTACACCCTGGACAGTACCAGGAGACATTTCTCATGTTGGTTTTCTTTGCATGTCGCACTTGGTACTGGGTTTTGTGTTGTTGGTGTCGTAAACTGTTTGCATGTCATTATTTGGCGGGAGGTTGGGATGGTAGGACAATTTCCTGGAGTTGGTGCTTTAATTATTTTTTTATTTCTGTTTTATAATCCATTGTGCATATGTTCACTAATTTGTGCTTGTAATCGAAATAAAGTTCAAGTAAATGTAGTATAGGTTAAACACAGACCGTTTCCGCTACAACATCGATTTCCCCCAGTATAAGAATACTGATCGTTTCAACAAAATTATCGAACTGGTCGATTACTATGACTGCGCTTCAAACGTCACGTGCCCCACATTTGGCAGAATTGGCGCCATTTGCTGATGTTTTAAGGTTTAGCCAGCGTTGTTTGATGTATTGTTGTTTTACTGACAGCACAGTTACATAAATACAAAGATGAATTCAAGATTATCCGAAGGTGTGATAGCGGTATGTTGATGTGTCTTAGTATTTGTACAACAAACATAGCTAGTTGTAGCATCAACAAAACCGGTGTCGAGATCGGCAAACTGAAACTGTCAATGTTGTTGTTCCTGAGGCGAGAGCCATGCGCAGGCAGCTCAACAAAGACTGTTGACAGTGCTCTTGTTTTCCCCATCAGCGTCAATAAGAATGTGATATAAAATTAGGGAAGTTGACGGGCACTCGTGTAATAGGGGCCCACGCAACCTACCTCAATTTAACACTTTGTTGTTCATCAAAACTAGGTCTTTATTCGGTCTTCAGACTTCACGAATCACATTCATGATTCAGACACATCTGTCATCTCGCTAGTACGACACAAGTGCCGCCCGTTTCCTTAATTCTACAAAAATAGCAGTGGGGACAGTGGCAGTGTGTTAAAGCATATAAACGGGACACACATGTAGTTAATATAAAATTATAATATAACTGCCAACTCTCAGATTTTCTAGGAGTAATTTTTTTATGATGCTAAATTGGTGGCTTCTGTTCCAAAGATTATACTTTATTTTTGTTGCTAGCATGCTATGCAATTAATTAAACAGTCATTTCTGGAATGCCATAAAAAGTATGTTTCTATTAATTGCAAGAACGTTTCTCAAATTGTGTCCTTTTTATAAAACAGTGTAACTGTAAGTTGTTAAATATATCCACATTCTGTGCAAAATCGTTATTGTCTAGCCCAAGGTATTTATTATCCGTTAATATACACGGTTTTGGGCAATAGGCGTCTTTTACGAGATATGATCTTTAGTGGTGGTTTATATTCGTAAGTACTTTACTGGGAAAAATTTTCCCAAAAGTTTGTTTGCATAACTGTTGGAATATGTATTATATATTTAGCACAGACATCGTACAACTCACATTCCTTACTTTGCTAAAAACGGCATAGAACATTAGTTGGATAGATTTGTGGGCACTTGTTAGTTGTGTCGAATCCGGACTCGCCTCGATTTCGCCATTATAACTTTAGTTTTGCCTAACTTTGATAGCTCAGTGAGTTAGTTACATCACTCAACATTATCCTAGGCATAATTATGTTTAAAATGGGCACACGAAATAGCTACAAGGTGGCAATTTCGGCATATTTGGGACGAGGCGGCATAGAAAAATGGCGAGACAGCCCACCTCGCTCATCATATACCAGGGGGACAGTGTAATAGGTGGGCCCACAGGGTCCAGATTCTACACTTTTATGTGCATTGGACTTTATAGATCAAGATAGCTTCAGGGCTTAACAAGGAGTTGTTCACATCAAGATATATTAAACATGTCCCTTTCTTCGTATGTTTCTGTGTTGTACGTATTGTGGGTTACTCACCAAGGAAGCGGTGTCACTCTGTCAAGCCCTTTCACATGATTTGAGCCTGTGGACTTTGCAAACTCCAAACATTCCCAAGTAAAAAGAAACGACAAAATCCGTCATCCCAGCTCAGGACTAATGCTGTGTTCCAATCACCTCGTGTGAACACGACTTGATCAACTCAACAGTTCAGGAGCTGCCCAACTTCACCACTGGTAAAGTTATGTAACTGGGTCAAGTAGGCGTCATAACGTTCTGTTTACAATAACCACGAGCCCACTGGACTGCAGCATTTAGGCATTGATTTTTAAAAAGTGGCATCAACCAGCCAGCCTTGTTGGCCAAAAAACACATTATCGAGGTCACAGTATATACTAAGTTTGTATGTATTTATAATTAAATTTTTCTTTTGTTTTTTAACAAGGTTCTGCAAGTCAACCAAACAAAATAGTTGTACACATCCTGTAATATTGGCTTCTCTGCTTCAGGAAATTATGGCCGGAGCAACTCCAGACAAGCCCGTCGTCCAAGTATTGGTAAGTTTTTCAGTGTTTAAATACTAATACTTCGAGAAACGTGTATTTTCAAGAAGTTAGAGAAATGTGAAATATCTCCAAAAACTATTTCATTGACTTTCTGCGTCAGCAAGCGGACATGTAAAATTTACCTTCTGTGGACACATCTACAGTTTTGGTCAGGTTTGTCCGACAGACAATTTAAAGGTTTCTGTTTACAGTGCATTCAACATAACTTGAAATCGGTTAAGGACACACATTTTAAAAATCTACTACTAAACATTGAACTTCCATCCCCCGCACTGACATAAAATGCTATCATATTGGCATACTGATTATTTTAAGGATTTACTCTACACAAAAGTTAATAATTTCTTGCACCATGTTATTTGTGCATATTTTGCATGTGGATCAGGAAAGCGCAGACTGCGCACAACATTTACGGGTAACAATGCACAAAACAAAAGAACACAGGTCCTGAAAAATGGAACTTCTGATAAACTTGTAGAAGTATTTTCTTGGGTCTGTGCAGGTTCAACTTATCCAAAGTGCACTCTATTTTAAATGCTGTTTGCCTGTGCTGGGGCTGTTACTATAACATATTGCCATATTTTCCTTCATAAGGGCCAGAAGAAGATTGCAGCCACTGGACAGAATGTTGACCGGTACAGAGTATTACTGTCTGACGGGAAATACAGCCATTCCTGTAAGTGGGGAAGTCACAATTGAAACCTAGCCATTCAAACAGTGTGTTGGCATTGAAGATTTTAATTTTTAATAAATTTTTTACTAGGGTTGACTTTCTGCGAGGTTGACCTTTATGAAACAAAGTAATACAAAGTCATGCAGTTGATTTTATTATGCACACTTGTGAAAATCATGTAAATAATTAACTTTGATTTTTAGATAAGATAACCTGCAAAAGTATGAAAGCTTCTTGTCCATATTAAAGGCAAGGCATGCTTTGCATTTTTGTTGGCCAAATTTGACTAAGTCTGGTAAATTTTTCTACTATTTGATTATTTCAAAATAAATAACATTTGCACTGCATTTAGCAGTAAACATTCGATTGTTCGGGTCCGATATATCTGTACGGTGTTTAATACGAGGCTAGTAAAAATAGAAATGAGGAAATAGCTTTTAGCGTTATGGTAATTTCAGCGGCCTTACTGGCCACACAACTGAACGGGAAAGTGACGAGCGGGGAACTGGAGGCCTTCACTATCATCCGCTTGAATAAGTACATGTGCAACTCGCTTCCAAATGGAAAGTAAGTACAATCATACAGTATTTGGACACTGTAAAATCTACAAATTTGTTGTTGTTGTATGTACCGTATATTTTCGGATCACTAAGCTGTCTTTGTTCCTATACAGTTGGACACCAATTATTAGTGATCTTTTATAAAATATAACTCATTGCCAATGATGTTGTAATGCATGTTAGTAGTATGGGTGGTCAAATGAGAAAACATTAGGACTTACACGTGTTCAAAATATGCGGAAAGCTTTTCTGTAAATAATTTTTCTTTACCTAAGTTTTTGGACAGGTGAATATTTTATATTCTCCAAACTGGTTTATCTATGCTTGGCACTGAGGAAGGTCAATGACAGAGTGCTTGTTCTCGATGGTTCTTGTACGTCCCAAATTAAGACAGGAATGACATTAATGTGATCTGTGTGGCAAGAGGGATACACTACCCCCCCCCCAGTGTTGAGAGCCAGGTTTTTATACCTAACAGCATAGTGGGTATTAAGTTGCAAAATTATTAAATGGAGTTGTCTACCTTTTTGGGTTCAACAGATAATACCTCATTTGTTGAAATACCTTCAGTAATAATTGTGATTTATTGTTAAAATTGAAGCAAACTTTAAAGTAGCAACATTTTGAGAAACAAGGTCATTTTGAGTCGTATTGTTTTATCTTTATCGAAATATGGGTTTGTAAATACATGTATTTTGTTGGTTTGGATTGTTGAGGAAAAAAACTAGGCATTGAATGATGAGATTATAAATTATGCAATTCTGGCAAAATCACAACATTGTTTGAACGTGACCGAGACAACTACTTTTTGCTTGTCTGCAGAATAGGCCCATGTAACTTAACCCCCGCCGATTCACTGTGGCAGGACATATACCATGCCCAGTGTGAACTCGGAGCGCCTGCATGCTACAACATTATCTCACTGTCTGTAGACAAGTCCTCATTTTGCTGGAACTTGCTGTGCTTGCTGCCGGAAATGAAGTCGCAAACAAAATCGGCAACCCGCAACCCTTGAAGTCGCCTGACCAATCAGGGAAGTTGGCACAAAGCCACCAGGCGGCACCACCGTCCAATGAAGCAGTTACACAGCGTCCTGTCAATGGCAACAGACCTGGTAATGTTTTATTTGTATTGGTTGTAAGTGACAATTTCAAATGTCTGACATAATTCAACACAGAAACTTTGCATGTGATGAAAATTGAAGTTTGTAATTCTGGTATAATAAATGCTTCATTATACTAGATTAAAAAAAAAAAGATTTTCCATTAGGAGGAAAAGTTTCTGTAATGAATATGCCAGACATTCGAAAATGTCACAACCTTGAAACTCTTTTGTCCCCTCGTCAATAAGACTAATGAATGAGTAACTGACCTTCGTTCCCCTCCATCTCTGCCAGTCTGACACTGAGTGAGCCTGAGATGATTTGTGAGATGATTTAACTTAACTTTTTTAAAACTGTTGTAACTTATTTAATTAATTTATTTAACCGATATAACTGTTATTTTTTTTAGTCTTTATTTTTACATTGTGTATATTGCATGTACATTTGTTTTATATGTCTTAATATGCTGCTACACTCCACATGAATTTCCCTCACAAGGGACAATAAAGTATTGTGATTGTCTCAAAGGACGAATCGTAGTTGTAAATGAGAGCGTGAAAATATGTGGATCATACATAAACTCTCTTTGGAAAAATTATTGTGAATGTGATGATTACAGGAGAAAAGAAATATGTTCACTTTCCACTAATTAAAGTTTTAAGGTAGCAATTTTTGCCTGGGCTGTCATTTAAAAATCACGATCATGGTGTTTACATACAACATTTTTTTGGCAATTTAAGTTTCAGTCATGAACGAAAGGCATAAATCGTTCTTCAATTTCACAATGTATTTTTTGCGGTGTACCCGTACAGTTCATTTAGATATATGTTTGCTAACTGGTGCACATGTATTTTCCTAGAAGCACCAAAATCAAGAGGTTTCTACGGAGCCCAGCCTGCAGCGAAGAAGCCTTACGGTGTTCAGAATTCATCAAAGCCTGCAGAGGGGACTCCATTAAAAGTGCACCCAATCGAGAGCTTGACACCCTACCAAAACAGGTATGGTGATACCAAATTGGTGATATTTGCTGTTTTCCAGATGTCATATAGAATAGAATAGGCAAAGAAGCATCCTATCAAGCCAGGGATAGTGACTGCACATACCCTGACAGATATGTAAAGTGCGGAAGTACCCTGAAATAACTGTACAGCAGTACTTTGTCCTGTCCGCGTCTGTCACCACCAGTCTTGCTGTGGGAACCACAAAAATGTCTTTATGCACAAAGAACGTCAAATTCTGAATCGAGAGAACCTGGGTTCGAATCCTATACTGTCGTGCTGAACCTTGGGCAAGTTCGTTCAAAGTAAAGTGTAAAGCTCTTTGAGCAGTCCTGATCAGACCTGGTTCAATTCTTAATTTAATTGGAATTGAATTGATCAACAAAATACATGAATTGGAATTGAATAAAGCCAAAATTGAGTTAATTGGAATTTAAGTTGAAGTGAATCCCGCAAAATAAGACTTATAAATTGAGTTGATCGAAACGGAAAATAAATTGAGACGTATAAACTACAAAATATATGTTAAACTGTAACGTTTTTGGGTGTGACTTTTTGGTCGAAGACGAAGATAAAACAACCAACAGCAGAACTACCAGTGTTTACATGCGCAAAAGGATGTGTCACCAAACAAAACATGGGCTGCAATTCTTTGTCTAACAGTTCTCTGCTCTCTTAGACCCTATGGCTATGTACCCCAGTTTTACTAGCAGCATAGGACAGCTTCTAAGTGCTAATTGGAATCACTGCTAATTAACCACCAGAGACCAAAATTACTGTTTGCAGAGGGGTAGAATTAGCATTTGCCAATGTTCAGAGTTCAGCATCCCTTTGTAAATTAGCCAGGCTGAGCTGGAAGTGGCACCAGACTAGACACTTGTGCAGGTTGACTGACTCGAGTCAACATAACCGTTCATAACACTCAGATTGCAGTACTTGGCACAAGGCCTGCTTAGCATTGTCTCTTCTGAAAACAAAGCAGGCATTTTATTATGGAATTCCTGGCTTAAGCTTAATTAAACAAATTAACCCTACAGTACCAACAGTAAACTTCCACGGTGTACATAAATTGGAGCTATCTGTAGCGGTGCTTTAAAAAAATCACAACTTCGCTAATACTTATCGCAGAAATATGATTGAGCTATCATTTTGCTGGCAAAAAGACCCTTCATTATTATGCAGTGATGATATTTGCATAACGTCAAATAATCATGAAGATATAACTGTTTAAAGTTTATCCAAAATAAATGCAAACAAATATTTTGTTCACCCTACTATTAGCTAATTTCCGAGTGGTTGTATGTGTCAATGTCCAATTAGAGAAATGTAGCCATGTATATAAGCTAATGAATACAGAAAAAATTAATCAAATATACTCAGAAGTTTTTTTTATATGAATTTTTGTTAGGTAGACCCATGTAAAATTTAGATTATTCTTCATGAATATCAGAACGAGGGTAAAGTGCCTAGTGACAAAATAATTATTGAGCGGTTGCATGTTCATGCATGCAGTATGACAAATGTAGCTATACATTTCAGTTGCGTGATAATGAAAACTAGACTCAAATATATTCAGAACTTTTCATTTTATTGTATTTTTCGTAGAAAGTTCAAATACAACCGATACGGCAATAGTCTAGGCCTTGTAGGCCTACTGTTGCGCGCCGTGGCACACCTGTCCGATAACATGACGTATCTATTATTAATTTCCTTACATATCAATAAAATAAGTAATACCTACAGTTTCTAATTACACATATATATGTCATCAGGTTATAGGACATGTGTTTGAACTCTGAATGCATCGTATCCTTCGCTGGCGGCCCGAGTAGGCCGGCCGAATCGGCCCAAGTCCGGGTGCGAGACAGCGATGTCCGGTGACATTACTCGTCAGAAACTTGCATAATATATCCACTTCAAAACAGCCCCCAAAGTCTGTGTAACTGTCTGAACTAGTATGATAACTTGATCAACAAATCCTGTCATGTATTTTGCTGATATATTGATGTGGACATAAATCAACTTATATCATTGAAGCGAGACAAAACACATGGCGGACTTTTGTCGTGATGGAATGAAACCAGCGTCAACAAGAAGACATTTTAGAGCCATGTGCTGATTGGCTGACCGTTGACGTAAATTTATTTGGATAGACCAATCGTTGGGCTTTCCATCGGTACTTCCATTTCCTGGTTTAGACTATATGAATGGGAATTTAAATTCCTGATGCAGAGTGTAGTCAAATCGGCCATATTTGGGCATCTACTACTACGACATTTTCAAAAGCTTGGTTGTGATTTGCTATTACTGAATCATGATGTGATACAACTCATTGATAAAAATGCCACAGAAAAAAGAATAATTCAGCATTCCAATGATAGCTCGCGTTCCCCTGTCAGTTGCTAGTGATGGAAACAGATTTTTTTTAAAGATTGATACTGAATCGGGCCGAAATTTGGCCGGGACCAGTTTTGTACTGATCGCGCGCGCCGAATTCGGCCCAGTGGTCAGACCTGCCTACCATTCCGGATTGTCCGGAATAATTCCTGAAAGTCACCTCAAATTACGGTATTACGGACTGTCACCATGTTTGCCAATCACTAAAATTTAGTTTCCACTATATTCAACAGGTGGCAGCATATGTATGCAGCATGTTGTGACATGGTTTTTCATTCGCTGAGTCTGGTCGTAATCTAACCAATAGGAAACAACGTTATGACAAATTGGCATTTCCGCGATCAAACAAAACGAAGTCACGCTGCACGAAATGATGGATGACAGCGAAATGACGCCACCGCCAACCGAAAAGAAACGTGTAATGCAAAAATTTAGTGAGTGTTGTACTTGTAGTGTTAGGCCAACTGACTACTAAGACTAAGTTAGTGTATTTATTGAGTTTAGTCTATCATTTACAGCCTATCATACAGTCACTAGAGTGTAGGCGATGTCGATGACAGTGTGATGTAATGGTTTTGGTCGGTCGCTACCCCCCCCCCCCCCCCCCGGCGACCACATCTGACACAGTTCTGAATTACTGACAGGAAGCCTATATTCCTGAAAATCAGTGTAAATGGGAAGATGGATTACTGACAGGAAGTTTTTGGGGTAGGCACGTCTGCTGTAGGGTTAAATGGTCATTGTTTGCTTCAGTGAATTGTCACTGGGGCTTCATTGCACATCAATGTGCAGAAACTTAATAAGTCACAACTTAAAACAGCTGTTGTTGTCGATTAGAATTGAATTGGAATTGATAAAAGTGAATTGAACCCAGGTCTGGTCCTGATGACTGGATACTGCACTATATAAGAGATTACCTTTACTCTTTTCGTAATGAACACGTAATATCATAATCATAGATTAATTTAATCGTATAATAGTGGGAAGTATATAGTTAATTTAAAACTGCATAATTGCTTTGAAAATGTGACTACCGGTAATATGTGTTTAGATGGACTATCCGTGCACGGGTCACGAGCAAGTCAAACATCCGAACATGGAGCAACTCTCGGGGTGAAGGAAAACTCTTTTCCATGAACTTCCTTGACGAATCTGGTGAAATAAGAGCTACAGCGTTTAAAAACGAAGTAGATAAATTCTATGACTTCATCCAGCTAAATAAGGTGAGATGTTTGCCTACTGTACTCAAAGTACAATATTTTTTTCATGCAGATAGATTTGGGGCATTTCAGAAACATTTCTCACAATGTCAGGTTGTAAAACTTATGTGTATAACTAATATGTGTATAACTAATTAAAAAAAGTTTTAAACTTGTTGATTACATCGTGTCCCATTATTTGTGGTACTCTGCCACCACTTGTATGATTTAAGTGGGAAGCAATTTGCAAGTGTATAATTTGATATAATCGTTGCTGATAGGTAACTATAATAATGTATGTACATGTGTCCAACCATGCACTGTGGAATGAATTCATGAATTCCACTCTGAAGGCATCAGCTCTCTTCCTTGGCCGTGTCTCCTGGCAACAGTTTTGTCATGTTACCAGGACATTTGGAAAAAAACGGATATTAAAAAAGTACCTGCTGTGTTTCAAATTTTTTTTTCTCTGCAACTACATTGTATGTATACCATTGTCGTACACCAAATGAAAGCTAAGAAGCGCAGCATTCCAATGATTATAATGCATACCTGTTTATTCAACTATCGATATAATAAGTTTAAATTAGTAGAGTGAAATGTTTTTTACAAAATACATGCCCGAACTTCAGCACAACTTTTTGACTGCTTCTTATGTGAATACAAGGCAACTTCAATAAAAGTTGTATACAAATACAATAGCTACGTTTTGTTAAAAGAATCATCCCTGTGTGACAACTAGAATGAAACTTATGAGCAGTTTTCATCAGTTCGAAATATTAATCCAGTCGTGTTGAAAACCTTTGAACTCTTCGTCGGACTCGCCAAACAAATTCGATACCCACCTGGGCTGGGTCTCTTCGTCGCCCTCAGCAGCATAATCCTGCGCTCTATCCAGTGGGTCACCCGCCGTTTCGCCATCAAAATCATCCATAATATACTTGTCTACACCAGAAATGTCACTACCTTCACTGTCTGATGCACATTCGTCTGCCATTTTAAAACCTATCAATTATTTACAACAAAACCACTTTCAAAAAACACGTCTAACTCACTGAAATTACATTGATTAAATGGCGACCGGCATGCAGGAAGTTCCATGTAACCTTGTTCTGATCGTATGACAGAACCATGTGGCATAAATTTAGTCAAAATGGCCACAAAATGGCGACGTAGTCGGATACGTTGGTAAATACGCATCAGTGTGTATTTGGTCTAAAAAGGGTTAACCTGTGTACAACAACAAGACAACCATTACCTTTGTTTACCGTTTTCTCACTATTGCCAGGTGTACTACATCAGCAAGGCTCAGCTAAAGACTGCTGACAAACGGTACTCGTCTCTCAGCAACGACTACGAGATGACCTTCAACAGCGACACACAGGTGATTCCGTGCGAGGAGGAAGTCGACCTGCCCACCATCAAGTACAACTTTGTCCCCATCAACAAACTCGGCGAAACTGCAGCCAACAGCACTGTCGGTAAGAGATTGGGGTGACTTAAAACACCCTGCGCAACGCATTTAGCATTAACCCTTTAGATCACCAGATCTGTCGACATTCCCAAACCGTGTGGAATTGCTCGCAGATATACAGCGCACTCCGGATAAGTTGAATCTGCAGCCCCATGGAAATATTTTTCTTATCAGATGTTCAACTTATCAGGATCTATGTGTTTTGTTTTTACATTGTTACCGGTTACCTTTGCACGAAGCTGCGCTTTCCCCATCCACACACTAAAATATGCACAAATAACACAGTCGATGTGTGGAATAACTAAATCCTTACAAAAATCATTGTACTCAGTGTTCCAGCTAGGTTTTGAAAAGCTGTCGCCAGTATAGACTATCTAGTAAGTCTGAAAAGAATGCCAGATATTAAATAGTCATGAATTTGCATAATGGTAACCATGGTAACAAAATAATTCTTGGAAGTTCTGACGAAAATTCAAACTGCTACGAATAATCAGATTGATAAAATATGTGTGATTAATAATATAACATGGAACATTTGCATGGTAAATTACAGAAATAAAAACCAACGTTACATACCTGCCAGATAATAATTACCCTACGTAACGCAACTATTTGCGCTAGGGTGTCTTCAACTTTGCGGTAACGCAATTTTGCCGTTTTAAAATTTTAATGATCTCACTTAAAACAACTCTTCAAACAATCTCCACAAATTTGATTAAATATATGGTATAGATTCAGAATATGTTATGGACAACTTAAGAGATGTTGACTTATGTGGATTATCTTGTACTGTATTATTGACGGATTATCTTGTACTGTATTATTGACAGATTATCTTGTATGGTATTATTGTCGGATTATTTTGTACTATACGGCAGCCGGGACTGAGGAAAAAGAGTCGACTTAAAAAAAAATCCAGTTATGTGGAGGGCACTGTACTGCATTTTAATGACTTATGGTGCCATCTACTGGATACTATGTCATTTTAAAGAGTAGTGTATTTGCTATACCCCAGAGGTATTTTTGCGTGGCCTTGTAATGGAATTTTTCAGTTAGTGCCGAAAAGTGAGGAATCAGATTTAGATATAGAAGTTTAATATTATTATTCAGATAATGATATCCATGCTTTGGCTACTAAAATATCAAATTAATTGAAAAACTGTAATTTTAATTCAAATGCAACCAATTTTGACATGTCTCCCCTCTTTAAACTTTGGTTAGGAAACTTGGAATTTTCCAACTGAAAAAACTTTCATTGGTGTGTTATTTTGCCACTAGATGTCATCGGGGTCGTTCGATCAGTGGGTGATATTACCAGAGTGATCGCACGACAGTCACAGAAAGAGATCACAAAGCGAGAGATCTTCCTTGTGGACGAAGGTCAAGTCCAAGTTCGACTGACCTTGTGGAGTAGCGATGTACGTGGGTTCACCTGTTTTGCTTGACCTGTAAAAATCTCTGTTTCCGGGCCGTTGATAGGAGAATTTCATGGAATTGTTAAACACGCTTACTAATGTTTTCTACAAGATACTTACACAATCCCAAAATTTTAAATAATGAATATTAAACAGTAACTGACATTTACTATGTATGCACGCACACACATGATAGGAATATCTGCAGACAAAAGCTAGTATATTAAAATTTAACTGTTTGTTTTCTTTAGAGGAATGTAATTTGTTTGGCCAAGTTATTTAAATTAATATCATCTTGAAAGGTGGCTCCACGATAGCGACTGAACAAATTTATAGAGGAGTCTGGGCCCTGATTTTGTATAAACTTTGTACACAATTCAAATTTTCTACTGATAAAATTGTGATTTTTATATGTTGCTGTATTTTATTTGATGGGTCAACTAAAACAGTTCTTCATTGCATTTATCCCATCAATTACAATATTGATTTCAGAATTCAATTAAGTTGACAAATCAATTACTTGGTAGAATGTAACTAATTACAGTATATCCCTACTACCGGTAGCTGAGTTACCCGGCATTGCCTGGGGTAAAGGGGCAGGAATGTGAGCTTTATACTTTAATCCACATCAAGGGTACAATAACAACTTACAGTAGGCCTTTGAAGTCATACATTTGATTGTACTGGTAACCTTGTGTCACTGACGGCGTGTAGACATACATTGTACTGGTAACCTTGTGTCACTGACGGTGTGTAGACAGACATTGTACTGGTAACCTTGTGTCACTGACGGCGTGTAGACAGACATTGTACTGGTAACCTTGTGTCACTGACGGCGTGTAGACAGACATTGTACTGGTAACCTGTGTGTCGCTGACGGCGTGTAGGCAGACATTGTACTGGTAACCTGTGTGTCGCTGACGGAGTGTAGACAGACATTGTACTGGTAACCTTGTGTCACTGACGGCGTGTAGACAGACATTGTACTGGTAACCTTGTGTCACTGACGGCGTGTAGACAGACATTGTACTGGTAACCTTGTGTCACTGACGGCGTGTAGACAGACATTGTACTGGTAACCTTGTGTCACTGACGGCGTGTAGGCAGACATTGTACTGGTAACCTTGTGTCACTGACAGCATGTAGACAGACATTGTACTGGTAACCTTGTGTCACTGACGGCGTGTAGGCAGACACTGTACTGGTAACCTTGTGTCACTGACGGCGTGTAGACAGACATTGTACTGGTAACCTTGTGTCACTGACAGCGTGTAGACAGACATTGTACTGGTAACCTTGTGTCACTGACGGCGTGTAGACAGACATTGTACTGGTAACCTTGTGTCATTGACGGTGTGTAGGCAGACATTGTACTGGTAACCTTGTGTCACTGACAGCATGTAGACAGACATTGTACTGGTAACCTTGTGTCACTGACGGCGTGTAGACAGACATTGTACTGGTAACCTTGTGTCGCTGACGGTGTGTAGACAGACATTGTACTGGTAACCTTGTGTCGCTGACGGCGTGTAGAAAGACATTGTACTGGTAACCTTGTGTTACTGACGGCGTGTAGACAGAGATTGTACTGGTAACTTGTGTGAAAAAAGAGTTTGTGCTAGTTATTGATATACTGCTGACGGCGGGTATAAACGATGATTGCTGTAGTAAATGATATATGTACCGCTGACATCGAAGGCTACCACTAGGACTAACCTGTCTGGCTGGTTGCATTGTGTACGTTTAGAAAGTAAACATGTAAATGACATTCCTTTCTTGTAATTCTACACTTGATTACTTAAAATATCACAATGAATAATGGGTGCTACATAAACATCTGTCACGATCGCCTACACTTTTATGAAATAAGGTTTCTTTCCCTTGTTAAAATGTGATTATCGAAATTGTAATTATAATATGACTATGCCTATGAGTACGGCTACACTACTGCCAGCCACCACTACATGAATACTGATCGCACGGAGACCGCGTAGTTTGAACGCAGAAGTATAACTGCTTTTCACTGAATTTTTGTTGGCTGCAGAAGTGAATAAATAAGAAATATTGTATTAGTTGATTGATTGAAGGACGCCAAAATTACACGCAGCTCCATCTGGAGGAAAGATACAAAAGAGGGTGCCACTCCAGATGTAGCACGCACTGGACTTAAAACGTGAATAACTTAAAAACTATTACAAATTTCTGAATACACCCAGCAACATATTTGTAGATGGCATAATTATCTTTACGATGATATAGAAAAACGTGAAATTCTACAGCTGGAACTCCACGTACTGCCTTTTGAAATATTGAGTCCCCCAGTTCTCCACCCCCGGAGGACGAATTTTGAAAATATATAAATCTACGAACCATCTCAATGGGCCCGCTAGATCACATGCAAAATTTCAGCCCGATACATGCAAAAATGACGGGAGATGTGGGGGCACAAACAAACAGAACAAACTGTTTTATAGTATAGATTTACAACAGGAATTTATGCCATCACGGATGTATAAAACTTCAATATATATATATAAGAATTTTTTGTATTCATTATCAAGTCATTTTTTTTAGATTTCCCATTATCTTTTGTTTTTTCATTATTTCCAGGCTGAAAACTTTGATGGCAGTGGCAACCCAGTGTTGGCAATCAAAGGCTGTCGACTTTCAGATTGGGACGGTAGGTACCAGCGGATGTTTCTATGAAGTGGGATAATGAAAACAAAGTAGCTGAAATAAGTATTGTTTGAGTGTTTCAATTTGAAGTTTGCCATAATTGGAAGTTTGTGTTGTAAATCAGATATAGATTTCATATTGTATTTAAAATGAAAAAAAAGCCTCAAGTTGCAGGACCAGTATTATAATTATATTGTCTGTAGCGAAACAATTCTAAGAAATAACGAAGTTGGAACTTATTTGCTTCTGTTACTAAACAACTGTATTCCAGAACACTGTAAAGTCTGATACTTTACTTACTTAAGGAGACAAGGGCTGCGGCAAACTTTTTTCTTTACTTTTAATGATAGAGATCTGAAACTTGGTGGAAATGATCATTGTGGGTTAAGATGGATATAGCAGGTTGAATTTTTTTTTTTGGACAAGTGGTTGCCATAGAAATGGCAGCCATTTTTTTAGTGATCCATTCTAAACCAATTTTCATGCAAATCCCCAGAAACAATACATTGTGCTACAACGTTCAAAACAGGCTGCATGTATAATAAATACAAATATCTACAAAATGTCAGAAGGATTTTTTATTCTTTTACTTTTTTATATCACAAATAATTTTTGGGAAAACGACATAATTTCTGATTATTTTGATAGGATGCATTGAATGTGCAGGGAGGTAAAATGGAAACATGGACAGATATACAGAATCCCTCCTGACATTTTGTAATGCATGTCTTGAAGTATTTGTACTCCAAATTTGGAGTTGATATGTCTTACAGTTTTCTCTCGAGATCCGCGTGAAATTTTTGTATTGAATAAAACAGAATTCTGAGAAAACAGCAAAACAAACTTTTGTGTTTATCTTTTCAATTTTTTTTACCATTCAGGTGGTTTTTGACTGTTCAAATGTGTATATATATACACCTGTTCTGACTATTTATATGTGGGAAATGCATCTTTTGGACTAAACATTCAACAATATGATGGTGTAGCAAACTCGTCTGTAAGAGTGGTTGGCTCTGAAAAGACCGTTTGTTTTGTTGGCTCTGAAGAGAGCCGTTTATTTTGTTGGCTCTGAAGAGAGCCGTTTGTTTTCTTCATGAGTCCCTAGAAGTAGAACTCTCCGGAGGCATAGCAGGTAAGCAGGTTTTGCTGGCGAATCCGTTGAAGACGTCGACGTTCACGGTTCTTCTTCTCTTGCGCATCAGCCTTTCTTCCTTTCGCAGCAAGCCTTTCTCGGTCCTTCGACAGTGTCAATTTCACTTGGGCTTCACCAGGCTGAAACCCAAGGGCAGCTGTTGTTTCTGCCACTGTCTTCTCCATCCCCTGGTTGAATTCACTGACAGCTATGGCAGCGCCAGCCTCGACACGCAGTTTCCCAAGGAAGTCCGTCTTCAAACACTTCTGCCACACGACCGAATGCAGACTCTCGTTTGTGTTCTGCGTCTTCACCCTGAGGCATCGACAGAGGAGGTTCTTATCACCAAGCCGCACGTAAACAGGCTTCATGAAGTGATCTACTTCACGTGACAGGGGTGTGCCAATGTTGTCCTTGTGTGGCCCTGGTCGTTCACCCTTTGCAACAGTGCGCCGATAGAAACACCAGCTTGAAACCCCAGCTGGGCAGCGATCGTGATGTGGGTCATCATCAGTCGACAGTGCATGGAGGAAGGTGGCAAACACTGCGTTCCTCATACCGTCCAGATCATCTCGGTGGCTTCGTATGGCATTGCCATAGTACTTGGTCAGTTTCGTGATTGTAGCAGCTGTCAGCTTGCCGTAGCCCCTTCCACCTGTGACAACACCTTCTTGTCGACCCTCGGCTGCGACTTTTCTCAAGGCAGTGCCAAGCCTCTTTGACACGTGGTTGACGCACTCTTCTTTGGTAACCTGACAGTCGTCTCCGTAGATATTCAGAGACACCAGGTGGCTGTATGTCTTCGCGTCGCCGTCTGACAGCACGGTGACGTAACGGAAGCCGTGTCTCTGTTCCGAGCGGCGCCACAGGATCTCTGCAACGGCAGCATCCACTGCAGTGTTTTTGTTGCACTCATGGGCTGCCTTCCATGTTCGGTACTCATCAGTGTTTTTGTCCACAGTGGTGCAGCCATGGCAGTATAAGCTCAGTACTGCATAGTCAATCACAAGGCCGGTGATCAAGTCGATGACACTGCCAATGCCGTAGTAGGACTGGTGTCCTCGAGTCATCCAGGTTGCATCGTACGATACATTGATGTCTCTCACGTCCTCTGGAGGGACACCAGACAGGTCGGCATATGCTTCTCTCACGTAAACAGCACTGGCATCGAGACAAGTGGTCACTGTGTCCATCACTGCTGTGGCTATCTCTTTCTAGTGTCTCACATACGTCTTCTGATGGATGCAGGGTGAATCCATCCACCAACAAATCCGACGTAGCCCCGAAAATCCAACACCACAGTCCATAGTTCCTGCCACCAATCTCCTCTTTGTGGCAAATGGTGACTGATTGCCACGATCACCAATCCTGCTTGAAGACAGTGTCTCACTGCAGACATGTCCACAAACGGTACACTCGGTGCGGAATGCTATGACTGGGCCCTTCCTTTTGTCGATGACAACAACTGTCAAAGCTCCCTGGCAAACCGGGCACAGAAGGTTCTCAACGAGTTTCTTCAATGAGGCCACTTGCACAAAGAGACAACTGTTGTCTGTCACGGGACGTTGAGGTTCATCGACATCGGGCTCATCTGTCTGTGACGAGGACGCGATCGACGGTTCGCGAACAGAATGCTGATCGTCAGCTCCAGCACAAACGTCCATTTCGCCAGGTTCCATGACGTCACCTTCCACAGTGACCACGCTGCCACTCGGGGCCGGGCCACGGCGCTATCACCGGCGATGTTGGTCAGTTTATTCCGTAGTTCTCGCGCAGATTTCATCTGTGCTAACCGAGCCCGCTTCTTCGATCCAAACTTTCTCGCCATAGTCTGTTTTACGGCGCAATCCTTCGGCATCTTGACTAGAAAATGCGTACTAATAACTGACAAAATCACTGAGCTAAACCAACGGCCGCCATATTGTCTCACTTTGTTGCTATGTCGTAGCTTGCCGGAGAGGTCCAAAGGTCGGCCATTGGCCAATCAGAATCGAGAGAATGCGGATCCACGGAGCATTGTGCCATATAAGGAAATTTCCGTATAGAATCGGCTCGGATTCTAATGCTGATTGGCTGCATACTAATGAGTGTTACCCGCCGCGGATAAGCCTGTCTTGCTGCCGGGAGAAAGAGCTAAATTTTGATATCCAACATGGCAGCCTCCAGTAAGGCAAAGTACCGGTAACTAAGGAGTGAAACACGGCTAATTTCTGCATTTGTTCGCAAGACAAAGGAACTCTCATCAACACTGGTGATCAAATAAAGCATTTATTTCAGATACAGACACAGAAGTTGAAGTTAAGATGTTTTATTAGTTAAATACGCTGAAAACGAAATGTCACCAAAAATCGTCAAAAATAGAAAATCCTGCAGCGCGTGTCCCCTTAATCCTCTTCGTGTGGGTTCACACATAAGGCTGACACCAAAGAACCCCAATGTTGTCTGTCTGCTGCCAGCTTCGTTACTTGGCCCCATCTCCATCCGAGTGTCTTCATCTCCCGCTCCACTGATCTCCTCCATGTCTCCTCGGGTCTCCCCCTCGTTCTCTTGCCACCAGAGGTCCAGCGCATGGCCACTCTCGGAATGGATGTCAGCACTGCCTTTGAAAGTGCTGACATGTAGTATAAATATATTTGAAAGTTGTTTTGATTTTGAGATCCTCGGAATAACACAAATATGTCAACTTTTCTATGAACGTTTTACATTACTACTGCACCAATGAGGATATAATTAAGTTCGATTTCTTTCATCCCATCTTCATCCGCTTCTATCAGTGACCCCAGATATTCAAAACTTTCTACTCGTTCTATTTCCTCACCATCTACTGTGACTTCTGATGGTTCTCGACATCCCTTCACATCCATAATCTTAGTTGCATTCAATATAATTATTCTGAAAACGAGCCCAAGCTCGGCGAAACCTAGTCGACTTGTGGGCCCATTCGCATTCGTTGTTTTGAATAAAATTCGATTCATGTGGAACCGTAAGATAACTGCTTGTTCCTCTATGGTGACTAGTGTTTGTATTACGTCGGAATATTGCACAATAACTCGTTCTGGCGCTCGTTTCGACCCAAAAGCTATACTTGTAAACATGCTATGAATGCATGGAAAGGGTCGGCCTGATGCGAGTTTGAGTCATAAGTGACGTTACATCTCGGCATCCCGAAAAACGTGCCAAAAATTGATTAAAAAATTTTTTTTTGCTTGGACGTGGAAATAGATAGCAGGATGTAATATAATATGAATTCAAGCAATAGGTGTTTTTATTCCCTTTAATGATTTTAGTGTATGTCTCGACAGTCAATTTTAATATTTAAACTAAATGATTTAATATGTAGATATTTAAATATTATCGAGCCGTATTGAAAAATAGTCATGCAGGGTCATTCCGACAACATTGCCTTTCCGCTGCATCAAAGCAAGTCGTTTGTCTCCTTCACCTTTGTCAGCGTCCCAACTGACATACCACATTCAAATCCCATGGCGACTGTGGTGGCTGTGACGAAGCTCTCCACCCCGACGTTGAACTCGCAGACTGCCATTGCAGCACCAGCATCCAGTCGCACCTTGCCACAGAAGTCCATCTTGGGACACTTCCTCCACACGACCGCGTGAACACTCTTGTTGCTACTTTGGGTTTTACACCTGAAGCACCGACGCAGGAGACTCTCCTCACCGAGACGAACACTGGTCACACAAACTGGCTGACCTCTGCAACTGCAGCATCCATCCCACCTGCAGTGCCCTCAGAGTTTTTGTTGCACATATGCTCTGCCTTCCATGCCTGGTACTCTTCGCTGTCTTTGTCCGTGAGTTCCCCCACCGTGACAGTACAAGCTCAGTATTGTATGGTCGATGATAAGGCAGGCGATCAAGTCGATCACAATGCCATAGTATAACTGATGTTCTAGAGTCATCCAGGATGCATCAAATAAGACATTGATGTCTCTCATGTCCTCTGGAGGGATGCAAATTTAGGACCAGCGGCTACCCTTAAAGAATGTTTATTATGAGCCTCTTTCTCACTTCCAGGTCGTTCCCTCTCTTCCCTGAGTCAGAGTCAAATGGTGCTAAACCCGGACGTTTCCGAGGCGCATAAACTGCGTGGGTGGTACGACGATGTCGGTCAGACAATGGACTATTCCGAGTTCCAGAGCGACGGAAGTTCGGGAGCAGGGGGAGGTGAGGATGGTGTCGTCAGTGAAATGTTGTTCACGGAAAACTTGTTTACTCGAATTTTGTTTTGCAAATAAATTAACAATTTATATAGTGATGTTATATTTATATCAGTTTTGTGTGCTTTGTATTAATAATTTAATGCATGCATGTCCACTAACTATGTTTAATCATTTGATTATAAATATTTCAACATTAATGTTAAAATAGTTAGTTACAATATTGACATACGTGTAATAGGTTGTTAGTCATAAACAGTTTTGGGCAGATGAGTCTTCAGTGTTGTTTTGAAGGCCATTTCAACAAAGAATAGGGTAACGTCATCAAATGTAACTAACATGGTTTCTAAAGAACCAACTGTCTGCATTATTGCTGTTTCTTTTGTTAGGTTTTGCTACAAACTGGAAAACGTTTGCCGAAGTCAAGAAACAGAATATCGGGCAAGAAAAAGCTGAATATTTCACAACGAAAGCAACAATTGCCTTCCTGAAGAAGGAAAATTGCATGTATATGGTAAGCTTTCAACAACATTGACATTGTTTTCCTGTGGAATATATTTTCTCCATGTATATTTTTGTCTTGGTGACTTGTAAATAAAATAACGATTGAATTTGACAATTCAATTTCTGCTATACAGTTTGTTAGAATATCATTAGAGGGCTTAAACGTGAATATACTGTTGTTCTAAAACATCAAAAATAGCATGACTAGTGTAGTTTTGCCGTGCTAAATTCTCCACAAAATAGTTGCCTGCTTTTCACTTTTCCAACGGAAAAAAAATTGAATTCCTATCTGTGTATTAAGAAAAATTGTTATTTAATTATTCTTCCAACAGTCCAACTTGACGAACATTTCACAAATATTACAACAAAAATGTTCGAGCATTGATTTAGGAGTTGGTCGATGATTGTGGTTCCAGGCTTGCCCAGCAGAGGGCTGCAATAAGAAGGTGGTTGACTTGGCAAATGGGCTCTTCCGTTGTGAGAAATGCAGCAAAGAATACCCAAACTATAAGTGGCGAATGATTCTCTCGGTGGGTACTGAATAGTCTTGCATGTGCAGATAAAATAAGGTCTACTTTTATGTGGAGCCGTTTTGTTATAATTCCCAGGATACGCTAAAAAAAATTCACCTGACCTAAGCCAATCAATCAGTGTTTAGTGTTGGTCGGACAGTGTATCCACACGGAAATCGGATCTGGGGTTAATCGGGGCTAATTGGTGTCAGTCTGACATAGTTGGATGTTTACAAACAATATCACAATTTAGATTCTTCTTCACCATTGGTTGATTGGTTTATGTGATTGTGATGTCACGCTGACTTCGAGACATTTTCGAAGTCGACGTGCAAATGTTTTTGCCGCTAGGGTCAGATCAGTAGTCCCCGATCGAGACCGAAGTAGTCGGTGTAGTGTATACACATTGCAGATGGAGTGAGTCGGGCATACGGACTGACAGAGCCGGTCTGGCTCTCTCTGTCTGGTCTCATCGGATCGGGTCAGGCAAAATGTGCCAGTCTATCCAATACCTTAAATTGCATGTTACCATATCTAGGTGGACGGACATTATGCCGGACATTTCCTATCTGTCTCATTGTGTATAATGTAGTATTTTTAAGAAGATTGCCAGCAAGTATTGCCATGCTTGCTCCTACCAGTTCCTTTTGCCTGTGCAGGCATTTACACAAATAAATGCCTCATGTACTGGATATTTGCTTGTTTCATGTCATTTTAAACCTCTATACAGTACTGCTATTTGTTGTACATCTTTAAATTGAAATTTTTTTAGCGAATGCCTTTTGGGAAAATAAAACTCACATGTGAATGCTGTGGGGATTTGGAGTGCATTTCATAAAAACGCTATGTAGTCAAACTGTGACCCTTCACAGCAAATTGGGTGTTAAGTCACGCAGGTACTTTCTGGACAGGAACCAAAATAACTGAAAGTCATGTTGCATCAATTTTGTAATTTTGGCAGAAAGGCATACCTTCTAAACCATCTTTCAAAATTCAGTTAATTTTTTTCGTCAAACTATCCAATACTAAAAAATACATGCATTAACGAACCCGTAGATTAAAAAAAATAGAGAATATGATTCAAAATGACCTTGTTTCTCAAAATGTTGTATTTTTTAAGTTTGCTTTGAGTTTAGCAATAAACTATAAACTACTGAAGATATTTCAACAAATGAGGTGTTATTTTAAGGTCATCTCTGGAACCAGAACAGGTGCAAAGGTCAATTTCACAATTTTGCAACTGAATACCCACTTTACAGGTCACAAATGGTTAAATACAATACACTCTTTGTTAATAGCTGGAATCGGTTATTTTGATGCAGATGTTGGTTTGTTTCAGGCGAACTTGGCCGACTTCTCCGAGAACCAATGGGTGACCTTCTTCCAAGAGACTGCGGAGGTCGTACTGGGACGGAGTGCGGATGATGTCGGACAAATGCGGGAATCGGTGCGTGGTATAATTCAAACTAATGCAGCGGTTCTTAACTTTGCGATCCACTCTCTGATCCCGGGACTTGCTTGGCAACCCATGCCTTCAAACACTTGTGATAAATTGTTAGAGAAATTATAACGAATTTGGCATAACATATATAATAAATAAGAAACATTTATAGCACTTGTTGAACCTGGAGGAATCACAAAATCAGCCCCGTTCATTGGTTTATTAACGTGTGGTGCAGTGGCTAGAGATTTGGACTCTCGACCGAGAGAACCCGGGTTCGAATCCTGTGCTGCCATGTCGAACCTTTGGCAAGTTCGTTCACTCTACGGTGCTTCGGTTCAATCAGCTTTATGAATGAGTACCTGGCTATAGACAGTGATGGATATTTATGTATGAATAGTCTTCGCGCATTAATTGCATCGTGGCTGAATGCTTCCCAGAAAAGTCGAGATTTAGTTCGATTGAACAGGTCTGCCAAGGAGTATAGTGTATAGCGCTTTTGAGTCCTGACGACTAGATACTGCGTTATATAAGACCTTACCTTTACTTTTAATTATCTTCCCCAAAATCTTCAAACACGTTTTGCCCTGTATATGGTCATACTCAAATAAAATAGAAACATCATTAAAACACCCCACACAACTCATTTAGCCAAATTATGTTTGTTCAAGTTTAAATCTGCACTGCATGAACTGTTGATATATCGCCTAAGTATCAAGTAAAGCCAGAAACGTTTCTTATAATAACTATAATAACCCAATAGTGGCAGTGTCCTAGAAAACAGTCGGACAGAGCAATTTTGCAGCGACAGTCTTTTGTAACAATAATGACATGCCCACGAATGTGGAATAACTTTCCAAATGCAGTATTTCATCTGCACTACCTACAACATATACACGACAAGCGACACTGCTTTCACTTATACAGTATTGGTTATTTATTTTATTTTTTGAAACTATTTTATCACTAAATATTTTATATTTTAGCTTAATTTATTGAATATTTGAGAATAGTCTACACATAGTTTTACCCTGTGAAGAGCTTTGATTTGTAATAATTTAAAAGCACTAAGTGAAGAACAAGAATTACTAACAGGTGTTGAGATGGCTATATCCAGCCAAAAATTAGCCATTTTGCAGATACAATTTTAAAAATAAACACCAGTCAAATACCTGGAGAAACAGGGACTACCGGTACTCAAATAACAGCTGATGTCTAACAAATAGTATTCTCTTCACTTGTGGAGATTGGTAAAACTTGCTACAAAAAGTTGTTGTAAATGTAGTAAGCACTATAAGTAATTGTAAACGGTAAACCCATGTTGTAATCTTATGTGTTGTATCTTTTTAGGATGAAGCACAGTTTGAACAGTTGTTCCAAGAAGCGTCATTCAAATCGTATGTATTCAAACTGCGAGCGAAGATGGAGACGTATAATGTGAGTATGCGTGACTTGAGCAAGTGTAAGGTGGCTTACTTCCCTTAACCATTTCAGTGCCACAGTGCCGATTCCGCCAATCACCGGTTTTGCCAAGAAGTGCCATGAGCCGATTGCACCGATTTCGTTTTGCAACGTGTACTGGCATTGGCTGGTGTCTGACACCCTTGACCAGTAAGATTAATTATTACAAAAAGGGGGTGATTTGCTGCTGGTTTTACGATTACGTTTAGATTTGCGCTAGTTTGACGGCGAAAATAACTGGAAGTCGTAACCAAAAAACCAAATTTTGTATGTTTACCACGCAAAACGCTTCGGATGACAGTCTAAGCACATATATTAGAGAAAGGAAATATTGTCATCTGACTATTACGTTTTTGTAAATAAATTGAAAATTGTCTGCCTTTTCGGGAAATGTATAGTTTACTTGGTGATATTTGAACACTAAGCACATCAGAATAGTTGGAAGTTTAGAATGTTGTACAAGTCTCATAAAAAGACTTGGCACTTCTTTTACATCAGCACAATTTTGGTTGGCACTGAAATGGTTCAGCTCATCAGTCCCTGATGGATCACAAGCCGTCAATGACTCGTCTCCATCAGACTGACCTGTTTGGAAATCGATTCAATTCGGCTCTTTGCAGAATATTCTGGGTAACATTGCATTCATTTGTGCAGTACAAAATGTTATTAAACTGACAAGAACAACAGTGATGCCTGCAGTTAAAGTGAGTTTTGTATAGCGTAGACAACACAGAAATACTTTACATGAATCAGCCGTCCAGTCACAATAGAAACAAACAATGTTTGCTATAGATTCTTATGTTTACATTTTCAATGCAAGCTTCCCCACAATTCCATGTGCGCACAGGCGCAGTAATGTAAATTGGCGATCTCCAAAAAGGTAAATGATTTGGGGCATTCAATTCCAGATATCTGGTAGTTCCATTGACATCCTGTTTGTGCCGTCTCTCTCTCTCTCCACCTCTCTCTCCCTCTCCCTCTCCCTCTCCCTCTCCCTCTCCCTCTCCCTCTCTCTCTGGAATATGGGCTCAGTTGCTTGTGTATTACCATGGCAATGAATCTTTCTAGTTTGACAGAGGGGCATGCATCCATGAAAATTATTCTGAGCTAACAACTGTATGTGTTATCATCAGCTAGAATACTCCTTTGTACAATAAGGTTATTTTGACTGCAATGACTTTTGTGAGATAGGTTTGAGCATTTTTCAAAAGCGTCTTTAAAAATGCTAATACCTGAACAACAGTCAGTGAAGTTAGATATCCTTGCCCAAAACCACCTTATTGCACAAAGGAGTATTCTAGCTGATGATTCTTGACAACGGCATGATCACACGTACAGTTGTTAGCTCAGAATAATTTTCAAGGATGTGAAAATCAGTCTCACTAGAAACATTTATTGCCATGATAATACACACACAAATGAGCCCATATTTCAAACATCATATACAATTCATTTATCTACCTAGTACACCAATTTTTTAAAAAGATATGTACAGTATTAATCGAGGTATAGCATATTGATTATATGGCCGTTTTCAGGTAGTGGCTACCCTTAACATGTAAATTGCTTATTGTCATCTGTGACTTGTCTTTCATAAAGATATAATACACTGAATGTTAGGCCAAGATTGGATGAGCAGTTGTTATTTAGATATGACAGTTAATAACAATATGACATTTCACAAGGAGTGTGACCACTTAATAAGAGTTGTTTTTATTAAAATCACAGACTTTATTTTAATTGTTAGATTTTGAAAGTTTGTGCAAACTTGTAGTATCAATTTGCGATTTTTTGCGGAATTACAACTGGTGCCAGTAAATTTTTTTTTAGTAATTTGTCCAAAGATTCCATGAAAAGCTAATACATTTTCACAAACAACAGGCCTTGACATTAAGGTTTTGAATCCACTGGCCCAGGGGGCCAGTAGATTGGAAAAGTTAGTGGCCCGCCTGTAAAAGTTACTGGCCCTGATTTTGTGTTACCATAAAAAAATAAGCTGATACTGAGGAGCAAAACAATATTAGTCTTTTTTATAATTTTACCAACAAAGTTGTTAGAAGTTACTATACACATATTGATTGTTCAAAGTGAGATGTCCAAAGCTAACAATATTGTAATATTATTCAAGTGTGTACTCAGATGCATATATGCAGTATTTGCCTTGTTTACATAAAGTGTGGCCAGTGACAGTGTGACGACAGCTAGTCAATCGGTAGATGAGTTGACGCTGCTTTCATGTACAGGTCAATCAAGGCATTACGACTATTTCACGGTTCATTCGCTAGGTGGCACCACCCAAAATATATGGCCTTCACCTTGCGTTACATTTGAATTCTGTCACTTTAGCCACTAGTTAAATTTGGATTTAAGCTGTATTCCTTTCATATATCTAGATAAGAAAAAGCGTGCATTATTCTAAAGTCGAGGCAGCTTCCAACCACAAAGTGTGTCCAAGGGACGGGCGGGACTTAAAAAATGGCGTCTCGTCATAAAAATCGGCTGCGCTGCCGGTGGTTAGAACATTTATTCGATGGCTTTGTACGCTGTCGTCCACATGATAAATGTTGGAATTTGGCCGCATTATTGATCTGAATTAGTATCTACGTTATGTTTATGTTTGTCCTATAACTGAGTCGAGTCTAAGAATTCTAGCGAACTGCATCTGATAACCGATGCGGTCGTGCCGTGACCGCCGCTTCGTCTCGGCGGCGTTCGAGAACCGGAAACCAGTGGCCCGTCGTGCCAGTAAAATATAAGAACTGCTGGTCCGACAGCTTCAAAAAAGGCGCCGGGCCAGTGTTAATGTCGATGCCTGAACAAGCTGGCTTGTAATGCTGAATATTATGTAGGTTTGATTTTTTTGCGAAATGACTAAAATGAGATGGAAATTTGTAATTGCAGTTTTATTGTTGTAAAATGTTTGTATGTTTTGTAGGATGAGTCACGACTGAAGACTGTTTGCGTGCAAGCTTCTCCAGTCAACTTCCAAGAATACAGCAAGAAGCTTATTGAAGACATTGAGAAGCTACTTGTAGGATGAGTCATGACTGAAGACTATTTGCGTGCAAGCTTCTCCAGTCAACTTCCAAGAATACATCAAGAAGCTTATTGAAGACATTGAGAAGCTACTTGTAGGATGAGTCATGACTGAAGACTATTTGCGTGCAAGCTTCTCCAGTCAACTTCCAAGAATACATCAAGAAGCTTATTGAAGACATTGAGAAGCTACTTGTAGGATGAGTCATGACTGAAGACTATTTGCGTGCAAGCTTCTCCAGTCAACTTCCAAGAATACATCAAGAAGCTTATTGAAGACACTGAGATGCTGCTTGTACTCAGCAATGCGTGAAAGGGTGCCTCGGAAATGTGACATGCGAAGAGACGATAAATATATTACGATTTCTTGTCTGACTAAACTCAAAATAGTTCAGTGACAAGTTTATATAGTATAAATATGTTCAAAAATTGTTTTGATTTTGTGATCCTCGGAATAACACAAATATGTCAACTTTTCTATGCACGTTTTACATTACTAGTGCAGTAATGAGGATATAATTAAGTTTGATAAAACACTAGATATTTAAATATTATCGAGCCGTATTGAAAATGCTTATGCAGGGTCATTCAACACCACAGACTATTCAATAACATGTAATTCTAGGTCGTCTGCTGCTTCAAATGAAATTAAATGTGACACTGTAAAATACAGGCTGACTGTGTTGTTAATAGTTGTCAATGTCCCTCTTTAGAAATATGCTCTCGCAGAAACAAAACATACCAAAAAAGTGTTGACTGTATTAAAAATAATCGGCAATTCATCGTAGCGAGGATGATCTTTCCATGGATTGTCTGTGTCATTTGATGTGTCCTCGCAGATGGCTTGTCAATCCAATCTGCTCGGCACAGCTTCCCACAGTGCGAACATGTATAACGAGAATATAGAGAAGGTGCATCATGTAGATTGTCCATGGTTCAAATCTTCCTAACCTTACGCTTTTTGGCTAAGGTTGTTTTCTGTTGGCTTTTAATGACTGCCATATCTCAGAAACCGTTCAGCAATTTTTTCTTTAATTGTGCGTTGACATCTTAAGATCGTACTGCCACTATGCACGAGAAATCTGGTTTTGATTGAATCATTCTAACGGCCCCCAGGGCCCCCCAAACTGGTAATTTTTTACATTTTGCCTATTTAAAAAAAAAATTCAGTCACTTTTTCACTGATTTTGCCTACACAGTTAATGTGATAGTGCCAATATACACAATAAATCTATAATTGATTCAACAGAAAATGTGTGCACATTTTCTTAACCTATATATATAAAGTAGATTTGTATACCTCCAAAACCAGCAGACTGTAGCCATAATATAATATGTCCACTTGATAGTTGTGTGTCATAATGTTCATAGATCTATGTACATGTTTTATGTATTGAAAAAAATGTGCGAATATGTTTAATTATAATTAAGACTGTTGATCGTTGTATGTGCTCCATGCCTCAAAAGAATCCTGAGCTATTTTAAACCAATAAACTCTTGAAAACAGCCTTTGGGTGCGGGACGTGCCATCTGATGGGCGACAAAGGGTCCCCAGCGCAAACTATGAACGAAGCGCTGCTAGTGGCAAACCAAAGAACTAATGAACGGCATAGTGATATTTGCGAGTTCCAGAGAACAATAACATTATAATACTGTACATTCTATTCTATAGAGATTAACAAATTCTTTCCATGTTGTGCTGAGTATTGAATACAGTGCATAATGCATTATTTACTTGGTATCTCAGTAGATCTTTTTCTGGACGAACTATTTTATCTAGTGCAATCTCAAAACTGTATTTCGCAGCCTGGATCTACTGTAAGCCCCATTTTATCAAAAATATTTTATTTCTGGGTGTATCTTCACTGGCATGCATATATGTATCTACGAAACATGTCAACATTAATTTAAATTAAATTTAAAAAAAAATTAAGTTAATTTAAATTAGTTATTCTTAGGCCACAGAAAAGTAATTCCCGGTTTCTCATCAATGCATATATTAAAAAATATGTGCCACAACATTTTATTTTCTATTATAATTATTCCTCTAAATGCGAGACGTGGTGAAATAAGTGAACAGTAAACGTGTCAACATTTTACTTCCATCATAACCCTTAATGATCTGTAACTATGATTCACCAAAAACAATTTTGATTAATCATTACAAACTATAGTCCAAAGGTCTTCAGGGCTTCTTGGCCCATTTTTTCACACCATCGTCATCTTATTAAGAGTTATTTTATGGTGTCTTACATAGATTTATTTTCAAATATGTTGTGAGACTTTTGCAGATCAGTAATTTGGTGAATGCAAAAACCACAGCAAGGGCGCGATGATGATCAAAACTGAGATTTGTGTTTCTCAACTCGTAATTGTGAACATTACCTTTCTGTGACGGTATGACTCGGATTTCTCCTACTTGGATACATTATGGTGACAAGATTGTCCTGTGTGCTGTTTGCCTGTATGTTATCATCACAACGTAAATAAAGAGTAAAGTCATACAATGTTGGTTTTAATTATCTTGATTAGCGTTTAATATTAACATTATGACGTTACAGTGTTGCCTTTATGAAAGATACTTGGTTTGTTGAGAGAGAACTCGAACACTATTGTGTCACGTAATCATGCTGCACATAAAAAATTCAGTTTGCAATGACAAGTACATTTTTCATCAAAGTTATTTGTACATTTTTTTTGTAAATTTTCAAATGTACATTTGTCAAATTTAAAAAGTATTAAAACTTTTGTTATAGGCACTTGAACCTCAAGTTGTAATCTTTCAAACCAAGTTGAAACTTAATTAAATTATTGCAGGCATCTTACTTTTATCTACCGTTCCTTTGTGTTAAAGGACGTTTTTATATTGTTCCTTTCCTTAAAATGCCGTTATATTCCATTATTTACTAATGGCAAGAATTTGTTAATAGGATAGTACGGGTACTCACGGAATACGCAGAACTCCGTTATTTCCACCAGACAAATTGCAGTGTGTTGTGAAATTATGACCAAGGAAATACTACATCGTGAAACTTCGATGCCTAGACCATTAAGAAAACTGTCCGTCATGTTCCTATCAAATCAGAAGAGATGTCGACTCTGATGAATGAAAGCAGTGCGATATGGAGGATGTTCAGAGGGTCAATACCAAACTCGTTCAACACCATCAGTTTACAGAAGATGTAAATTGACATTATCAGCATTACAAGGGACGATCAAGCCACTACACGTTTTGCGTGGTCAGAACGATCACGATTCTCACAATCGTCAAGATCGTCTCTCTTTAACGTGGAAGATGAAGAGATCACATTCACTCACTCTGATGGTATTTCATCCCGGATGAGGCGTGATGCTAATGCCCCAAAGAAGCTTGCCACACCGTTTATAATAATGGATGTGTTCACGGGAACTGAAGGAAAATATGGAAACACTGACTTACAGGTGGGGTGCGGTGGTGTAGCGTTAGAGCACTGAAACGTCGATCGATGCAAGTGTGTAACCGGTCATGGACTCGGAATTGTTGTCTTTAACCCACCGGTTCTTGCTACCCAAGAACGGAGTTACTTTCCTGTCAAGCGTGTGATAAACGCCGAGCAGGCAGTGTATATGTCAGCAGTATCGTCGCCGTCTCCACACAAGAGTCTACATCAATAACAGGAATAACTTGCATACCTTTCATACCTTTTATCGTTGGCAACCAAAGACTGCACCAAGTGATGTGTCATATAGTCGTGACAATGGTGAATATCCTTATGCTTGAGCCATCCACAACTCCACTGTCTCTGGAGGGGAAATGTTTGGAGGTAAAATGAACTCGACACCAAAGGCAGAACTGATCAGTGTCTCGATGGCTGCACTTCATACACTTTGGAACTCGCAAAATATGAGATGAATAAACTGCTCAGTTTTCATGCACTAAAAGCTTGTGATATGCAATCAGCCTGTAGTGATCATGCGCACAAGCAGTGCTTAAAATATTCCAGAACCGACCACTACTTGTCATGGGAATTGGTCATGATAGAGAACTTGCACTGGCTGGACAGTTTATGTGTCACTTGTGTAGCACACGCGAGTAGCAAACCGTCGATCCTGTCAGGATCTAACTCTGCGTCTGGAGATAGTATACCCCCTATCCGATATGCCCCGGAACGTCATATTGCACATGCTAACCACCAGGCAAAATTTGTATTACAACCAAAGGAGAAATATATCGATTTCATATCTAGCATCGACACCTATCCCTAGTAGAAGATATCTATTTGCCAGAGAGCTGTCTGGACACGAATATACTCTCAGGGTCGAAAGGCGAAAGCTGCAAATACATTAACAGTGCCAATTCCAATCATGTGCTAAACCTGCAAGACATTTCATGCGATCATTGGCCTTATCGGCCACATGCGAACACAGCGCAAAAAGAAATGATCAAACTTGATATGTAACTATCACGTGTAGGCCCGTAGCCAGGGGTTTACGGGGTTCACGTGAACCCACTTTTTGTGAACCCCCGTTTCTAAAAAAATTTAAAGCCCCTTCAAATTTAATCTTTAAGATGTGAACCCGTAATTAATTGTTTATGTTAAGATTATTCCCTGTTTCTCAAAAGCGTGAACTCCTAAAACATGCTGGATGTTGTTCAAACATTACCCAGCATGCCAGGGCAGCCTGGTTGGTACAGATGTTAAAGGAATAACACATACACAAGAAGCTAACGTTACTCTAAATGTACATGACTCCAAACTGTAGTCAATCAGAGATGACTGGTGCAGACAAAACAGACAAGAGTTATACTAAAGGATTTATGTCAGTGACTCAATTTTTTATCGACATTTCACTGCAATGGTTCTCATGAGTATCATGTTAAATGCTTGTGGGTGAAACGGGTGACAATGATTTAACACTGATTAAAGAACAAACACGAGCACATATACAGTGTATTGGGCCATATACAAATAATTCTTGGCTTATCGTCAGAACTGTGTTAAAATGTAAGTGATGGGTGCTGTTTTAGTATGCTGCTTGAGCTAACTAACGAGTATCAAAGGGCTATTCTCAGCAGTCAAAATAGATTAAGATGTGTAACGAGTGTATTTCGTACAAGTGACACACCTGTAGAGGAATTCATCTAGCTTGACACAAATAAGTTTATTTGAACAATAACAAATACAGTTTAACGGCACCTATTTTAAATTGGGCGTGCTGGTGAGAAACCGTGAATTATGTGGCTTTAGTTATGGTTAACGAAATCCTGTTGTTGCTGGTTGCATAGTTATATATCTCAGAAAGGGGGCCTAATCTCGGCAAGAAAGGGTGAAGAAGCTTTATATTCTCAATTATTACGTTCGTTTTGTTTGTTAGCTGCCAAATACAGATAACGTTTTCTGCGGTCAGTGTTGCCTAGAGGTTACGGTACTCGATTGTTTGATACCTATACTTTTATTCAAATTCCACAAGAGGAAATGTTTTCTAATCTTCTATTTATGGTACGCATTTAATAAATATTTATTAAATTACTAACTTAATTATGTTATTGATAAATTGTGGAAATTTTGCGCTGCAGATCAGTTACATGTATAATTTATTAATTGACTGAAAGCCACATTGTTAATGTCACCAAATTGTAACACTAAGTGTTTCCTCTAACAAAACGTGGACACACCCACACTCCTCGGTGCCTCGTTTATGATATTATTATGTGTATATTATTCAAAACTACACAAATGGTGAAGTGTTTCTAGTAAATAATTTAGTTGTGTTAATAATATAATATAATTGCCTGTTGGTTTTTATGAATAAAATTGGGTATAAATTATATTTAATCAGCAACAAAATGGAAGAATTTTCAACAGACCACATATGTGAATCCCACTCCCCCACCCCCGGGACAGCCTCGCTAATGGCCTGCTGGTGATGTTAATGTGGTGTTTAAATATAAGATGAAACCACACATTCACGAACTTCACATCCCACTTTCTTGTCGTTTCATCTAGAAACTCGACCCCCTGCATTATGTGGTTGAACTCCCACGTGAACATGCGGCGCCCTCTGCACTGTGAAAAATATAACCCACGCGACCGTGTGGCGCCCCCTGGAGTCTGTATTGGGAAAATGTGAACCCCCTGTTGTGAAAAGCCGGCTACCGGCCTGGCGTGAAATGAGATGTCATGGCCTTCATCGATCCAATGGACAAGAAAAGAGATATTATATCAATAGGATTCTGAAAAGACGCCAATTAACATAGAATTATTGGGTGGCATACGCTACAAACACATTTCGAGAAAAAACCTTTTATGTTAGATTATTCCATACGTTTATTGTTAAATTCAAAGTTGATCACCCGATAACACGGCTAATACGTAAGCAAATAATGAAACTTTGATTTTATTTAAATAATTGCTCCTGTAGATTTCAAAAAATATATATATATATTTTGACCCAAGTTTGAGTTTGTGACATTCAAAATGACCTTTAAATTCAAAATCGACGGTGGCATCCACCCACATTTTTTCTCATCCCTTGAGTAATCTGTCTAGCACGAATTCTTGATATTAAAAAAATGCCGCTGAAAGTATAAAATGACATGTTTGCTAGTCTAATATAAGTGATTCGAGGAGGTTCGTGTGAAAGAGAATTCCATGATGAAACTGTTGAGGAGTCGGTTAGCAGGGGCTGGAAGTGTTGAACGAATGAAAAAAGGACAGGTAACGAGGAGGGTGGATGCGCTTAGAGTGAAGGTTATAAGGAAAAGTGGGATATCGCGAGTGGGATGGATGTAGGCCTACACTGTACAGTGAAGAGAAAGTTCGCGGCAACGGGGATGTGGGGCGACAAATGGGGAGCGTATGGAGTCAGGTTATTAACGATTCTGGCCTGTGGCTGGACTGTCTATTACATTTGTTATATTTATATCCTGTGCCACAAAACACCAGGCGCGAGTTGGCACAGACGTATGGACACCTACCGGCTTTCACAATACATTACAAATGCACCACACCTGGCGTTTCAATGTATAGTTTAAACGGGTCTTGCTCGCGCAAGTCGCGCAATGCATAGCATTCTTCACCCGGCAAAAGAACTAGTTTAGGTGTTATGAAATATTTGATTATTGCCTGCGAGGATCCTAACGTGTCTGCGTCACATATTCAACTTTATGTTTAAGAAGGTCAACAACATTCGTCGTGTTTCCTTTCCTCACAGCCGAGTCTTTCACTCCGGTTTTTGTGCCGACAGTAATAAACGTAACTCGACAATTTCACAGCAAGACGTACGTCAAGGAACACGATAAAAAGCACCTCGTTTTGCGACATTTATGTAAATATAATTTTACGCCTATTTTGGTTCAAGACTAGTGTAAACAAATCAATCCGTTTCGCACGATGATTCAACCGCGCTACAGCAGCTGCAAATTACCACAAAACGAGTTCGCTCAGGTTTCCTTGTCGTATTTGTCTAGTTAGGGTCAAAAACAATGCACACATTTACAATCGTCGTGTGGTGTTTCATCATATGCCGTCATATGGTGGATATCCTACCAAATAGTTGTCTTATCACTTGCAAATGTAAGTTACTTACGAACGATTACATACGAGATTGGAATACATGATACTGGCGTGAAATGCGCGCCAACGAGTCAGTTCGCTAACTGCAGCAATCGGTTTGTCAAGTTGCGCCGTCGATGTAATACATGTGAGGGGCGGAGAGATATGCAAGGAGATGGATGGTGGGAACCAGAGGATAAGAAGGGATGGGGGCGGGTGGGTTGGTGGGTGGGAGTCACGGCGGGAAAGAGGGTTGGGGGAGTGGGTGAAAAGTTAGGGAAGGAGCAGTAGATGAGGAGAGAGGAGCGAACAGAAGGAAAGTAAGCCATATGGTTATCGACAGTTTGGAAAGAAGGGTCGAGGAAACTACATAAACCTCGTGTCAAAAAAGCAATACACAAGTAAATGTGCTTGCGTGCTTTGCTTGTTCGTGTCATTTCTATGCACGCACGTTTACCTCTATACCTTGCTGATAAATTAGATACCAACGATTATAAATAAGTCGTTAACACAAACAAGCCCAACACCTGTAGAATGGTAGTTACGTTTTTGTTATGTTTAACTTTCTTCTTGTATAGACAACCATACTCTGACACGCGATAAAACCTTTATTAGTCTCAAGCTTTGGAATATGTATTTTGTTCGTGTGTGCTTATAAATTAGCTCGTAGCCGTTCTAAGACACGTGACGTTCCTATGTGGTAAGTGTGCACGCTAGATAGCAATTTACTTTAGGTGCGGCGTGACCGCCAGTACTTTTGTACCATCCTGCACCAGGCGCGTTGGTTGAAAAACCCAGCAACAAATATTACTTGTTATGTATTCCCCATTTAATAACAAACACCCCGCTGCTGTTGCTCACGTAAACATTCTGATAAATTTCGCTATAAAACTCAAGGTGAGGGTATATTCAGCGGCAGTTCAGTTCGGTACTGTCACTGTCGAAGACGCCACGTCAACGTAAGTACATTTTGCAGACCAGATGGGCCAACTATGTACTTGAAGTTGATTGCGTACTTATTATTGCATATGATTTGTTTCCAGTGGTGAATATTTGTAGTTGGTGTTCACCTTTTTTGCACCAAACGTAGCAACTTGTATGCTTCGAACGAACTGGGGAACGAACTGGTCCTCCCAGGGATCGGTCCTGCTATACTAAACAGATACACATATGTGCATCAACATTAAGCCAAAGACAATATCAGATTATAATAAAAAATTTGTAATTACTATCAACAGATTCTGGAAACCTCCGCCAGATGTGGAAATCCACCAATGCTATATGCTTAATCGGAAGAAAAATCTATAGTATTGCTTGATACCTATTAATTTGATGCATTTCGCAGCAGAGTATGTTTTCAAATTTCTTCACGGATAAGATTTCTCACGTTCGATCACGTTTTGTCCTTAACGATGACGATGGTGATTTTACTGAAAAAGCGCTTTTTGGTAATGCACTACAATGTTTTTACACATGAAAATACTATTGAAGTTCATATAAACGAGTCGAAACAAAGCCTACGATCTTGACTCTTTTCTAACATTTCTTTAAAAGTGGCATCGATCAATTGATTTGTCCTATTACATATATTATAAATATGTCGATACAGGATGGTGTTGTTCCACATTATTTCAAACAAGCTCTTGTCAATCCACTTATAACGAAACAGAATATGTGCAACAATTAAAACAAATATCGTCCTATTTTTAGTCTCAGTTTTTTGTCGAATGTATTGGAAAAAATGGTAGCAATTCGCCTTAATGAACACCTTTATACACAACACTTATCAAATTATATATAATCTGGATATAAACGATATAATTATAATTCAAATCAGACGGCTCTTCTTAAAATGCACAATGACATAATATTCAACATGGATTATGGCGCAAAGTGACTGCTCTCACCTTATTAAATCTTTCAGGTGCTCTTCAGTTGGTTAATTCATATTTTGTCAGATCAATATCAAATCATTAACATATCTGGCTCACTATCATGCCAAGAACATTTTCCATTTGGAGTCTCACATATATCCGTCATTGGTCATGTCCTATTTAGCTTATAGACGCTACATCCTTTATATAATACCTCCTGTTTGGTTCGTTACCTGCTTCTTAAGATATCCCCAGAAACTTTAGATCATATGTCTCACTACAACGTGCTGCTCACAAGATTATTCTTAACTTTGGTAAACGTACTTTCTCTATATAGCTGCACCAAGAATCTGGAATCAACTCCCCATCATTTAAAAACCATCTGAAACAATAGCCACCTTTCGTAGGCAGCTTAAGAATATTTGTTTGGAATATAATTCATTTCCACCTTAAAACTTCGGCAGTTCCTTGCTCTGATGTTCACGATTTTCCCTTACGATTCTTGTGTGATATAGGCGCTATATAAGTTTATTATTGTCATCGTTATCATTATTATTATGAATGTATTTGACATGCTGAGACATATACATGTCAGGAACAAAAACATTGTGAATGCATGTTATGCCACGTATACCTAGCCTAATCCACATTTCACCATTTATTATAATAATTTCTTTACGTTCTGAACAAAACAGCAATAACATTATATTGATTAAACTTAAACCGATATTAAACGAATATGTATTTTAAGATACTTTGCGAATGTATATTAATTTTTTTCAAGTGTATTTTCTTATTGTATTTGTACTGAATAATCTGTTTTTAACATTTTAAAATAGAGCATAGCTGCATTCATATTTTAAATAATTTAATGCAATGATTTGTTATATAACCAAGAGAAAGGTACATCACCATAACTCTGCTTTTAAGATATAATTTGGTCAGCAGATTTTTTTCACAAAATATATTTGCAAACTCAAGAAAGGCATAACAACTGTCTTCTTCTGCAAAAAATATAGCCGCCAGGACATTCGACTTTTTTTAAATTATAAATAGTTTTATTCTTACCGAAGTTCATTTTAATTAAATTTAGTATATGATTTGGGTAATTTAGAATTGCATTTATACAGAGTTTGTTTTATTTTTCCAACAGAAGACCGCCACGATGAGTCGAATACTGGCGGCCTTAGCGCTTTGCCTGCTCGGGATGTTGGCTGTGTCGTCTGGTTTGCAGAAGCCAAGGAGGCCAGGAAGGCCTGGAGGGCCAGGAAGGCCTGGAGGGCCAGGAGGGCCAGGAGGGCCAGGAGGGCCAGGAGGGCCAGGAGGGCCAAGAGGGCCAGGAGGGCCAGGAGGGCCAGGAGGGCCAGGAGGGCCAGGAGGGCCAGGAGGAATTATGCCTATATCCCCTCATGGTGAGTGTCCGTACTAGGGCAATGTATTCGTCGACTCAATAGTCTCTTTTGTTTTCGTCCTTGTACCAACTATTAACCAAGTAGGTAACTATGATGTAACTTTTCGCCTCTGTTACTTTTCATTCATATGAAAAATGACATGTAAATATATGGACATTGTGAACCGCGGTCTAGCATAATTACAGTGAAACCAGTTAGTTGACCATGTAGTAAAATAAACCACTATGAATACGCGGCTTGATACGTATAATACCAAGAATAGACAAGCGAGCGAGAAATGAACAACTGTCAAACACGTTCCAAAAACGCTTTTTTGAACGATTACTAGTACCATTAATGTTCATCGGATCCCAACAATCTTGATATGGTTTGAAAGTTTAAGCTTTCTGCTATTCAAATATAATATAAATGGTTTCCTGATAATCATTCCTAAAACTAACTAAAAACGGACCTACAGCCATGCCTTTGCGGTGTCTTAGACACTGCGAACGACGTTGGTTCGTCGACATAGTTCATTAATCTACCGATTGAGGCACCACTATCTTGTTTCATGATTAAGCTCCACCCGCTTTCAACCAACCAACGCAACGAATGTTGACCCGTTGGTTAATTGGCGTACGTTATTGCGATGTCATGCCGACGTAGAGATATATCGGTTTCGCTGCGATCGAAGCACATCTGTTTCGCCGCGGTTTAAAAGTGGGTGGCGTTTATAACTTGAAATCAAGAAATGGTGAAGTGCGCATGTCTGAACCTATGCAAATGAGAAAAACAGCGCCATAATCGGAAGATTAGTACCCGCCGTCAACATCGTTCGGAACCGTACAGAACACCGAACACGGCATGATTATAGATCCGTTTTTTAGGTGTTCTTTGAACGATTACCGGGAAATCTAGATGGCGCTAGAATAACAACAAGTGCATCCTTTCAAATGATACCAAGATCGTCGGAACAGGACTAGCCGTGGGGGTGCTAGCGACCTTAGAATTACATGTTTTGGACGTGCTCCGAGTTATTCATTTTCGCTCGACTATCTATTTTTGATAATACGCACTCATTTCCCGTGTACAACGCGGACTCGTAGTTTTGGGAAGAAGAGAGGCGGCTGTTTCCCCTTTTAATACGGATTTGCCGCTAATGTAAAAGTCATGATAAAATAAACCTACATTACACATTTCAGGTCCAAGATGTGGATTCTGCTACGGGAAAATGTGGGTTTCAATACAACTGCCGTGTTACCGATGGAGGAGGTACTGCGTGAAATGGACATGGGTCGGTTGGCACACAAGAAGGCGAATTTGCGTGTAAGTGTCGCCACGAAGTATGTCTTAGTAACTTATTCTAATAATATTCTATATTCTAACAAGCGCACTGTATTAGTCCACAGGTTTATGAAACAAAAATGAGGTTTGTGAAAAATTTGGGTAGAATCTTGGCAACAGTGTTTAAAAATATCAAAATATTGTTGTAATTTTTCTGATGAATGTTTAGTAGGGCGTTTCGGCTATTTTTAAGGAAGGTATGAAATAGTTAATTTAAAATAACCATTTAATATTGAAAAAAATTAATGTTATTCCAAGTTTTATCTAATCATTGTTGTTAACAGGAAACAGAACGTTACAGTTTTTACCGTGAGGTTTTAATATGATTTTGAGCAATTGTAACGAAAAATAAGAATTTATTCATTAAAAAAAAATATATATATATCAACATAATGATGTATGACCATTGGCCATCTTCACATAGTGCAGTAGGCTGGTTATGTTACATTAGATGCATGCGCAGTCAATGTGGTAGTGTGATATTTACAATAATAATTTATTGTAAGTATTTACGCAGAATTTCCATAATCCCCGACTGTGCGCTTGGACGTTGTGAGTGAATTGTAATAACAAAATATGCTTCTCCTGAGTAAGGAGTCACTTATGTTTTCTTTTAATTATCAATTAAAATACAAACATTAAATTTATCAATAATATAATGGTGTGTGATTATTGAAAATTACCGCACGATACACTGTGGTAAGTAAACACACATTAGATGCACGTGCAATAATTTGGAAGCGATGTTGTAAGCTGTCTTGTAACTTTATTCCGACTGTGTCGCACCGGTATGAGCTGACTGTCAACCAGCTTATGTAAAATACGGTGGGAGATGTGGGTAAACAAAGCTGCCTTCACTGCAGTGTCTGTTCAATCTTCAATGTCTTCTCCTAACAGAGTCTGCGAGTCGCTCGTGTGTTGCAACACCTCTGTTCGTCGCCTTCACAGTGACACAGCTGAGTGCAAACAAGGTTGTTTCGTTTGCACGAGCACCTTCGGGCACATCTCTTCTAATTTATAGGCAATCCAAATTGCAGCGGGTTAGGATATTCTGGATGCAGGATAAGATTCTGAGACCAGATACGTGCCTGCACATGAGCATGTACGATTGGGGGTTTCCGTGGGTAGAAGAGTGTGCAAGGGCATTCTTCACAACCTTTATACACTTCGGTAGACGGTCCCTGTTCTACATCAAGGCTAGATGTAGCATTGATTATTGCAGGGCTAGAAGCTAGAAAGGCTGTGAAACATATTTTTCTTCCCCTTTCCCTGTATATATGTCCTGTCGTGTCGCATCCAGTAAGAACGTGCCAGTTGATCAACGCGGCTGCTTTCTTTGGACGAAGTCCATCATTGATAGGCTGGAGCTTGACTTTGTGGTGACACTCGCCAAAATTGAAATACTCTGCACAGAGCCAAGAGTAGATCACAATTATGTGTCTTCTGAATATACTGACTCGAAATCCAGCGTCGAGCGGTGCAGATGCATGTCTGCAGGAATCAGATTTTGCACAGTTGAACATTCGATTTGCATCAAGAGACACGAAGATGTTCCTAGCAAACATCCACTGATTTGTGTACTTTGCTCAGCAGATCATGGACACCTCTGTCACGTCTGTAGTGTCGTGAACTTGATGACTGCAACACGGGGCAGTGCCTTAACAAACTAAAAATGCTGTTTGACTACAGACGCAAGTTTACACAAAACGGCAGGCACTGTCGTGATTCTGACGGTGTAGAGTCAGCAACCCTCGACCATCGAGTCCAAATATTACATGCTCATATATGTGCTCCTCTTTGCTCTGAGCAGTGTTACAAATTGGCAGCAATGCAGTACTGGTCATGGGTACTTAGTCTGGAGGAAGTAGCCACTTTTATAGAATGGCATGCTATTGTTGGATTTGACACAACACAACCTGTATACAGAGAAAGGTGAAGGAAAGTTGTTTTCTAGCTTCAAGTCCTGCAATACCCAGTGCGACGACTTGCCTCGGTGTAGGACAAGTGCTACTATTGCACAGATACGTACAACTGTGAAATGGACGAGAAAAGATTCCCGAACATACGACCGACTGTATTCAGAGAAGATATTGAGGAAAATAGAAGTGACTATTGCACACTGATGAGAAGTCTGGCCTGTTATTGCAATTCGCCCACAGCGCTGCAAAGCAATCGGGGATTATGCAACCTCTGGGTAAACACTTACAACACAGTTAATATCACAGCGCCACATTTACTGCACATGCATCTAATGTTACATATCCATCGCACTATATTGTGTGAAAATGATCAATGGTCACATACCATTATTATGTTGATATTGTTTCTACATTTAATTTTTAATGGATAATTTCTTATTTTTCGTAAAGATTGCTCAAAACCATATTAAAACCTTTAGCATCTCTGGCATCATATTTTAATATGAAATTGCTAGTTTTAATTAACTATTTCATATTTTCTCTAAAATAGCCGAAAACCATACTAAAACCTCACAGAAAACAGAAACAACCGTTTTCATGTTCACAACAATAACTAGCTAATTTCAAGCAGTATTGCCAAGATTCTATGCAACATTTTGGGTTTGTTAGGCTGGTGTACTATTGACACGATTTAACAAGATTGCCATTCTAAGCTGAACACCCAGATGGACAAGGAAGCCTTTCAACGGACGTTATTGTGTGTGTGTCACGCGCGCGTATGTGTGAGTGTGTGTGCGCGTGCGTGTGTGCATGCGTCCGGTCGTCTGTACGTGTGCGTGCGTGTGTCAACTCTTCTCTTGCGCACTGTGTGCTACAGCGCTAAGCCAACGTAACTAATCGCTGTTTTGTTGCCAGGCGCTGGATGTGGTACATTGAGGCGTACTGCTGCAGCCGAGGAATACTGTTCTACTACTACTACACCCCGTATTACAGAAGGATGTATCCCGGCATGTATTTGTGCTACAAAAGATGTAAGTGTATACCTACTATCGCTGCCTGTTTTACTGATGAATACTTAGGACCTATGGTAGAGACGTTTGACGAAACATTCGGCAAACACGTTGTCCTTGTCGAGAGAAGTGTGTGTGTGGGGGGGGGGGGGGGGTGCGTGCGTGCGTGTGTGTATGTGTACATACCTGTATAGTGTGTGTTTATGTTTGTGTGTGAGTGTCTGTGTGTGTGAGTGTGTGCGTGCGTGCGTGCGTGCGTGCGTGCGTATGTATGTATGTATGTATGCATGTATGTCTGTGTGTATGTATGTATGTATGCATGTATGTCTGTGTGTATGTATGTATGTATGTATGTATGTATGTATGTATGTATGTGTGTGTGTGTGTGTGTGTGTGTGTGCGTGCGTATGTATGTATGCATGTATGTATGTATGTATGTATGTATGTATGTGTGTATGTATGTATGTATGTATGTATGTATGTATGTATGTATGTATGTATGTATGCATGCGTATGTGCGTGTGTGCGTGTGTGCGTGTGTGCGTGCGTATGTATGCATGCATATATACTATATTATTAGTGGCATTGGTTATATTACGTGCTACCTGGTGATGTGACGAAGCATCAGCCGAACAAAACCATTGAGTTATTTTGTAATACCAGCCGCACATCATAACACCCTTGTTCAGAAATGAATGATTTGATTGGTAGATTATGTCGGATGTGGCGGCTTCGTCCGCGGTGGATCCAGCGCTCGAGCGTGCCAATACAAGTATGTTGATAAATCTGTTGTCATCAACTATTATAATGCCTCTACTAGACATCGGTTGGACTTAAATCATTACAATGTGTGATAATAGACAGCGTTTGAAGCAGCCAGCAAATTAAACAAATTAATGAGTCCACTGATGGTAAGTTTTAATATAAATTATTATTATAAGATGCGTAGTTTGGCCAGTTTGAAAATGCCTAAAAACGCATTAAGTAGAAACAGGGGGTTGAAACAAATCGCCGGTACCCCGTTTGGATACGCAATCCGCTTTATATGCGAAAATACCTCTAATCTTTAGTTTCACTTATTTATTACTGACATTCGGAATTTATTCATCAGGACCTCAAGTTTACTGCACATTGTTTTTTCAAATATATAAAAGCTGTCTAAGGAATCTTTCCAATATTGGTCATAATTAGCTTACGCCCTCACGTAATAATAGAAAAGTCCCATAGAAAAGCATAGCATTTCAAAACAGGTAAGAAAACAACATACATGTGATCAAAATGACTGAATTTATTAGGCAGTAGACTTTTCCTGCGTCGTCTCCTTTGATCACTGCATAGTCGTCCCGCGCATATGTGCGATCGGTCGTTCACCACAATCACAACTGCACATCGTTTATAACCCACCTATAGGCAAGAACAATAAATGACTACTAAAAAAACAAAATATTTATATACATAGACAACATTATTCATTACGTTGAAGACGTATGCATGCGGTCGTTTATGCGTTTCGTATAAGACTTTACGCAGTGGTTCATATCAATGCGAGTCTGATCTGCTGAAGCTGTTCATATAAGACTTGATGCAGTGGTTCATACCAGTGCGAGTCTGATCTGCTGAAGCTGTTCATATAAGACTTGATGCAGTGGTTCATACTAATGTGAGTCTGATCTGCTGAAGCTGTTCATCAAAGGACTCGAATGAGAAGAGAAAGAGGCGACTGGACCTCGGCGCCACGGAAGAGATGTACTTACATTAAACCAAAAAAGAATTATAATAGTATTAGTGTATAAATACGAACCGTATGTCGTGCTTAAATCCTAAAAACCCAGAGATCACAGATACGATAGTACGTAATATTCATCGAGTCGTCTGCCACTAATCCTACCTTCGACACATTAGCGCCCATAATATTACTGTGTGGGTTTGACTTACGTTTCTACTCTTTCAGCGGTTTGAAGATGTGCGGCCCGTCGTACAAGCTCAGCGGTTCCAAGTGTGTCAAGGTAAGACAGAGTTTAATGCTTAGACAATACTTTACACGCCCTAGTAAATACAACCAATATTCAATATTGGAAAATGTAGAAAAATTTGCTGAACTTTGGTGGTGATTATGAATACTAATTACTGCATACCAGCGTGAAACAATACTGTGAAAAGGACATACAAATTAAAGAACAAAACAATACAGAAGAACAGAAGAGAGCTGTATTAAAATTATTGAAGAACGTTATGGTTATGAGAAAAGCTTAAGAATGTGATTGTTACAAATAGATTAAGTGGAAATAAAATAGAAGTGTTAACCTACTGTGTGAATAAAACAAATTTGAGTTTTCTCTTTCACATAAACAATAGAAGTATAATAGTTATAATACTAGTGAAGGAACAGTGTAGATTATGTATAAGAGATTATTCATTTTCACTGAGGAGTATATATGTATATATATATATATGTATATATATATATATATATAAATATATATGTGTGTGTATATGTATATAATTATATATATGATATTTATATATATATATATATATATATTTATAAACAGGAGACAATTCGTTCTATTAGTATATATTATATACTCATAGAACGAATTGTCTCCTGTTTATAAATTGGTATGTTGAAAACATTCTCTGATATATTAAATATCTCACAATGCTACACAATATTTATACCTTCCAAAGATACCCTCTTTAGAGTGCATGTATATAATTAATACATGCGTTAATGAATTTGAATTATTTAACACTGACTCTTTGTTTGTCATTCTGAATGTGTTATTTAACGTTTATTTGTTCAGCGATTGTTTGTTAGAAGACCTTTGTATGATGTCAACTATGTACGATTTTATTTTATTTCGAACAAAGTTAATAATAAATGTTTCCGGATTTACGATGACTCATTATTGATGTTGTTGCAAGGACTTGCACTGGTCGTCTGCTCGTGGAATGAAGCACCCGGGATCTGCGGTTCAAGTGATGAAAAATCCAAGGGTACTGGCAGCGCACCTACCTGCGAACGTCAAGGACGGGATGACAGCTCCAGCTCCCGTGGGAGGGCTGGGAAAACCAGCGGCTGACAGCATCAAGTAATAATCCGTGGCGCCTACGGTGTATAATACAACATTGACGTCATGCTACTTCCGGCCTATTTCTTGTGGGACTACCAACTGGTGCATAATGCTGCGTTCTAATGGGCTCGCGTATATCGTGAATACGTCTTCGTAACGCCTACTTGACCCAGTTGCATAAATTTACCAGTCGTAAACTCGGACTGCTCGTGAACATTTGAGTTCGACAAGTCGTGGTTACGATATACAGGAGCCCACTGGATCACAGCCGAATACAACATTGACATAACGCTACTTCCGGTATATTTCTTGTGTGACGTGATGTTGTAAAAATAAAAAAAATTACCTAGTGGTTCTCGTTGTTTGATGTGGAACAAACTAGAGCGGAGTTGATGTATAAATGTATGCAATTATGTTGTTGATGGTTAGTGCGCAACATGATGAATATAATCACAATTTATTTTTTTATTCCTTTCGACAGAGTCTGTTACAGTTTTTTAGGCAGCAGTTATGAGATACATACAAATATCTATGGTTAATGTGAATAAATCTACTTTATGTATGGGTATCATTGTACATTTCGGAACAATATGACATGTTCTGTTATTATAATTAGTAAACTATATGGATGTTATGTCGTGATTTTTATAAAACAAAATAGTAAGCTTCCAGATATGGTCAACGTGTTATACTAGTCACAATACACGCACATGCACATGCACACGCACAAACAAACAAACACACACACACACACACACACACACACACACACACACACACACACACACACACACACACACACACACACCTATAAGTTGTTATAAAAGAGCAGATAGATATAACGTAACAACAAAGATACTAAATCATAAATGACTCATCACATAAGTGTGGGGATGGGTCGTTGTGTTTGACAGACAACGGGTAGGAGTCTGGAGTGCTATGTTCGTTGACCCGACGCCATGTCTACATGCCTCTTATCCAGACTGCCCCAATGCCACGACGACGGACTTTGACGGTTCGCTGCGCTCTCTTATGGTGTTTTCTCTTCCTAGCACAGATAGACGTTGTGATCCGCAAATGTCGCGTGATCTCTTCGATGATGGCAGGAAACGTTTACAACTGGTTGAATAAGCCAGACGGCGATATCGACTTGGCGCTCGAACGGAGGTGCGAATTTTACGAATTCGTCGTCACCACAGTCATCGTGGAAACCATCATCATTGTCGGCATCATCGGTAACAGCCTCGCTTTCGTTGTCTTCTGGAAGGACAGTATAAAGACGTCGGCGTCATTTCTCTTCCAGAGCCTGGCGCTCGTCGACTCATCCTTTCTGCTGCTCACAATTCCATTCTTCCCGATACCGTTATTAGTGTATTGCACCAGTTGGCTGAATGGTTACAGTAAGCTATCACCTTACGCATTCGTGCACATACTGCCTCCGGGGTTAATAACTCGGACAGTCAACCGTTACATCTCCGTGTGTTTCCCATTTAAGGCGTTGCGGTTGTGCACCGTTTCGGTGCTTCTATTCGCTGTCCTGTCTTAAAATCCACAATGACATTGTACGCAATATGGATAATAGCAAACTGACTGCTCTTACTTTACTAGATCTATCAGCTGCTTTTGATACAATAGATCACGACATTCTTTTACATCGCCTTAATAGACATATTGGTATATCTGGAAAGGCTCTGCAGTGGTTGAGTTCATATTTTTCAGACCGACACCAAAGCATTAACATATCTGGCACACTGTCTTGTCCAGAAAATCTTCCAGTTGGTGTCTCACAAGGGTCTGTCCTTGGCCCTGTTCTGTCTAGCGTATACACTACATCTCTTAGTCGAGTCATAACTAATCATAATATAAATCATCATGTATATGCTGATGACTCACATGTGTATATATCACTTTCATAAACTGATACACACACATCTATATCAACTTTAAATGACTTTCTCACTGACATCTTGCTATGGATGAAAGCAAGTAAATTGAAGCCAAATCCAGATAAAACTGATCTAATTATTACTGGCACAAAACAACAACGAAATAAGGTTGTTAACTACTTTCCAGTTAAATTTTTTGGTAATGATACATCACTATTCGATACTGTTCGTATTGTAGGTGTTATCTTTGACAGTGATTTCAGCTTTAAACATTTCTCAAGTATGTAAATCCTGTTTCTACCATATACGTGATTTCCGCCGAATTCGGCGTCATTTGTCTTTATCTACTGCTGAAACAATATCAGTATCTCTTATTAGCAGTCGCCTTGACTACTGCAATTCACTCCTAAACGATATTGCTAAAAAGGACTTAGCTGAATTCCATCGTGTACATAATTCTTTAGCACGTATAGTACTAAAAGCACCTCGTTTCTCACCATCTCTGTCCCTACTTAGACAGTTTCTTTGGCTTTCAGTTACATATCGAATACAATTCAAATTAGCCACTACCACATATCGTAACCTTTCTACGCAGCACTCATCCTATTTGTTTAGTCTCCTTCGTTTTTTGACCTCACCAGGAATCTCAGATCATCAGTTTCGCAACGATTTTTGTTCCGAAAGCCAAGCTTGATATCGGCAAAAGTGCTTTTTCTGTAGCTGCACCCAAAATCTGGAATCAGCTCACTATCGCTATAAAATCATCTGAAACTATAAATACCTTTCGTAAAAAACTGAAGACTTATTTATTTAAGTTTGCATTCCCACCCTAGCCTTCGGCGGTCCCTTGCTCCAATGACGACTCTTGCTTATACCTGTTAATAATTTTGCCCAACGATTCTTGTATGTTGCGCCTCTGCGCTCAGATTCCTGGGGATTTAGGCGCTATAGAAGTGTGTCATTATTATTATCATTATTTCAACATACCGAGGTTTGCCGAGCTAGGGCTAGAACCGCCTCACGTAATGTAACACAAGACAACGGCATGACGGACACGTCTGTCTTAAGCCGAACGAATCTCTTTTTGGATAGGCTTAGGCTATTTTCAGAGCAGCTCTGAAAATAAGCGTCAGTCTGGCCGTTATTTCCAGAACAGATCTCGACGTGTACACACGAGCATTAAAAAATATTTTCATTGTATATACGTGGACAGACTAATTATTTCAAGTAAATGCGACGCTTTTGAATAATTTCGTACGTGATTTTGACGGTCTTTATGGGGAAATTGAGAAGAGATTTATTTTCAGAGCAGCTCTGAAAATGAATAATAATAATTACTGTTATAAAAGAAGACATGAAACAACTTGATATATCATGTAATGAGCATTTCTGTTTTATTAAACTCAAGTAGTTAAGAAACTATGTAATTAATAAAACAAGCCTCATTAAAACTATATCACACACATCAAAAGACGAAGTACTTCCACAGCATAACCCCCCATGCAATGACATAGCATAACTGCAGTGAAACGTTAATTACATAATATATATATATGGCACGGTTCATAAATGACAATTGGCGTCCTATTAGAATACCTGTCTATATGCACATTAATTTGTTTCACCATTTAAAACCATGTTTCTTTATGCATATGTGTCTTACTCTCCCCATCTGCAAAAAATGTAGAAATTACACGAACAACGTTGCAGGCAATGGATCTGTCTGCATCGCATAGTTCTTACGTTTCTCATTGTTGTGTTTCACAACACACATATAATGTTACATGTCACAGCATATTTTTGGAATACACATATTGTTTTTTTAAACGAAACCTCATTTGTAATTAATTAATTTTTTTTAAAACTTTGCTACATGCTAAAACAAATGCCCAAAAGCAACAATGTATGTCATTATCTCTTTTGCAGATGCCTATTGCATCCACTACAATAAAACTGAACTGGCTTCCTTCTGATTTTTGCACAGGTGTAATGCCACCAGGTCAAACAATTATCACATTCTATCCAATTGTGCACTCCTTTTTAGGTATGCAAGTCGCACTTGCACAAGTCTCCTTTTGACTTTCTTCCCCGAACCGGCTAAGTACATAGTGCGTGTACTCTGTGGCTTGGGATTGACCCATGATGGCAGTAGGCAGGCCTTTTGTCAATGATTCAGCATTCTGCAATGAATTCAAACTCAATATTACATGCAATTTTGAATTTAATATATTAAATAAAATATAGAAAAAGATACGTAATGTTACTTTAAAAAATTAATAAAATATGATTTTAATACTTTCACTCTACATGTTCATAACATTGTTTAAGGCTACGCAAACATCTCTTTCTCACGCCATAGTGAAAACGACAAAAGGGTGGCGCCACCAGGTGGAACTTGTTTGTCGCTTCACTGTTTCAAGTGTGGCGTCCCCAAAATTTGCAATATCCGTTTTTTTAATGAATTTTATAATAAAAGTAGTGACGATTTCATCATATAAATGTACAATTGTTGGAAATTCTACATTTAAAAAATGTTTCGTCCCATACGTGTATTAATGTTTAACTAGAAGTCAGTTATATCCACTTAACAGTGATTTTTGTTTGTTAAAGGAACACTGCAGTACAGGAGGTAATTCTGTATGCTGTCACTGGTTTACAAAACAATTACTTGGACTTTTAATGTTATGTAAATAATGTCTGAATAGTAGTCTTTTTATTGTCATACTTTAATCATATTCATAAAGCTTACCATAAGGACAAATATCCCGCAGCTTGAAATGTCCGCCTGTGGTCTGCATGGCACTTTACATGTCTCCCAGTGTGCCAGTTCAGCCTCAACAGTCTCAGAGCGCTGCTTCATGTAGTCTCTTCAATGAGAAAGTATCATGCATGTTAGCATATGAAAATTATTTTAAAATTCTTGTTAAATATCAAATTAAAACTATTTTCTTTTTTTTTTACATAAAGAAGGCACTGTTTGAAGTGAGGTACTTATTTATACAACTCAATTGTAAATTATTAACAACTGCAAAACATTTTCACTGTTTTAAGGGGAGATGTAGCAACTACATAGGACATTTTATAAGGGGTAATTAATGCTTTGTGCCCTGTTCCTTTACAATACATCATTCTATGCAATATTGAATTTACATGTTGAGTTAAATTTGTTAGGCAAAAACGTATATTTTTCGTTACAAGTACTAATTTCACCCCATAACAATAACATATACAAAATATATAGTTTCTATATTCCGTAGAAAAGATCACATGAAACACATTTCCTGTTTGCCTGCCATGCCACGCACCGCCTGTATCCTCAGCGTTTTGACACTAGGCGTGTATTGGAAGGAGAAGAAGACATCAGTCAACATTTAATTGATATGGCTGGCATCATTATTTCTGAAAATGTGATGCTTCTAATTTGGAAAAACACGTTTTAGCAAATGTGTATGAACAGCTGTCAGAGTGGGTAATGTTATTTATTATAAGACAGAAGCACGCTTTACCCATTAAAATGAGTTATTTAGAGGTATCTAGATGTTACAAAAATATATTTATTAACAGTAAGGCCACAATAAAATTTAGTTGTGTTTCCGGTAACATTGATTTTTAAAATAGGGCAGGTTGGTAGGAAAAACATTTTATTTTGTTAAACATTTTATTGCGAAAAAATAGGGTAGGCGGACCTATTGTAATATTTCATTTTATTTATTATTTTTGTTAAACCATTTTAGCTAGCGCCATATATATGACGCCATCCAACGGAATGTGTTAGAACTACGAAACCCATATTATATCACTTTGAGCCAGTGTAACCTAGGCTGCTGTTACACCCTTCGAGTTTTGTGATCGAAACCGGAATCTGTACACTTATGCGTGTTCTAACGATGTGACAAGTATATTTAAGTAACACCATGTCTTCAATGCGCTTAGCGGACTACCAGACAACGATCACGAAACGGTTTATGTTAGCGCCTTCCGCCCGCGTCCCTGTTTACGTTGGTTGACACGAGGAACGTAGCAGGGGCGCAACGATTTACGCGGAAATCCATCCAGTACTAGTGATGATCGCGGAATTTTCGTTCCAAAACGTTATTCTTGTTATTTTTCAGGACTTTTGCAATGATAATCTGTATTTGTTATGATGTTGAATGATAGTTGTAATTTGTAAGTTTTTTGTCGGAATATAATATAATGTTAAAAGAAATGTTTTCCATCAGTGGCAAAGGTAGAGGGTCGGCATCATAACAACTATTTTTCTTTTGTTCTTGAAAAAATGCATAGGGTCGCACGGAAACGGTCGGGTTACCGGAAACACAGGTATTATTTTATTTGGCCTAAACATAATACCAAAGCAATCAACAACAACGAGAATATCGTCACCGACATGAGCACTAATGAAGAAACGACGAGAAATGGTGGATAACGCCGACCGTAAAAAAAAACAAATAGAGTACGAAGAAATATGCAAGACCATCAAAAAGAAAGCGAAGGAGGACACCAAAAAGTACAAACATGGCATAATGCCCACATAAATACGCCATTTTAAGATTATAACCAGAATGGATCAGAATGAAATCCTATAAAATATTTATGAAGACCTTTATACAGTCTTTCATACTGCTGATATTATTGATGTAAAAAACTATTGAACCATTCAGTAATTGCATGGCAAGCACACATGTTAACTACATTTTTTAATTCACATGTCACTGGAAATAAAACATTGTCACAAGGAAATAAAACATTTTTTTGCAAAATAAAATGTTTGTAAAACACAAAATAAATTATTATATGTATTGTATCACAGCCATGATGAATTGCCTCTGCCTCTAAACAATATTAAAATGCACCAGTATTTACACAAACCAATAGTCGTAATAAAACCCCAACTTGCTGTCAACACTGAATTTAAGGTAATCTTATTTAACTAAATATCGCGTATTTTATTAACTTTATTTTACAATATTACTGAAATATGAATTGTGATCTATCCCCACGGCTGATGACAACCATAAAGTAGCGCCACCTACCGGGGTTTGTTGTGTGGAATTGATGATTACACGCAAAACGAGTGAATATCTTGTACATTTTAATCGATAAAAGACAGTAAATTTTATTGTTTTATCGCGTGACAAGTGTATACGTGTAAACTGCAAACGTATCATTACCTTTGAGTTTGAGTTGGTCTGATGCACGAACAGACAGAACGACGCGAGCGCACGTGGTCTGATGCCAGTGCTGGAACTGCGGTATGTCCCAAAGTGTTTACAGGCAATACAGCCAAACCGGACATCACATAGCTGTACCGCAGTTTCGCTGAGTACTCCGGTTTCCCTTGCGCTGTCGAACGATTTGCTTGTTTTACTGTTCTAGAACACAGGATGGAAAACAAGCAGTGGTTTTCATTCATCCAGTGTTCCGCTGTTCGAAGAAGTTGGAAAAGTAATTCCAACTTGAACATTTCTTTCCAACTTCCATTGTCAAAGATTTTCAAACTCTCCTTTGCACGCCTTCTGTTCTGGCGAGTGCAAATCTTGCGCATCTTCGCTTCGCCTTCCCGCGACGGGACTCTTATATAGCTCAGCCTCAGCGCGTCCAAGGCGTCGATGTTCACCAGAGCATAACAAAATGGCGGGTTGGCTTCAGCAAGCCAGTCATGATTGGTCACACGAACTTCCGGTGTGCTCTGGATATAGTCAGGGCGTTTTGAGAAACTCCCCAAAAGAAAAATTTGTATAGTTGTAAGTATAAATATGTTATTGACATTCGTACAGGTTTTTAGTCCTTTGGCCGAAGTCCAAGGGACTATTGCCATCACTCTGCGTCCGACGTCCGCCATTAGCTGCCGTATCTCAGAAACCGTTCAGCAACTTTTTCTTTAGGATTTAAGAAAACAATGTTACAATTTTTCCGACCTATCACTCATTTGGTCAGCCGGGGTCACATATAGACGTATTAGTCCAAAGGACTTCAGGACCACTTGGCCCATTTTTATGAAATAAGGTTTCTTTCCCTTGTTAAAATGTGATTATCGAAATTGTAATTATAATATGAGTATGGCTACCTACTGCCAGCCACCACTGCGTGAATACTGATCGCATGGAGACCGTGTAGTTTGAGCACAGAAGTATAACTGTTGAATCTTGCTTTTCACTGAATTTTTGTTGGCTGCAGAAGTGAAGAAATAAGAAATATTGTATTAATCCGTAACTTGATTGACGGACGCCAAAATTACACGTGGCTCCATCTGGAGGAAAGATGCGAAAGAGGGTGCCACTCCAGATATAGCACGCGCTGAAACGGCGAAATGCTGGTGCTTGTATGGAACGCTCAGCATTTGAAACGCCAGTAACTTAAAAACTGTTAAAATTTCTGTATACATCCAGCAAATTATTTATAGATGACATAATTATCTTTACGATAATATAAAAAAAACGTGAAGTTCCGCACCTGGAACTCCACGTACTGCTTTTTGAAATATTGAGCCCCCAAGTTCTCCACACCAGACGAATTTCGAAAATGTCTAAATCTACGAACCATCTCAATGGGCCCACTAGATCACATGCACAATTTTAGCCCAATACATGCAAAACTGACGGGAGATGTGGGGGCACAAACAGAGAACCAACTGTTTTATATTATATATTTACAACAGTAATTGATGCCACCATGGATGTATAAAACTTCAATATATAAGAACATTTTGTAATTCAATATCAAGCCATTTTTTAGATTTCCCATTATTTTTTGTTTTTTCATTATTTCCAGGCTGAAAACTTTGATGGCAGTGGCAACCCAGTGTTGGCAATCAAAGGCTGTCGACTTTCGTATTGGGGCGGTAGGTACCAGCGAATGTTTATATGAAGTGGGATAATGAAAACAAAGTAGCTGAAATAAGTATTGTTTGAGTGTTTCAATTTGTAGTTTGTCATAATTGGAAGTTTGTGTACTAAATCAGATATAGATTTCATATTATATTAAAAATTAAAAAAGCCGAAAGTTGTAGAACCAGTATATTGTCTGTGGCAAAACAATTCTAAGAAATAACGAAGTTGGAACTTCTTTGCTTTCGTTACTAAACAACTGTATTCCAGAACATTGTAAAGTCTGATGCTTTAGGTGAACTTTTTGATATTTTTCACCACAATTTTTTTTAATCGAGTGACATCGGTAGAATTTAAATTATAATGGTGGATTTAACAATCAAAGTTGTCATTGGATATTGCTGTCATGGTGTTACACACTGCCAGAAAGGGGGGGTGTACACGTAAAACAAATATAATATGTCTGTTAGTACGTATCGTGATTAAGGGGACACTAGCTGGGAAATTCAATTTTGGTCAATTTCAATGGCATCTGCCTAAGATTTTAAGGAAATCTCCATTGGGGGGTCACAACAAAAATAATAATTATTTCTAAAAATAGTACTTTCGTTTCCATGGAAATGGTGGCCATATTGTTTTTTGTAAGAATTTTTTAACGTCTTTTTCACAAGGAACCCTTGTGATATACTGTTTCAAATAAATCGTAGTGATAGTAGATATTATGTGTATCATGTCAGAAGGAAATTTGTATCACAAAAAAAGGTTTTGTTGAACAATTTTTTTAATTGAATTTTTTTTTTTAATCAGTCATATTTAAATATCACAAAATTGTAATTATAAGACATATTAAAATTTCCTTCTGACATGACGCACTGTATGTTCTGCTGTGTGTGTACTTCAAATTTCAGTTGAAAATGTGAAACGGTTTCAGTTGATCTTTCCGTTGAAAGTTTTAGAACAGCACAAAAACGAAATCATGAGAAAACAGCAAATAAAGATTATATTTTTATTTACTCACTGATTAGTGATTACATGCATTTACAACATTACAAAGCACAAAGTTGCAGAATGAGTATTGCAGTATGCTGCATGTAGTGCCCCCTAGTGGACGATGTGGATACAACACTGCTTCTGCCAACCATCACATTGTCAGAAGTCTCCAATGCTGTACGATGGACCACCGTCGGGCCTGACAAGCACATCATGTCGACATCTTCTTCAGACGATGCGCTTCTCTGCGCTTCTTTTTGACAACACTGCCTTTCCGCTGCATCAAAGCAAGGCATTTGTCATCCTTCGCCTTTGTCAGCTTCTCAACCGACATGCCACATTCAAATCACATGGCTGTGACGAAGCTCTCCACCCCGACGTTGAACTCGCAGACTGCCACTGCAGCACCAACATCCAGACGCACCTTGCCACAGAAATCCGTCTTGGAACACTTCCTCCACACGATTGTGTGAACACTCTCGTTGCTATTTTGGGTTTGACCCCTCAAGCACCGACGCAGGAGACTCTCCTCACCGAGATGAGCATACACCGGTCGCACAAACTGGCCGACCTCTGCAACTGCAGCAACCATCGCACCTGCAGTGCCCTCAGAGTTGTTGTTGCACATATGCTCTGCCTTCCACGCCTGGTACTCTTCGCTGTCTTTGTCCATGTGTTCCCCCACGGTGGTGCCGCCGTGACAGTACAGGCTCAGTACTGTATAGTCGATGATAAGGCAGGCGATCAAGTCGATCACACTGCCAATGCCATAGTATAACTGATGTTCTAGTGTCATCCAGGATGCATATCAGACATTGATGTCTCTCACAACCTCTGGAGGGATGCAAATTTAGGACCAGGGGCTACCCTTAAAGAATGTTTATTATTATGAGCCTCTTTCTCATTTCTAGGTCGTTCCCTCTCTTCCCTGAGTGAGAATCAAATGGTGCTAAACCCGGACGTTTCCAAGGCGCACAAACTGCGTGGGTGGTACGACGATGTCGGTCAGACAATGGACTATTCCGAGTTCCAGAGCGACGGAAGTTCGGGAGCTGGGGGAGGTGAGGATGGTGTCGTCAGTGAAATGTTGTTCACGGAAAACTTGTTTACTCGAATTTTTTTTTGCAAATAAATTAACAATTTATATAGTGATGTTATATTTATGTCAGTTTTGTGTGCTTTGTATTAACAATTTAATGCATGCATGTCCACTAACTATGTTTAATCATTTGATTATAAATATTTCAACATTAATGGCAAATCTTAAAATAGTTAGTTACATTAGTGACATACATGTAACAGGTTGTTAGTTGTAAACAGTTTTTGTCAGATCAGTCTTCAATGTTGTTTTGAAGGCCATTTCAAGAAAGAATAATGTAACGTCATCAAATGTAACTAACATGGTTTCTAAAGAACCAACTGTCTGCATTATTGTTATTTCTTTTGTTAGGTTACGCTACAAACTGGAAAACGTTTGCCGAAGTCAAGAAACAGAATATCGGGCAAGATAAAGCTGAATATTTCACAACGAAAGCAACAATTGCCTTCCTGAAGAAGGAAAACTGCATGTTTATGGTAAGCTTTCAACAACATTGACATTGTTTTCCTGTGGAATATATCTTCTCTAGATTTTCTCCATGTTTCTTTTTGTCTTGGTGATTTGTAATTAAAATAACAATTTAATTTGACAATTCAATTTGTTCTATACAGTTTGTTGGAATATCATTAGGGGGCTTAAACGTGAATATACTGCTGTTCTAAAACATCAGGTAGCATGACTAGTGCAGTTTTGCCGTGCTAAATTCTCCACAAAATAGTTGCCTGATTTTAATTTTTCCAACGAGAAAAAAAAATCATTCCTAGCTGTGTATTAAGAAAAAAATGTATTTAATTATTGTTCCAAATTGACAAACATTTCACAAATATTACGATAAAAATGTTCGAGCATTGATTGAGTTGGTCGATGATTGTGGTTCCAGGCTTGCCCAGCAGAGGGCTGCAATAAGAAGGTGGTTGACTTGGCAAATGGACTCTTCCGATGTGAGAAGTGCAGCAAAGACTACCCGAACTATAAGTGGCGAATGATTCTCTCGGTGGGTACTGAATAGTCTTGCATGTGCAGGTAAAATACGGTCTACTTTGATGTGGAGCAGTTTTGTTATAATTCCCAGGATACACTAAAATTACCCTAACGTTTTTTTCACCTGACCTAAGCCAATCAATCAGTGTTTAGTGTTGGTCGGACAGTGTATCCACACGGAAACCGGATCTGGGGTTAATCGGGGCTAATTAGTGTCAGTCTGACATAGTTGGATGTTTTCAAGCAATATCACAATTTATATTTTTATTCACCATTGGTTGATTGGTTTATGTGATTGTGATGTCACGCTGACTTCGAGATATTTTCGAAGTCGACGTGCAAATGTTTTTGCCGCTAGGGTCAGGTCAGTAGCCCCTGATCGAGACCGAAGTAGTCGGTGTAGTGTATACACATTGCAGATGGGGTGAGTCGGGCATACGGACCGACAGAGCCGGTCTGGGTCTCTCTGTCTGGTCTCATCGGATCGGGTCAGGCAAAACGTGCCAGTCTATCCAATACTTTAAATTGCATGTTACCATACCTAGGTGGACGGACATTTCCTATTTGTTTTGTTGTGTATGATATAGTATTTTTAAGAAGATTGCCAGCAAGCATTGCCATGCTTGCTCCTACCGGTTCCTTTTGCCTGTGCAGGCATTTACACAAATAAATGCCTCATATTTGGTGCCATGTACTGAATATTTGCTTGTTTCATGTCATTTTAAACCTTAAGCCTATTTGCTATGCATTACTGCTATTTGTTGTACATCTTGTTTCATGTCATTTTAAACCTTAAGCCTATTTGCTATGTAGTACTGCTATTTGTTCTACATCTTGTTTCATGTCATTTTAAACCTTAAGCCTATTTGCTATGTAGTACTGCTATTTGTTGTACATCTTGTTTCATGTCATTTTAAACCTTAAGCCTATTTACTATGCAGTACTGCTATTTGTTGTACATCTTGTTTCATGTCATTTTAAACCTTAAGCCTATTTGCTATGCAGTATTGCCATTGTTGTACATCTTTAAACTGAACATTTTTCAATTAATGCCTTTTGGGAAAATATAACTCGCATACGAATGCTGTGGGGATTTGGAGTGCATTTCATAAAAACGTTATGTGGTCTAAATGTGATCTGCCGCTGCTAATTGGGTGTTAAGTCACACGGGTACTTTCTGGACAGGAGCCAAAATAAGTCATGTTTCATAAATTTTGTAAGTTTGGCAGAAACGCATACCTTGTAAACCATCTTTTAAAATCTAGTTTATTATGTTTCGACAAACTATCCAATGCTAAAAAATACATGCATCAACGAACCCATCAATTAAAAACAATTGAGAATATTATTCAAAATAACCTTATTTCTCAAAATGGTGTATTTTTAAAGTTTGCTTCGAATTTGAAGATATTTCAACAAATGAGGTGTTATTTTAAGGTTATCTGTGGAATCGGAACAGGTGCAAAAGTCAATTTTGCAACTTAAAGCCCACTTTACAGGTCACAAATGGTTAAATACAATGCACTCTGCTAATAGTTGGATTCGGTTGTTTTGATGCAGATTTTGGTTTGTTTCAGGCGAACTTGGCCGACTTCTCCGAGAACCAATGGGTGATCTTCTTCCAAGAGACTGCGGAGGTCGTACTGGGACGGAATGCGGATGAAGTCGGACAAATGCGGGAATCGGTGCGTGGTATAATTCAAACTAATGCAGCGGTTCTTAACCTTTTTTTGTTTGCAACCCAGCGGGCAAAATGACGTGGAAAAAACGTTGTTTCAACGTCACGTCAGACGTTGTAGCGATGTTGGAAACTAGTTGTATATGAAAGTTGAATCTACGTCATGTTTTGACGTCGTTTCAACGTCAGATCTTCACATTGGCCCAATGTCAGGTTTTTACGTCGTTTCGACGTCACATTTCCACGTTGGCCCAATGTCAGGTTTAAGCGTTGCATAAACGTCATGTTTCGACGTTGAATCGATCTCGTGTTTCAACGTCGTAGCGATGTTGAAAACTTATTGAATTTGAAAGTTGGATCGACGTCATGTTTCAACGTCGTAGCGATATTGAAAACTTCATGACGTCATGAGTATACGTTGTTTCAACGTCATGTTTCGACGTTGTAGTGATGTAGAAAACGGGTTGGATTTGATAGTTGGTCCAACGTCAGTTTTTCACGTCGTTTCGACATCTGGGCCCGCATGCATGAAGAGCGGATAACTCCCTTATCCGCGTTTAACGGCTCTCCGGCGGATAAACGTAATAAATCGGTATGCACAAAGCGCGGATAGGTCTATCTGGTGACATAAACGCGGATAAAGTTATGCATATATTTTTTGTATGTTTAGTGGCCTGTCCGCCGGATAAAAATGTCTGCCATTATTTTACAACATTACCGGCAGCGACGAATGTTGAGAAGAAATAGAATTTTCAGAGATCGAAGCCATCCTTTTGATGTGTTCGATGAATATGAAATCTTGCAAAAGTTCCGCTTCGGACGACAAGAAATCGTGGTGATAACATACGGGATTGCGAGAAACATAAACATCTCAAATAGATTGGGCTCGCTGACGCCGCTGCATAAAGTCCTAGTAACGCTGCGATACTATGTCCACCCACTATATTTTATGTATGTTTTATCCCATTCTTTTATCGCTGGGTGTGGGATATTGCCCAGTTTTAGGCTTACCACAGTATTCGAGATAAGAATAAGTTACGGGACGATGGGTATGAATGTTTTATTTTTCGTACTGTGTGTGTTTGTATGTATGTACGTATGTATGTGTAATTGTCGGTACAACTACGACGTTTTTAGTAAAAACAGCCAAACAAAAACAACACCAAACATTGGTATAACGGATTTATGTCCATTACATGTACTGGGTCAGTGGGCGTTGATGAACTTACTTCATAACATTTATAAGTCAATGCGTCATTCCAACACTCGTTGTTCGTGTTGCGCAGTACATAATGTTATAAATTCTGAAAGACTAAATATGTGTGCTGTATTAAAGGTTATTTTAAAACACTATCCGACCGGTCGTTGGTTTTGACGTTACGTACTGTGGTGCGTGTCATAAAGTAATGCATGTGCAGACACGATTATTATAGAATATTTTATTAAATACAAATGTATAATTTGTATGTAATTAATTAATCATGTAGCATGTGAAGCAATAAAAGGTGTGTGCATGTAAGCACTTTTTGTGTTTCTTACATTTAATTTTTAAATATTGCTTGTTTCCCAGGTTATATGTGATGCGGACCTTGTGTTCATTAATTGCATTGCCAAATGGCCAGGAAGTGTTCACGATTCTCGGATCCTACGCGAGTCATCTATCTTCGATGCATTTGAGAACAACCAAAGAAAGCCCCCCAGAGGAGTCATCCTGGGAGACAGTGGCTATATGCTGCGCGACTGGTTATTCACTCCACTTACCAACCCCACTACACGTCAAGAGAGAACCTACAACTTCCGACAAAGTTCAGCTCGTACAGCAGTGGAAAGGGCCATAGGAGTTTTAAAGAGAAGATGGCACTTCGCGTCTTCGCAGACTGCGTGTGGCACCTGCCAAGGCATGCAAGATTATTATGCATAACCGTGCTTGGAGGCTGAGAGTGGAGGTTTCATCAGACTCTGACAGTGACAGTAACACTGACCCCTCCTCGGGGAGTTCAGAGGCCGATTCCTGATGTGGATGAACCGCGTCCTGCAAACAACAACCCTGTGTCAGAACGAGCCCGTGTTGCTGCTGGAAGAGGTGCCCGAGACCGAGTAATCAACAATTATTGTTGATAACGGTGTGATTGAACCTCGTCCTGCAACAACCCTTTTTCGCTGCGGACCCGGGTTGCTGTTGGGAAAGCTGCCCGAGACTGAGAAAACAACAATAACTGTTGATGACGATGTATCAGTGTTTGATCACTCATCATTTTTATAGGATGTTTTATTATTGCATTATCGTTATAAAAAATGAATTCATTTTATATTTGGACACTGCATTTCTCAATTATTAACTGTTGAATCAGTTGGAATAGTAAAGTAAAGTAAATGTATTTCCTCATCCAGATAATATACAACACAATTCAAGAGCAATGTAACACAGATGAGGTGGCTACCAGAGAAGTATAACTTATCGAGCTGGTAGCCAATCAAATCAAACTCATATAGTGTACTCCCACATACATAATATTACGTATATAAAGGTTATACAGTGCATTCAACTGCAATAGCTTCAGGTTAACGACTAAATTAAAGCTAGATATGTTGTACCAATGTAAGATAATTCACAAGCGAATTTCTTACAATATATGATTAGATTTAAACTTTAGTTAATGCCAATTATAAAGCTCCTGGCTTTATGCTTAACAATATTTAGCGTTTTCGATTGTTTAATGTCTACAGGTAGTTTATTCCAAAGTCGAGCCCCTATTACTTTCAAGGAGTTCTCTCCAGTTCTATAATTACATCTAGGTATATATAAATTGTTCTCCTGTCTGGAACTTCTGATCATGAAGTCACAATTACATTTGAAAAATTGGTGGAATAGACTAGGAAGTTGATTCGTACGCTGTTTATACACAAATATTAGAACATTTAGTTTAAATAGTTCCTGAACTTTAAGTATATTAAGTTCCCTATGCAATGCTGTGGCACTGTCACGGCGGTGACGTTTTGCTAATGTTTTAAGTAATACATTTTGTAAAACTTGTATTTTAGTTAAGTTAGTTTTACAAGCCGATCCATATAATTCAATCCCATAATTAATATGGGGAAATACATAGGCATAATATAATTGCCTGACCATATCGGCATTTATGAACGAGGCCATGTGATAAAATAAACCTGACGACTTAGACACCTTTGAACAAAGTTCCTTAACATGTTCCGACCATGACAGCTAACAGTCTAGATATATACCCAGATATTTGGCTGAGTTAACCCGTTCAATGCGTTTGCCCTGCAACAACAATGGCGCGACTTCACGTTCCATATGTCTACTGAAAATTGTATAACATGTCTTGCTCAAGTTCAGAGTTAGTTGATTGTATCGGAACCAGACACTAAGCGATTCTAACTTCTCCATAGACTTATACACAGTATCATTAGCACCCGTTCCACTAATGAACAAGTTAGTATCGTCAGCAAACAATCACAAAGATACGTGATCCACAGCACTCGATATATCATTAATATATAACAGAAATAACAATGGCCCTAAAATGGAGCCCTGCGGGACGCCAGTTTGAACATGAGCGTATTCTGAAACTGTGCCATTAATGCTAACACATTGCCGTCTATCTGTTAAATAATGTCTAAACCATTTACATACATGACCTCTTATTTCATAATGATCCAGCTTATACAACAATATAAGACTGAATTTCTTTACATTTTAGACCACAACAATCAATTGTACAACAAACAGTAACACTTGACTACATGCTAAAACAACAACAAATGTCGGCCACATACATGCAACACTGGCGGAGGTATGCTCAGACACACAGATAAACAGAGTCCCACAATCTTTAACAAATAGTGTATAAAATAAGGTGTGGGCAGCAACACCACTGTCATTTTGCAATCTAAGCCAGTTCATTCATTTCACTTGCCGAAGTCTTGTTCAAGCTTTTCAATCTCAAGCAAGACTTTTCTGTTTTTGTTATCCATCAAAACAGTCTTCATCTTGTTTTTTTTCTATTTCGCTGCGCAGGTAGTCAGCAAAGAGGCCAGTTTCGTCTTCCAGCCCTTTTTCCAAGCACTTTCCACTTGGATTTTGGTGAAATTTGCCTTTTTGACTTTAGCGTCACTCCTGTTCCACTGACACATGCTGCTCCTGGGGCTTCTTGTGTTGCACCTGTAATGGATGCAGCTGCAACAAGACATTATGTAGAATGGATGGTTGTATAATTTCTAGTATACAGTGGTAACATTGTGTGATTGGATTATTCTTGTTTGGGGGGAGGTGGGAGATCATGCCTACACGTACACATCAGGCATGTATAATATGGAGCGCCCATGAAGAATTTGTTGAAGTCATGAAACTGGCTGAATATATTACGTTTCTCATCTTGGGATGCCTATAGACAGTGGCTATAGCTGCATCATTTATGAAGCAGATTATCAAGGTCTCGGTCACACTTACTGTATATATGAGCCTGTTATCTGTTTTCAGTAGCAAGATATTAAATTCTTAACATATGCAAAGAATTGTAATGTGATTAATGAGTGCAAAAATGGGACATGATGCTCTGTTTTCAGTTGCGAGGGACATTTGATTTGCAAGTAAGGTGAATCATATGAGAACTTACAAGTACTCAGACTTTCGTCACAATCTTCTGTTGGCTGGAAACCTGTCTCTTGCACTGAAATATATAAAACATAACAGATTTCTTCATAAATAATAAATATTAATTTACATAACATTAAAGGTATTTTCATTTATTATTGTTAATGTAATCATTAGTCTTATACAATGTGCTGTCTTTTAACTGTTCTTGTCCCCACCCAAGATCAATGAGGATTTTCAGTTATGATTATTTTACAATAATCGCCACAGAATTCCATTATCCAAATATTTCACTTTCTAAGCCACATAAACACATGTTCTTGATATCATGATCGACGAGGCGAAGTTGAGAGTTGAGAAACGCAGCGGCGACAAAAATTGTCAACAGAACCCATTTAAAAATCCCACAAAACCACAAACACTTTTAAAGTATGAATGCGAATAATACCATGGACCCTGCATTCAAACAACTACAATTTGCCACTGACTTAAACATTGCTTGCAAACACCATTTATTTAGATGCACACATGGGTAAAATTTTATAAAAAAGATATATTCACCCGGGGACCTGGCTGGGTTGGCATGAAATTACCCTATTGTTCATTGTTAACGTTTTGTAAATACTGCATTTTTTTAAAACGTGCTAAAATATGGCCACTTATGCATTGGATGAAATATAACACAACATTTTAGACACCAAATTGTTTAGTATTTATTAATTTCACATGGCATCATGATTTTCCGTTTATTATTTTGAATCACATGAGAACTTACAAGTATTCAGACTGGTGTCCAAGACTTGTATACATTCAAATTCCGTGCAGGTGTCTGTCCCTTGCACTGAAATATGGAAAACATAAAATATGTGCAATTTCTTCATAAACAATTAATAATGTTTTTATTAATACTAACTTATTATTATTACATACTGTCCAATACAGTACAGTGGTATTTATTGAACAACTTGAATTAAGCAAAACAAGCTTATGTTCCTTATTCATGAGCTTAAATTGTACACAGCAATTTTTTGGGAAATTGAGTTTCCACCGTGAAATAATCCGTAGCCAATATCTAGAGTGAACACTTTTTAAGTAGTTTTTCTCAAAACCATATTTTTTGCATTCAAATTGCTGTGTCTCTGGAAATAATGCGATTATATGTAACACTGAGGTATCATGCTTTTATCTCTCTGAGTGTGCGCTATTGAAACATGCAATAAAAGCAATGTGCATGTTTTTCGAGAAGCGTCTCATTTTGGCATTATGGTTCACATATAAGGACAATTTCACAGTAACCTAGGTTTACAGAGTGCCTAAAACCACTCGTCTCTCGTAATAAACATCGCTGCACCAAATTTAGCAGTGGTGCGTTTGTTAATCAAAGTAATAAAAGCGGCATGTGCTTACCATCAATTCCAGTCAGCAGACTAGAATTATTCCCCGATTATCGCAAGGATAATATTTTCATACGGCAGAGTCTTTTTTGCTGACCCTTCTGCCTGTTCAAGACAGCCCCTTTGAGGGCCCGCCACTTATCTTTTGCCTCTTGCGGCGACCGCTCGGCTACACCGCACGCACTAATTTTCGATGTTATCTTTCTCCAAATTTCATTTTGTTTTGTCACTGACTGATTATGTGAGCAAAACAGGATATAGTGGTCGACTCCTATCTCTTCCAGAAGTACTATGATTTCGACATCAGTGAAATTTGGTTTCCTCGGTCTTTTTGTCGTTTGCTTGTTTTCCATTTTCGCGGAAGTGAGATCGACAGTTCCAGAATCCCATTCGTGGCCGGGAATTCCCCAGTCTAAACTTTAACACGACCGGATAGCTATCCGCAACCTATTCATGACTTGTGCATACGAAATGGGAACAGAAGTTAAACGCGAATAGCTATCCGCGGATAGCGGCTATCTGCGCTTAACTTTATCCGGTCTACATGCATACGGGCCCTGATTTCAACGTCGTAGCGATGTTGAAAACGGGTTGGTTTCACAAGTAGGACAACGGCACATGCTATTGTCCATGTCGTATGCGCACTTTTTTCGACGTCAATTTCCGAAGTCGTTGCTATGTTGAACACGACATGGGTTTGATTAACGTCATAATTAGAACATGTATACATAATTAGAACATGTATACATGTATATATATACATACACCGTACTCGTTCTATTAAGCGTAAAGTACGCTTAATGAATAATTGAGACATGGAAATATGTCAAATGTTGTGTTCCAGTAAGCGCACAGGGGTGTGCACCCATTTTGTTTGGTTCCTGAGTACAGCAAACTCAGTAGACATGACTGGCAAGCGATTTATGCATCTCACATACGAGTACACTGTAAAAATGTGATAATTAGGTGGACCTTTCAATGTTGTTTCATCACAAAACTTTGAATCTAGTGTGATATTGGTAGAAATTAAAACACAATGATGGGTTCAACAGTTAAGGTTGGCATTGAGGTCACTGTCATGGGAATCGGATGCTATTAAAAGGGGGTGTACGCTAATTAGGGCATGTACGCTTAATAGAACGAACACGGTATATATATATAATAGTGTACGTTATCTCGTCATATAGTTGTGCAAATGTTATTCAAATAGGAGCCCATTGCTTAAATCCAATTTTAACATAATTAAGAAATGCATGTTTTGAGAACTACGCAATTACAAAATCGGGACCTTCTGATAAAGTAACATCATTTTATTTGACAAAGTACATACATTCAAATGTAAAAAATCAGCAGAAATTCTGTCAACGACTGTGCATATTCTCAAGCTACTGTGTTGTCTTTTGTCTGCCGCCGCCACCACTTCTGTCTGGCGAGACCTGGAAGGAGAAATTATGAAAATGGGTAAAACAGTTGGAAATAATAAAGAAGGCATGCCTGAAACGTGGAATGAACACATTACAATTGATACCAGGCCTGGGGTAATAGTAATATGTAATAGTAACGATTAAAAAAATTGAAGCAATAGTAATATGTTGAACAAAAACTCAATGTAATAGTAATTTTGACCTATTACTTGTATATTACTATTGAACATTTAACCGAATTGCAACTACATAACAATTCCATTTGATTATTTTGTACATTCCACTAGTTTCTCCAGGTTTTATGGTTACTCCCCCTTGTCAACTTCAGCATAGCCCTGGTGAAGTTTTAGCCTACAGTTTTATGAGCGTTTACATAGTAAGAGACAATACAATGTGACTGCTGCATTGACTAAAGGGATTAAACTAGGATTTCACTGCTTTGAAGCCAGTTCTGCCAAGTGACAAGTTGCCAACTACCCTTTTCAAGTAAGCCTATGGGTTTAGTGACTGTCTCCATGATGCACGCAATTCAGCCTAACTACAATAGGTGTGAAAAACATCGTGATGTATTTGTACTTTGTATAACTACAACATTGCAACAATGTAGGCAAGTAATGATCTGGTTTGGGAAGCCGCTACATTCCCCTCAACCCTACAGTACAGAATGCAAACATGTTTTATTGGTTCACACAAGCACATATACAATAGCAGCCTTAAATGAACAGATAAGATCGAATATTCACATACACCTTGGTCATATCGGATGTGTGATTTATATCATAACATAAGTTGCTTTAATGACTTGAATGAGCGACACCAAAGTCTTGTAGCCTTTCTTTTGCTTTGTTCTCGTACCCACGTGCGTTTATTACCGGCAACTATGATCTAGGACAAGATGGCGTCGGAACTGTGCATCCGTGTATTGAAATGAGCGATAAACCGCGCATGTTGTAACAAACCGGAACAATTGTCTCAAAAGTGCGCTACTATTTTATAACGTAAATATGCCTGGGATCACGTGGACTGATAAATGACATAATTAACTATCCGAGGTATCACATTTAGACAACATATAAAAAAGTATTATGATAATTAACAAATGCCGAAATGATCCCGTAAATTATAGACCAATTTCCCTGTCATGCATTCTGTGCAAGGTGATGGAGCATATCGTTCTTAGTCACATGTGGAAACACCTAAGTGCTAACAACGTTATCCTCCATCACCAGCATGGATTCCGAACTGGACTATCCTGCCAAACACAGCTTGTGGAAGCAGTCCATGACTGGGCTTCCTCTATGAACGACCAGAAACAAATATACATCCTCCTCCTCGATTTTTCCAAACCTTTCGACAAAGTTCCCCACAAACGACTTCTCAATAAATTAAATTAGTATGGTATCACAGGTCACACACTACAATGGATAACGTCATTTCTATCAAACCGCACCCAGATTGTATCAATAAATGGTTCCCACTCAGCTCCTGCAAATGTCATCTCCGGCGTACCACAAGGCTCAGTCCTTGGCCCGGTCCTCTTCCTACTGTACATAAATGACATCACCAATTCAATCAACTCAACTATCAGACTCTTTGCCGATGACTCGATCCTATATAGAGAAATCCAAACACCTGCAGACCATAACATTCAAACAGACCTAAACAAACTAGCCGACTGGACAGACAAGTGGCAAATGAACTTCAATATCCCAAAGTGTCAACTTCTCAGAATTACCCATAAACGCAAACCAAGCCTCTTCACTTACACCATCTCAAACCAACCAGTTTCCCAAGACGATTCACACCCCTATCTTGGCATCACAATATATTCCAAACTGTCGTGGAGAAAGCATGTTAACACCACTGCATCTCAATCTGCTAGAACACTTGGCCTCCTTAAACGCTCTCTCCACCCTGCAACATCTAAAGTTAAGGAAACAGCCTACAATATGGTAGTAAGGCCAAAACTAGAGTACCGAGCTGTAGCCTGGAATCCCTATACACAAAATAACATTGATACCCTTAAAAAATCCAAAGAAGCGCAGCTAGATTTACTTTAAATGACCACCGCCGCACAACAAGCGTAACCAGCCTCATAAATCAACTTGGTTGGCAGACTCTAGAAAGAAGACGATTACAACACCAACTTACCTTCTTCTACAAAATAAAACAAAACCTCCTGAACATTACCCTACCACAACATCTTATAGTCCCATGCTCCCGTACACGAAACAGCGATCCAAACAAATACATACAAACACATGCACGCATAAATACACATGTATACTCATTCTATCCTAGAGTTGTAAGAGCTAGGAATCTACTCCCCCCCAGAAACAATAAGCCTACCCACAATGTGCCCATTCCAACAAGCTCTGAGCACCATTCACCTTGTTGCTCCAGCCCACCTTATCAGACTATAGACAGAGACTGTGTTTTTAACCTGCACAAATTATTGCACTTGTTTTATATAATTATTTGTTTTATTTTCTTTTAAAAGTATTTGTCAAATTCAGTTTCAAGCACCCTTTGCAATGCGCACTGCACATCTCCTAGGTTAGTCCCAAAAGGGGCTGTGTGGAGAAGCAATACCTAAGAACCTAAGTCTAAGAGGGCTGAAGCAACGCTCACAGTCACACCACTCATACCTGGTCAATTTAAAATCGCCAAAAGCACGCAAACTACATGATGACAAAGAATGCTGTTTAGTTCTGTCTGTTTTATGTACATTAACAAAAAAAACAGTTAACCTAATAAAAACGGATGGTAACACTTACTTGCAAATATTTATCGATTACGTAGCAGTAGCAGTCTCCACACTTGTTCGCAAATTCAACGTCTCGCATTATGTGACGTCATTCGCAAGGCATGCTGGTATTGCATCAAGCCAACATTAAACAAATACTCAAAATGTGTTTCTACCACATTCCGGTAGCTTAATTAATTTGTATGTTTACTATCAATTAATTAGGGTACCTCTAATAACAATTACATGTATCTCTAAATAACTTTTATTCATGGATAATATGTCGCACTTTCATGCGATCAATGCCGATATTTTGCCATTTTGTTTATTACTGGAAACGGGTGGACGGGCAGAAAAAGTCAATATATTAGACCTAGTAAAATGTATTACCTTTGAATGTGCTCCAAGTTATCTGGAGACTATTACAACATATTGCATGACATATATATATATATATATATATATATATATATATATATATGTTGGTCAAAGACGAATCTAGACTATATTCATGTTTTTAATTGTTATGTCTGACCGTGGTGACACGTCATGATGCCGATATTTGTGTATTGCATGTATACTCCAATGACTTATTATTTAGTGTATATATATCATGTATATGTTACATTACGAAGGCAAATTACATGCATAGGACTTAGAACCGATAGATAAGACAAATACGTGATACGTCAGATAAATGTCCCGCATACATGCCTGCCAATAAATTATAAGACTACCCGATATATGCAGCTTCGCATGAGCAGTGGGGCATGAGCATACAGCTGGAGGTACTTGAACCTGAAATTCTCCTGAACTTATTTCAGAACTCGGAAGTTTGCAGTTATATGGATACCATTCTTCTAGGCAACATATACATGCTTGCACTGACGCTATACATGTTGCGTTAAAGTATAATTACCGCGATGCGTTTCGGTGATGTAGGGCCGTGCGTAAACGGCATCCTCGCCACTCTTAGTTTATACTATGACGAAAGGTTACAGTTTATACACTTGCAGTCATTATCCTGATCGGCGACTACTTCAAAATGTCAGATTTCCACTTCCGTATTTCTTTGATGACCACACGTTGTAAAGACGTCGGTTTAGTTTGCCGACTTGATTTAAACGTTGTATCAACATCAACGTCAAACCATCCACGCCAATATGACGTCGATGGCAATACGTTATAAAGACGTTGATTTCATGACATGAATCGAGTTGGTTGGGCTGTCAACTTGATTGCAACGTTGTACGGATGTCACATTTCCACGTCCGTATTTCGTTGATGACCAGACGTTGTAAAGAGGTCGGGTTAGGTTGTCAACTTAATTTGAACGTTGTATCAACGTCACACCGCCCACGTCATTATAACATCGATGGCAAGACGTTATAAAGACGTTGATTTCATGACATGAATTGTGTTGGTTGGGCTATCAACTTGATTGGAACGTTGTACGGATGTCACATTTCCACGTCCGTATTTCGTTGATGACCAGGCGTTGTAAAGACGTCGGGTTAGGCTGTCGACTTAATTTGAACGTTGTATCAACGTCACACCGCCCACGTCATTATAACATCGATGGCAAGACGTTATAAAGACGTTGATTTCATGACATGAATCGAGTTGGTTGGGCTGTCAACTTGATTGCAACGTTGTACGGATGTCGCATGTCAACGTCCGTATTTCGTTGACCATACAACTTTGTAATGACGTCGGGTTATGTTGTCGACTTGATATTAACGTCGTGTCAATGTCATATTTCGATGTTGTTACAACGTTGATGATTAGACGTTGTAATGACGTTGTATTTATGGTGTTCGACGTCGCAACGTGTATATAACCACTAAACGACGTCGTAGCAACGTTGTATGCCCACTGGGAACCCACTCTCTGATCCCGGGACTTGCTTGGCGACCCATGCCTTCAAACACTTGTGATAAATTGTTAGAGAAATTACAACAAATTTGGCATAACATAAATAATAAATGAGAAACATTGATAGTACTTGTTGAACCTGGAGGAATCACAAAATCAGCCCCGTTCATTGGTTTATCAACGTGTAAATCAGTGGTGCAGTGGCTAGAACTTTGGACTCTCGACCGAGAGAACCCGGATTCAAATCCTGTGCTGCCATGTCGAACTTTGAGCAAGTTCGTTCACTCTACGGTGCTCCGGTTCAATCAGCTTTATGAATGAGTACCTGGCTATAGACAGTGATGGATGTTTATATATGAATAGTCTTCGTGCATTAATTGCAGCGTGGCTGTATGCTTCCCAGATAAGTCGAGATGGTGTTCAATTGAAAAGGTCTGTCAGGGAGTAAAGTGTAAAGCGCTTTGAGTCCTGACAACTGGATACTGCGTTATATAAGAACTTACCTTTACTTTTAATATTATCTTCCCCAAAATCTTCAAACATGTTTTGCACAGTATATGGCCATATCTAAATAAAATAGAAACTTCATTACAACACCCCATACAACTCATTTAGCCAAATTATGTTTGTTGATGAACAGTTTATATATTGCGTAAGTATCAAGTAAAGCCAGAAACGTTTCTGATAATAACTATAATAACCCAATAGTGGCAGTGTCAAAGAAAACTGTCGGACAGAGCAATTTTGCAGAGACAGTCTTTTGTACCAATAATGACAGGCCCACGAATGTGGAATAACTTTCCAAATGCGGTATTTCATCTGCACTACCCACCACATATACACGACAAGCGACACTGCTTTCACTTATACAGTATTGGATATTTATTTTATTTTTTGAAACTATTTTTACCCTATGAAGAGCTTTGATTTGTAATAATTTATCTAAAAAGCACTAAGTGAAGAACAAGAATTACTAACAGGTGTTGAGACGGCTATATGCAGCAAAAAATAGCCATGTTGCAGATACAATTTTTAAAATAAACACCAGTCAAATACCTGGAGAAACAGGGACTACTCAAATAACAGCTGATGTCTAACAAATAGTATTCTCTTCACTTGTGGAGATTGGTAAAACTTGCTAGAAAAAGTTGTTGTAAATGTAGTAAGCACTATAAGTAATTGTAAACGTGTTGTATCTTTTTAGGATGAAGCACAGTTTGAACAGTTGTTCCAAGAAGCGTCATTCAAATCGTATATATTCAAACTGCGAGCGAAGATGCAGACACATAATGTGAGTATACGTGACTTGTGCAAGTGTAAGGTGGCTTACTTCCCTTAACCATTTCAGTGCCACAGTGCCGATTCCGCCGATCACTAGTTTTGCCAAGAAGTGCCATGCACCTGATTGCGCCGATTTCGTTTTGCAACGTGTACTGGCATTGGCTGGTATCTGACACCTTTGACCAGTAAGATTAATTATTACAAAAAGGAGGTGATTTGCTGCTGGTTTTATGATTACGTTTAGATTTGTGTTAGTTTGACGGCGAAAACAACTGGAAGTCGTAACCAACAAACTAAATGTTGTATGTTTACCACGCAAAACGCTTCGGATGACAGTCTAAGCCCATATATTAGTGACAGGAAATATTGTCATCTGACTATTACGTTTTTGGAAATAAATAAAAAATTATCTGCCTTTTCAGGAAATGTATAGTTTACTTGGTGATATTTGAACACTAAGCACATCAGAATAGTTGGATGTTTAGAATGTTGTACAAGTCTCACAAAACACTTGGCACTTCTTTTACATCAGCGCAATTTTGGTTTGCACTGAAATTGTTGAGCTCATCATTCCCTGATGGATCACAAGCCGTCAATGACTCATCTCCACCAGACAGACCTGTTCGGAAATCGATTCAATTCGGCTCTTTGCAGAATATTCTGGGTAAAATTGCGTTAATTTGTGCAGTGTAAAATTTACTTAAACTGACAAGAACAACAGTGATGCCTGCAGTTGAAGTGAGTTTTATATAGCGTAGGCAACACAGAAATACTTTACATGAATCAGCCATCCAGTCACAATACAAACAATGTTTGCTATACATTCTTATGTTTACATTTTGAATGCAAGCTTCCCCACAATTCCATGTGCGCACAGGCGCAGTAATGTAAATTGGCGATCTCCGAAAAGGTCTGTGGTTTGGGGCATTAAATTCCAGATACCTAGTAGTTCCATTTACATCCTGTTTGTGCCGTCTCTCTCTCTCTCTCTCTCTCTCTCTCTCTCTCTCCTCTCTCTCTCTCTCTCTCTCTCTCTCTCTCTCTCTCTCTCTCTCTCTCTCTCTCTCTCTCTCTCTCTCTCTCTCTCTCTCTCTCTCTCTCTCTCTCTCTCTCTCTCTCTCTCTCTCTCTCTCTCTCTCTCTCTCTCTCTCTCTCTCTCTCTCTCTCTCTCTCTCTCTCTCTCTCTCTCTCTCTCTCTCTCTCTCTCTCTCTCTCTCTCTCTCTCTCTCTCTCTCTCTCTCTCTCTCTCTCTCTCTCTCTCTCTCTCTCTCTCTCTCTCTCTCTCTCTCTCTCTTTCTCTCTCTTTCTCTTTCTCTCTCTCTCTCTATCCACCTCTTTCTTTCAAGGCGTTCCCTTTTCCTATTGCCCTATCCTAACATTTTAGGTTCCTATTCTTATTGTCAAATGTCATCCTTGGAGTCAGAAAGATCGACTGCCTCACTTTCTGGCGGTGTTCACTAGGCATAATTTTGTTCCTCTGGAAGCTATTCATTAGATCAGATAAAGTTTTCAAAATTGTTTAATCATGACCAACATTGTTGTAAGGGAAGAAGCAACGCTGTGTGTGTGAAACCGTGTGTTAGGGCAGTTTCGAATATCTGGTTGCCATTGTTAACAAGTAAATTGATTATTGTCATCTGTGACTTGTCTTTCATAAAGATATAATACACTGAATGTTAGGCCAAGATTGGATGAGCAGTTGTTATTTAGATATGACAGTTAATAACAATATGACATTGCACAAGGAGTGTGACCGCTTAATAAGAGTTGTTTTTATTAAAATCACATAATTTATTTTAATTGTTAGATTTTGAAAGCTGGTACAAATGCGATGTTTTTGCAGAATTACAACCGGTGCCAATAAAACATGGTTTATTTATTTGTCCAAAGATTCCATAAAAAGCTAATACATTTTCACAAACAACAGGCCTTGACATTAATATTAGTCTTTTTATAATGTTATTAACACAGTTGTTAGACGTTACTATACACATATTGATTGTTCAAAGTGAGATGTCCAAATATTGTAATATTGTTCAAGTGTGTACTCAGATGCATATATACAGTATTTGCCTAACTTACATAAAGTGTGGCCAGCGTGACAACAGCTAGTTAGTCAGTAGTTGACGGTGCTTTCATGTACAGGCCAATCAAGTCATTATACTATTTCACGGTTCATTCGCTAGGTGGGCACCAAAAATAGGTGGCCTTCACCTTGCCCTTGCTGACGCAGCGTTACATTTGGTTTCTGTCACTAGCCACTAGTTAAATTTTGATTCTAAAGTATAATTCTAAAGTCGAAGCAGCTTCCAACCACCGTACAAAGTGTGTCCAAGAGACGCGTGGGACTTAAAAAATGGCATCTGTCGTCATAAAAACCGGCTGCGCTGCCGGTGGTTAGAACATTTATTCGATGGCTTTGCACACCGTCGTCCGCACGATAAGTGTTGGAGTTTGGACTCATTATTGATCAGAATTAATATCTACGTTATGTTTACAATGTCCTGTAACTGAGTCGGGTCTAAGAATTCTAGCGAACTGCATCTGATAACCGTTGCGGTCGTGCCGTGACCGCCGCTTCTTCTCGGCGGCGTTCGAGAACCGGAAACCAGTGGCCCGTCGGGCCAGTAAAATATAAGAACTGGTGGCCCGAACTGGCCCGACAGCTTCCAAAAAGGCATCGGGCCAGTGTTAATTTCGAGGCCTGAACAAGCTGGCTTGTAATGCTGAATATTATATAGGTTTGATTTTTTTGCGAAATGACTAAAATGAGATGAAATTTGTAATTGCAGTTTTTTTTGTGGTAAAATGTTTGTATGTTTTGTAGGATGAGTCACGACTGAAGACTATTTGCGTGCAAGCTTCTCCAGTCAACTTCCAAGAATACATCAAGAAGCTTATTGAAGACATTGAGAAGCTACTTGTAGGATGAGTCATGACTGAAGACAATTTGCGTGCAAGCTTCTCCAGTCAACTTCCAAGAATACATCAAGAAGCTTATTGAAGACATTGAGAAGCTACTTGTAGGATGAGTCACGACTGAAGACTATTTGCGTGCAAGCTTCTCCAGTCAACTTCCAAGAATATATCAAGTAATGAGGATATAATTAAGTTTGATAAAACACTAGATATTTAAATATTATCAAGCCGTATTGAAAATGTTTATGCAGGGTCATTCAGTACCACATACTATTTAATAACATGTAATTCTAGGTCGTCTGCTGCTTCCAATTAAATTAAATGTGACACTGTAAAATACAGGCTGACTGTGTTGTTAATAGTTGTCAATGTCCCTCTTTAGAAATATGCTCTCGCAGAAACAAAACATACCAAAAACTGTTGACTGTATTAATAATAATCGGCAATCCATCGTAGCGAGGATGATCTTTCCATGTATTGTCTATGTCATTTGGTGTGTCCTCACAGATGGCTTGTCAATCCAATCTTTGCTCGGCATAGCTTCCCACAATGCGAACATATATAACGAGAATATGGAGAGGGTGGATTATGTAGATTTTCCATGGCTCTAATCTTCCTAGCCTTACGCTTTTTGGCTAAGGTTGTTTTTCTGTTGGCTTTGAATGACTGCCATTTTGAGTAAACGACTGCCATTTAGAACGTGATAGAGTCTCAGATTCCCAGGTGTTTGGGTCAATGTCACATCTTTTCAAGGTGAATTTACAGATGTCTTTATAGCGTTTATGCTGTACTCCATTAGACCGTTTGCCATGACTCGGCTCTGAGTAGAAAACATTGCTTGGGCAGTCTCGTGTCAGACATGCGCGGTACACGGCCAGTCCAACTCGATTGTTGTTGCATGAAGGTAGACTCGGACAATGTAATGACAATTATACCTGTTGCATTAATGTGATTAGCTACATTGCTTCATCACCAGCAAGCTGAATCAATGCCCTGATCTACTGCATAGATGTGCACTTCTAGCTAATGTAAGGCTAAATGTAGTTTGGTATATATTACAGATGTGATGTTATTAGTCCTGTGGGCCGAAGGTCCAACGGACTTACGCCATCACTCTGCGTCTGGCGTGCGCCGTTAGCTGCCATATCTCAGAAACCGTTCAGCAATTTTTTCTTTAATTGTGCGTAGATATATCTTAAGATCATACTGCCACTATGCACGAGAAATCTGGTTTTGATTGAATCATTCTAACGGCCCCCAGGGCCCCCCAAACTGGTAAATTTGTACATTTTGCCTATTTAAAAAAACACTTTTCAGTAACGTTTTCACTGTTTTGCCTAGACAGTTAATGTGATAGTGCCAATATACACAATCAATCTCTAATTGATTCAACAGAAAATGTGTGCACATTTTCTTAACCTATATATATAAAGTAGATTTGTATACCTCCAAAACCAGCAGACTGTAGCCATAATATAATATGTCCACTTGATAGTTGTGTGTCATAATGTTCATAGATCTATGTACATGTATACATGTTTCATGTATTAAATAAAATGTGCGAATATGTTTAATTAAGACTGTTGATCTTTGTATGTGCTCCATGCCTCAAAAGAATCCTGAGCTATTTTAAACCAATAAACTCTTGAAAACACAGCCTTTGGGTGCGGGACGTGCCATCTTATGGGCGACAAAGGGTCCTCAGCGCAAACTATGAACGAAGCGCTGCTAGTGGCAAACCAAAGAACTAATGAAGTTGTGAGCACGGCATAGTGATATTTGCGAGTTCCAGAGAACAATAACATTATAATACTGTACATTCTATTCTATAGAGATTAACAAATTCTTTCCATGTTGTGCTGAGTATTGGATATATATCATACAGTACATAATGCATTATTTACTTCTATCTCAGTAGATCTTTTTCTGGACGAACTATTTTATCTAGTGCAATCTCAAAACTGCATTTCGCAGCCTGGATCTACTGTAAGCCCCATTTTTCAAGAATATTTTATTTCTAGGTGTATATTCACTGGCATGCATATAAGTCTCTACGAAACATGTCAACGTTTTACTTCCATCATAACCCTTAATGATATGTAACTATGATTCACCAAAAACAATTTTGAATAATAATTACAAACTGTAATCCAAAGGTCTTCAGGGCTTCTTGGCCCATTTTTTCACACCATCGTCATCTTATTAAGAGTTATTTTATGGTATCTTACATAGATTTATTTTCAAATATGTTGTGAGACTTTTGCAGATCAGTAATTTGGTGAATGCAAAAACCACAGCAAGGGCGTGATGATGATCAAAACTGAGATTTGTGTTTCTCAACTCGTAATTGTGAACATTACCTGTCTGTGACGGTATGACTCGAATTTCTCCTACTTGGATACATTATGGTGACAAGATAGTCCCATGTGCTGTTTGCCTGTATGTTATCATCACGATGTAAATAAAGAGTAAAGTCCTACAATGTTGGTTTTAATTATCTTGATTAGCGTTTAATATTAACATTATGACGTTACAGTGTTGCCTTTATAAAAGATACTTGGTTTGTTGAGAGAGAACTCGAACACTATTGTGTCATGTAATCATGCCGCACATAAAAATTCAGTTTGCAATAACAACTACATTTTTCATCAAAATTATTTGTACATTTTTTTGTGAATTTTCAAATGTACATTTGTCAAATTTAAAAAGTATTAAAACTGTTTTGTTATAGGCACTCGATCCTCAAGTTGTATCTTTCAAACCAAGTTGAAACTTAATTAAATTATTGCAGGCATCTTACTTTTATCTACCGTTCCTTTGTGTTAAAGGACGTTTTTGTATTGTTCCTTTCCTTAAAATGCCGTTATATTCCATTATTTACTCATGACAAGAATTTGTTAATAGGATAGTACGGGTACTCACGGAATACGTAGAACTCCGTTATTTCCACCAGACAAATTGCGGTGTGTTGTGAAATTATGACCAAGGAAATACTACATCGTGAAACTTCGATGCCTAGACCATTAAGAAAACTGCCCGTTATGTTCCTATCAAATCAGAAGAGATGTCGACTCTGATGAATGAAAGCAATGCGATATGGACGATGTTCATAAGGTCAATACCAAACTCATTCAACACCACCAGTTTACAGAAGATGTAAATTGACTTTATCAGCATTACAAGGGACGATCAAGCCACTACAAGTTGTGCGTGGTCAGAACGATCACGATTCTCACAATCGTCAAGATCGTTTCTCTTCAACGTGGAAGATGAAGAGATTACATTCACTCACTCTGATGGTATTTCATCCCGGATGAGGCGTGACGCTAATGCCCTAAAGTAGCTTGCCACAACGTTTATAATAATGGATGTGTTCACTGAAGGAAAATATGGAAACACTGACTTGCAGATGGGGTGCGGTGGTGTAGCGTTAGAGCACTGAAACGTCGATCGATGTAAGTGTGTAACCGGTCATGGACTCAGAATTGTTGTCTTTAACCCACCGGTTCTTGCTACCCACGAACGGAGTTGCTTTCCTGTCAAGCGTGTGATAAACGCCGAGCAGGCAGTGTATATGTCGGCAGTATCGTCGCCGTCTCCACACAGGAGTCTACATCAATAACAGGAATAACTTGCATACCGTTAATACCTTTTACCGTTGGCAACCAAAGACTGCACCAAGTGATGTGTCATATAGTCGTGACAATGGTGAATATCCTGATGCTTGAACTATCCACAACTCCACTGTCTCTGGAGGTGAAATGTTGGAGGTAAAATGAACTCGACACCAAAGGCAGAACTGAAGGCTGCACTTCATACACTTTGGAACTCGCAAAATATGAGATGAATAAACTGCTCAGTTTCCATGCACTAAAAGTTTGTGATATGCAATCAGCCAGTAGTGATCATGTGCAGAAGTAGTGCTTAAAACATTCCAGAACCAACCACTACTTGTCATGGGAATTGGTCATGATAGAGAACTTGCACTGGCTGGACAGTTTATGTGTCACCTGTGTAGCACACGAGGGTAGCAGACCGTCGATCCTGTCAGGATCTAACTCTGCGTCTGGAGATAGTATACCCCCTATCCGAGATGCCCCGGAACGTCATATTGCACATGCTAACCACCAGGCAAAATTTGTATTACAACCAAAGGAGAAATATATCGATTTCATATCTAGCATCGACACCTATCCCTAGGAGGAGATATCTCCTTGCCAGAGAGCTGTCTGGACACGAATATACCCTCAGGGTCGAAAGGCGAGAGCTGCACATACATTAACAGTGCCAGCTCCAATCATGTGCTAAACCTGCAAAAGACATTTCATGCGATCATTGGCCTTATCGGCCACATGCGAACACACCGCAAAAAGAAATGATCAAACTTGATCTGTAACTATCACGTGTAGACCCGTAGCCAGGAGTTTAGGGGGTTCACGTGAACCCACTTTTTGTGAATCCCCTTTCTAAAAAATGTTAAAGCCCCCTTCAAATTTAATCTTTAAGATGTGAACACCTAATTAATTGTTTATGTTAAGATTATTCCCTGTTTCTCAAAAGCGTGAACTCCTAAAACATGCTGGATGTTGTTCAAACATTACCCAGCATGCCAGAGCAGCCTGGTTGGTACAGATGTTAAAGGAATAACACATACACAAGAAGCCAACTTTACTCTAAATGTACATGACTCCAAACTGTAGTCAATCAGAGATGACTGGTGCAAACAAAACAGACAGAGTTATACTAAAGGATTTATGTGAGTGACTCAATTTTATATCGACATTTCACTGCAATGGTTCTCGTGAGTATCATGTTAAATGCTTGTGGGTGAAACGGGTGACAATGATTTAACACTGATTAAAGAACAAACACGAGCACAGATACAGTGTATTGGGCCATATAAAAATAATTCTTGGCTTATCGTCAGAACTGTTAAAATGTAAGTGATGGGTGCTGTTTTAGTATGCTGATTGGGCTAACTAACGAGTATCAAAGGGCTATTCTCAGCAGTCAATAGATTAAGATGTGTAACGGGTGTATTTCGTCCAAGCGACAAACCTGTAGAGGAATTCATCTAGCTTGACACAAATAAGTTTATTTGAACAATAACAAATAAAGTTTAACGGCACCTATTTTAAACTGAGCGTGCTGGTGAGAAACTGTGAATTATGTGGCTTTAGTTATGGTTAACGAAATCCTGTTGTTACTGGTTGCATAGTTATATATCTCAGAAAGGGGGCCTAATCTCGGCAAGAAAGGGTGAAGAAGCTTTATATTCTCAATTATTACGTTCGTTTTGTTTGTTAGCTGCCAAATACAGATAACGTTTCCTGCGGTCAGTGTTGCCTAGAGGTTACGGTACTCGATTGTTTGATACCTATACTTTTATTCAAATTCCACAAGAGGAAACGTTTTCTAATCTTCTATTTATGGTACGCATTTTATAAATGTTTATTAAATTACTAACTTAATTATGTTATTGATAAATTGTGGACATTTTGCGCTGCAGATCAGTTACATGTATAATTTATTAATTGACTGAAAGCCACATTGTTAATGTCACCAAATTGTAACACTAAGTGTTTCCTCTAACAAAACTTGGACACACCCACACTCCTCGGTGCCTCGTTTATGATATTATTATGTGTATATTATTCAAAACTACACATATGATGGAGTATTTCTAGTAAATAATTTAGTTGTGTTAATAATATAATATCATTGCCGGTAGGTTTTTATGAATAAAATTGGGTATAAATTATACTTAATCAGCAACAAAATGGAAGAATTTTCCACAGACCACATATGTGAATCACACTCTCCCACCCCCGGGACAGCCTCGCTAATGGCCTGCTGGTGATGTTAATGTGGTTTTTAAATATAAGATGAAACCACACCGTCCACGAACTTCACACCCCACTTTATTGTCCTTTCAGCTAGAAACCCGACCCCCTGCATTATGGGGTTGAACTCCCACGTGAACATGCGGCTCCCTCTGCATTGTGAAAAATATAACCCCACGCGACGGTGTGGCGCCCCTGGAGTCTGTATTGGGAAAATGTGAACCCCCTGTTGTGAAAAGCCGGCTACCGGCCTGACGTGAAATGAGATGTCATGGCCTTCATCGATTCAATGGACAAGAAAAGAGATATTATATCAATAGGATTCTGAAAACACGCCAATTAATATATAATTATTGGGTGGCATACGCTACAAACACATTTCGAGAAAATAGTGTTTTATGTTAGATTATTACATACGTTTATTGTTAAATTCAACGTTGAACACCCGATAACACAGCTAATGCGTTAGCAAATAATGAATCTTTGATTTTATTTAAATAATTGCTCCTGTAGATTTCAAAAAAATAATACAAATATTTTGACCCAAGTTTCAGTTTGTGACCTTCAAAATTACCTTCAAAATCTAAATCGACGGTGGCATCCACCCACATTTGTTTCTCATCCCTTGAGTAATCTATCTAGCACGAATTCTTGATATTAACCAAAAATGCCGCTGAAAGTATAAAATGACATGTTTGCTAGTCTAATATAAGTGATTCGAGGAGGTTCGTGTGAAAGAGAATTTCATGATGAAACTGTTGAGGAGTCGGTTAGCACGGGCTGGAAGTGTTGAACGAATGAGAAAAGGACAGGTAACGAGGAGGGTGGATGCGCTTAGAATGAAGGTTGTAAGGAAAAGTGGGATATCGCGAGTGCGATGGATGGGTGTAGGCCTACACTGTACAGTGAAGAGAAAGGTCGCGGCAACGGGGATGTAGGGCGACAAATGAGGTGCTTATGGAGTCAGGTTATTAACGATTCTGGCCTGTGGCTGGACTATCTATTACATTTGTTATATTTATATCCTGTGCCACAAAACACCAGGCGCGAGTTAGCACAGACGTATGGACACCTACCGGCTTTCACAATATATTACAAGTGCCCCACACCTGGCGTTTCTATGTATAGTTTAAAGGTGTCTTGCTCGCGCAAGTCGCGCAATGCAGATCATTTTTCACTCGTAAAAATAAATAGTTTAGGTGTAATGAAATATTTGATTATTGCCTGCGAGGATGGAGTCAGGTTATTAACGATTCTGGCCTGTGGCTGGACTATCTATTGCATTTGTTATATTTATATCCTGTGTCACAAAACACCAGGCGCGAGTTGGCACAGAAGTATGGACACCTACCGGCTTTCGCAATATATTACAAATGCCCCACACCTGGCGTTTCTATGTATAGTTTAAAGGTGTTCGCGCAATGCAGATAATTCTTCACCCGTAAAAATAAATAGTTTAGGTGTTATGAAATATTTGTTTATTGCCTGCGAGGATGGAGTCAGGTTATTAACGATTCTGGCCTGTGGCTGGACTATCTATTACATTTGTTATATTTATATCCTGTGCCACAAAACATCAGGCGCGAGTTGCACAGATGTATGGACACCTACCGGCTTTCACAATTTATTACAAATGCCCAACACCTAGCGTTTCTATGTATAGTTTATAGGTGTCTTGCTCGCGCAAGTTGCGCAATGCAGATCATTCTTCACCCGTAAAAATTAATAGTTTAGGTGTTATGAAATATTTGATTAATGCCTGCGAGGATCCGTAGCATTTCTGCGTCACATATTCAACTTTATGTTTAAGAAGGTCAACAACATTAGTCGTGTTTCCTTTCCTCACACCCGAGTCTTTCACTCCGGAGGAAGTAGAATATAGATATAGTTTAAGAGGTGCTGTTGGTGTCATGACAGGTGGGAGGTTGGGATTAAGGGAGGAATAGGTGAGGGAGTGAGGGAAGGAAGGAGGGAGAGACAAAGAGACAAGGAGGAAAGGTGAGGAGAGTGAGATGGAGAGACGGTTAGGGAAACGGGAGGGGGGGAGATATGCAAGGAGATGGATGGTGGGAACCAGAGAAGGAGAATGGATGGGGACGGGTGGGAGCCACGGCGGGAAGGAGAGTTGGAAGAGTGAGTGAAAAAGTAGGGAAGGAGGGGTATATGAGGAGAGAGGAACGAACAGAAGGAAAGTAAGGCATATGGTCATCGACAGTTTGGAAAGAAGGGTAAAGGAAACTACATAAACCTCGTGTCAAGAAAAGCAGTACAAAAATAAATGTGCGTGCGTACTTTGCTTGTTCATGTCATTTCTATGCACGCTCGTTTATTACTATACCCTGCTGGTAAATTTATTATCAGTCGTTAACACAAACAAGCCCAACACCTGTAAAATGGTCGTGACGTTTTTGTTATGTTTAACTTTCTCCTTGTATAGACAACCATACTCTGACACGCGATAACACTTTTATTAGTCTCGAGCTTTGAAAAATGTATTTCGTTCGTGTGTGCTTATAAATGAGCTCGTAGCAGGTCTAAGACAGTGACGTTTCTAAGTAGTACGTGGGCACGCTAGATAGCAATTTACTTTAGTTGCGAAGTGACCGCCAGTACCGTTGTACCATCCTGCACAAGCCGCGTTGGTGAAAAAACCCAGCAAAAAATATGACTTGTTATGTATTCCCCACTTAATAACAAACACCCCGCTGCTGTTGCTCACGTTAACATGCTTATCATTTTCGCTATAAAACTCCAGGTGAGGGTATATTCAGCAGCAGTTCAGTTCGGCACTGTCACTGTCGAAGAAGCCACGTCAACGTAAGTACATTTTAATAATAATAATAATAATAAGATAACTTCTATTGCGCCTAAATCCTTGGAAACCAAGCTCAGAAGCGCATCAAAACAAAAGGATTGGTCAATCTCAAAATCCATAAGTAGTTTTCCAGTTGTCAACAGATGGGTCAAGGGAGCTACGGTGGATAAGCAGGGTTGTAAAGATACGTTTTTAAATGACGACGGAACATTGTAATATTTTCAACTGATCTAACACTAAGAGGGAGCATATTCCAAAGAATTGGTGCAGCAACAGAAAAAGCCATAGTTCCAATGTTAGTGTTGACTCTAGAAACAAAAAGTAGGTCAGAACTAGATGATCGAAGCTGGATAGGTTTTCTTACAGGAGTAAGCAATGAATGCAAATAAGATGGTTGCTTATTGGATAGTACCTGGTATGTAATGGTACAGATCTTTAATATTATACGATATCGTACAGGAAGCCAATATGCAAAGACTTCAAAAGTGGTACAGAGCGAGAAAAACGAGGAGGTCTTGTAACTACTCTTGCTAGGCAATTTTGGACACGCTGAAGTTTTGTGATATCCTTGCTAACGATATTATAAAGGAGGGAATTGCAATAGTCAAGTCTGCTGCTAACAAGCGCTGTTGCAATAGTCTTAGCAACAGAAAATTACATATACCGGCGAATACGGCGAAGATCACGAATATGATAAAAAAACAGCAGTCATCCAGTGGACGATGTCTTGAAGGCAATTACTAAGTTGGTTAAGGGAGCGATTTGTATCCGGGGTAGCCAATGAAATGTAGATCTGAGTATCATCAGCATAAAGATGATGATCCAAGTGATGTCTTTGTATAACAGAGCTTAGAGGCGTGGTGTAAAGAATAAAAAGCAAAGCCCAAGAACAGAACCCTGGGGAACACCAAATAAAGCCGGCAGTGCAGCTGAAAAGCAGTTCCCAATCTTTATAGTTTTATATCTATCAGTTAGATATGAAGAAAACCAGCTTAGAGCTGTGTCTGATATTCTGTATCACTTTACTAGGCGTTCAATGAGAATGCTGGGATAAATCGTATGAAACGCTGCAGAGAGATCTAGTAAGGTAAGTGCAGTCACTTTACCATTATTAATGTTCAAGTTAATGTCATTATGAACCTTTAAGAGGGCAGTCTCTGTTGAATGAAACTGCCTATATGCTGATTTTGATTTTATAGGTGCATGTTTGTCAAGTAATGCATTGAGTACTTGACGGTACTGTTTATATAGGTCAGATAGATGTTTTTTTGATCTGTGATATGGTCAGATATAAGGATATCAGCCATTAAAGCTGTAATGTCAATCCTATGAATGGCTCTGTAAGACACATTACGTTTCGACTGTAAAGGGGTTATAGAAACGTTAATATTAGCAATGACAGTATGGTGGTCTGATAACCCATTTGAAACAGTAGGTGCTTGGATATTATTACAAGTTGAACGGGTTATCAAGAGGTCAAGCCAATGGCCATGTATATGTGTCGAAAAGGTAACATGTTTCAAATCAAATGATGCCAGAATATCATCAAACGTAGTTGTAGTTATAGAAAGTATATCCAAATGTAGATTAAAATCACCAAGAATGTAAAATTCTGAATGAATAACTGCCAGATTCTCCAACATATCCTGAAAGTCTTCAAAGAAATTAGCCGGATGTCCTGGAGGGCGATAGATACAAACAAAGTGTACGGAGAAAGAAGAATCTGAAATGTCAGCACAGATGGACTCAAAACTAGAGTATTCATGGTTAGAATGTAATTTTACTTTGAACTGCTGTGATATAAGAAAGCCAACACCACCTCCACAGCCGACTAAACGTGGTCGATGGTGAAAGGTGTAACCAGAAGGGGAAACGTCAGCAATGCATGCATGTGTATCATGTGGTCTGAGCCAGGTCTCAGTTACAGCTAGAATGTTTATTTTCTTTGAAATTAATACATCACAAAGTGAGGCTGTCTTATCTCGTACAGATCGAACGTTTGCAGTGGCCACCCGAATGTTTCGTCTAACAGATGGCCCAGAATTGAGACTTACATCTCCTGCTAGTAATAAAATTATTGCTAATTTCAATGTTGGCGTAGAGCGGGGGATTGGCAGTAACTTTCTATTATAACAAACATGAAGACATGGCAGACTACGCAACATTGAAATACAATGATGAATTGTAGTGTGATTAGGAAAAAGCACATTAAAATGATTAGATGTCAACGGTTTGTATAAAACAAAATCTATATCCCTTACAGCAACAGAGTAAGACAAGCAGAAAACACCCAATAAGAATAATGGTGACAGAATTATGTTAGACTATTATCATATTTAGTAGAAATTAATAGACCAAAACCATATAATTTTATATCATGTAGATAATAAATAGTAATGAATGTTAAACCCAGAGCTAGGGCTAAGCCTACGGCGTAAGTAAAAAACTAAATTATATTTACAAGATCAGTAGAGTCTCAATTTTAACAATAAAGCCTACTTTATTTAATCAGAAAATGTTGAACCGGGGCCAACTCCGGTAACTAAATTGAGACTTACCGGCCTGTTAAGGGAGGGAGAACTATTTATATATATTTTAGAATTCACTCAGCCGTAGCCTTAGTCTTAGATAGGCAGAAACTGACTGTAGTATCAATCACTCAATGGCAATTAACTGCACCATATTTCCTTTTTAAATACCGTATTTATAGTAATAATATAAAATGCCAATTGTAATCTAAAAGATCAATTGAAAAAACCCAGTATGAAAAAAGGCAGCATGTTTTGTAACTTAATCATTTAACAGTATAATAGCTACAAATGACAACATTTAAACAAACAAACAAACAAACAAACAATCAAACTAAACATTGCCGACCGGCGAAAGTGAGCGATAATCATAACGGCTTTAACGCCGGTTTTATTAAGTTGAATATGACAGGACCAAAACTTGTTAAAATATGCTTATAATTTAAATATACTTAGCGTATGGTTGATTCTGTAGCGCTTTACAAGTTACATAATATTAAAAGTAATCTATTCAAAATAATTAGTATGCTATAATTGAACATTAAACGAAGGATAAATTTTGAAAGTAAACATTATGCCACGCCCCCTAAATGGGTCAAATATGTATTTATGCAAGCAACAACACAGAGTCCAATATAGTGATGAAAAAAGGCCAAATGAATGACGTTTATTTATTAACGTGATAAGAGAGAAATGTGGGCTCGACATCCCAAGGCCAGGCCTGTGACTGAGCCCATACTAGTCTCCTGTACCTCAGGTTGACAGAGCCCACACTTCGGCACATAAAACAAGCAGTATTGGTATACATGATATCATATATCAAACAATGTCATTACTGCTAAAATCACCATAGACCTACTGCACAGTAAAATACTAGCCAAGCACACCAGTCAACCACACCAAATCTAAAACCAACACTACCCGCTGACGCATTACACTATACATAACTGAGGCTAAACCTTAAAAGTGGGGTCAATTATGCCTGTCCTACATTTCTAAAATCATCAGTGGAAGAGAAGCGAGCTGTCTTCGCATCAAAACCCCGTGAACACAATGTCCACCTGAACTAAGAAAATGGGGAAAGCGTTAAGATATGCTGACGACCCCTCTTCCACTAATGATGCACATGTGTTATTAAGGCTAAACTCTACAGAAGTGGGCGGGATGGGAGGGACGCAAGACTCTCAACCGAATAGTCTGCTCTCTCGAACGAAAGTGGCCGACTTCTCCCAGTGCGCGTTACAACTACGCGCTACTACTATGCGCTGATTGGTCCTTTGCGCCCCCGGCTAAGCTGAATTAGCATATCAATATAATAATCCATTGGGCCAATCATCACTTGTCTGCATTGTTGCCCGCATAAAAACATGTATGCCGCATCGTGCCGGTGCAGCATACCCTCATTTATGCAAGCAACAACACAGAGTCCAATATAGTGATGAAAAAAGGCCAAATGAATGACGTTTATTTATTAACGTGATAAGAGAGAAATGTGGGCTCGACATCCCAAGGCCAGGCCTGTGACTGAGCCCATACTAGTCTCCTGTACCTCAGGTTGACAGAGCCCACACTTCGGCACATAAAACAAGCAGTATTGGTATACATGATATCATATATCAAACAATGTCATTACTGCTAAAATCACCATAGACCTACTGCACAGTAAAATACTAGCCAAGCACACCAGTCAACCACACCAAATCTAAAACCAACACTACCCGCTGACGCATTACACTATACATAACTGAGGCTAAACCTTAAAAGTGGGGTCAATTATGCCACCGGTCACCTCAACCTGTGACCACCCCACGAATATAAAACTGGAAAAGGACAACACTAACGCTCTCATTCAAGCAGTCCTAATGTATTTCTTAAACGCATCCGATGTCCATCTACCTTCCGCCCTAATTTGTGCATCTGACTCGCCTCCCAGAGCCGCAGCAGCGGCTGCCCTGGTGCGGAAGCTGTGCCCCTTAACGGCGCCAGTCTCATAACCACAGAAAACCAGCAGTTTCTTTAGGGACCTATCAAATTCCCTATGCAACATGGGGGAGCCATCGAGGTGCGCAAAGAGCAAACCTGGAAGTGCACCCCTAGCCTGCTGAAATTCCCGGAGGAAAGCAGCCGGATGGATAGCTGACCCATGTATGCACTCGCCTCTGACCTGGAGATTGCGGACCCTGCTGAGCACTGTGTTTAAAGCGCTGGAACGAAAGCACAATCAAATCTCCAGACAGTAAAATGTCGCCCACATGTACCATATTCCGGGCACGATGCACCCTTTTCCCCAATGCGCAGATACGCTTTGAAGGCAAGTACAAAGGAGCACGAGACACTTGTAAATCGATTTTTGAAAACACCGTGGGTAACGCCTGTATCAAGCGTGCAAACACTGGTAGGGTGACAGGCAGACAGACATCAGGCACTGACCCGAGATTACTCGCCTCTGCTAACAACTTAGCTACCAGGAAACAATTGGATGCGTTGGCAAAACCATTAATCTTATGGAAATAAGCGATAGCTGACACTGTTGAAACAATGGATGCCGGAGCAGAGCCAGTAGCATGGAGGTTGGCAATAAATAGCAACATCATAGGTATAGAAACAGGCAGACAAGTTGTGAGAATGTAATGAACAATGAGACTTTTAAGAGAATTTTTAAACATTCTCTTTTCATCAATATTTTAACTGCTGCTATGACTTTTAGACTTTGCATTAAGCTTTTATCAATTATCTTTTGCCTTTATGACACGATAATACTAATATTTAAATATATATATATATATATTTTTTTTAAATACTTAATTAATTACTGTTTTGCTTTATTACTATTTTACATGTAAAGCGCCTTGAATAGTTTCTAACTAGAGTTGGCGCTATATAAGTATATTTATTTATTATTTTTATTTATTTTATTATTATTTTTTTTAAATATATATTTAATTTTTTTAATAACGACTCATGGAAAGCAACACATTTTTTCTATGCACGCTCATAATGTAGTCGAGAAGATGGTGCCAATGAGGCCTCCATCAACCTGCTGAAAGACTAAGCCGTCTGGGGACACACTGTGGGGTACTTCCACTGGGTTGGCATTCGCTCATGGCGCCAGTGCGTGGAAGTCTTCAGACCACCTCTGCATTGACCCAAGGGACGTCAGGTCCCACCGGCTGCAGCTGAAATGCAGGGCTGGCTCTGCCCCCACAGGTTGAAGCAGGACAGGGTGTGCTCGGTCCACCACCGGAGGTGCCGACACGTCAGGGGGAGGCGGTCAGAAACGAGACAGTGGCGGCTCCGCGAGGCGCTGCGCTGACCGTGGGGCGAGACGGTCTCGACGCAACCCCAGACGGCCGACTCGGCAGTGGCGCGACACTTTGCGGTTGATTTGACTCGACAGCCCGAGTGCGTGAACGGGTCTGTCGTCTCGCTCCGTGGTGCTCTGGCTGGAGGCATGCTACAACCACAAAACACTGCATAAGAGACAAGATTAAACAATGACCATCCGCACACAGCCCAACCTAATTGGCAATAATGTGTGTGCTGACAACTATCAGGTTATTAAACATGAGCCACCCTTAGTACGCATCAACCAACTACCAAGGCAGCCAATCGTGACCAGGCACTTCATGAGTGTGTAAATTATACAAGACGTGTGAGAGAGTAAGACAGTGTGTGCAACTCCAAAATCTGCCAGAGCTCCAAATTAGAAACAAGGGTATACCGTGTTGACACGCAACAAACTGCACCAGGCAGCAAAACAGTGACGTAGCCTACATGGCGTGTACCCATACCATCATTTATAAAGTCGTATACTGTGTGAAACGCAACAACTGCCAAAGCAGCAAACTGCGACAGAGCACTACGTTACGTGTGAGAGAGCATGACAGAATGTGTAACTCCAAAATGTGCCAGAGCAGCAACTTGGAAACGAAGGTATGCTGTGTTGACACGCAACAAACTGCACCAGGCAGCAAAACAGTGACGAAGCACTACGTTGCGTGTAACCAGACCCTCATTTATCAAACTGTATACTGTGTGAGAACGCAACAACTGACAAAGCAGCAAACTGTGACAGAGCACTACGTTACGTATGAGAGAGCGTGACAGTGTGTGTAACTCCAAGATCTGCCAGAGCAGCAAATTGGAAAAGAAGGTATACTATGTTGACACGCAACAAACTGCACAAGGCAGCAAAACAGTGACATCGCACTACGTTGCGTGTAACCATACCATCGTTTATAAAACCGCATACTGTGTGAAAACGCAACAAACTGCAAAAGCAGCAAACAGTGACAGCGCACTACGTTACGTATGAGAGAGTGTGACAGTGTGGGCAACTCCAAAATCTGCCAGAGCAGCAGATTGGAAAAGAAAGTATACTGTGTTGACACGCAACAAACTGCACAAGGCAGCAAAACAGTGACGTAGCACTACGTTGCGTGTAACCAGACCCTCATTTATCAAACTGTATACTGTGTGAGAACGCAACAACTGACAAAGCAGCAAACAGTGACAGAGCACTACGTTACGTATGAGAGAGCGTGACAGTGTGTGCAACTCCAAGATCTGCCAGAGCAGCAAATTGGAAAAGAAGGTATACTATGTTGACACGCAACAAACTGCACAAGGCAGCAAAACAGTGACATCGCACTACGTTGCGTGTAACCATACCATCGTTTATAAAACCGCATACTGTGTGAAAACGCAACAAACTGCCAAAGCAACAAACAGTGACAGCGCACTACGTTACGTGTGAGAGAGCATGACATTGTGTGCAACTCCAAATTCTGTTCGAGCGGCAAATTAGAAACAAGGGTATACTGTGTCGACACGCAACAAACTGCACAAGGCAGCAAAACAGTGACGTAGCACTACATTGCGTGTAACCATACCATCATTTATAAAGCTGTATACTGCGTGAAACGCAACAAACTGCAAAAGCAGCAAACAGTGACAGAGCACTACGTTACGTGTGAGAGAACATGACAGAATGTGTAACTCCAAAATGTGCCAGAGTAGCAAATTGGAAACGAAGGTATACTGTGTTGACACGCAACAAACTGCACAAAGCAGCAAAACAGTGACGCAGCACTACATTGCGTGTAACCATGTCATAATTTATAAAGCCGTATACTGTGTGAAACGCAACAAACTGCCAAAGCAGCAAACAGTGACAGAGCACTACGTTACGTGTGAGAGAGCATGACAGTGTGTGCAACTCCAAAATGTGCCAGAGCAGCAAATTGGAAACGAAGGTATGCTGTGTTGACACGCAACAAACTGCACCAGGCAGCAAAACAGTGACATCGCACTACGTTGTGTGTAACCATACCATCGTGTATAAAACCGCATACTGTGTGAAAACGCAACAAACTGCCAAAGCAGCAAACAGTGACAGCGCACTACGTTACGTATGAGAGAGCGTGACAGTGTGGGCAACTCCAAAATCTGCCAGAGCAGCAGATTGGAAAAGAAGGTATACTGTGTTGACACGCAACAAACTGCACAAGGCAGCAAAACAGTGACGTAGCACTACGTTGTGTGTAACCATACCATCGTTTATAAAACTGTATACTGTGTGAAAACGCAACAAACTGCCAAAGCAGCAAACAGTGACAGCGCACTACGTAACGTGTGAGAGAGCATGACAGTGTGTGCAACTCCAACATCTGTCCGAGCAGCAAATTAGAAACAAGGGTATACTGTGGTGACACGCAACAAACTGCACAAAGCAGCAAAACCGTGACGTAGCACTACATTGCGTGTAACCATGCCATCATTTATAAAGCCGTATACTGTGTGAAACGCAACAAACTGCCAAAGCAGCAAACAGCTACAGAGCACTACGTCACGTGTGAGAGAGCATGCCAGAATGTGCAACTCCAAGATCTGCCAGAGCAGCAACTTGGAAACGAAGGTATACTGTGTTGACATGCAACAAACTGCACTAGGCGGCAAAACAGTGACGTAGCACTACATGGCGTGTAACCATACCATCATTTATAAACAAGGACTACTGTGTGAAAACGCGACAACGACAGACAATTGCGAAGCATTTTATTCGAAGTGACCTATACTATTTCTTTTAGCCTAGGAATGCCGCCCGGTTATGCCAGTTCCGCGTAGTCAGAGCGATGTATTAACCAAAGATTTGCCCCACTAACCAAAGATGTACCCCCCGCTAACCAAGATTTACCCCATTAACCAAAGATTTGTCCCACAGCCTTAAAGATCGCGCCCCGCAGACTACGGTATAGACCGTAGTTGCCGATGTCGGAAAAATGCACCCCGTCCCGTCGAAAAACCTCCCGGACACTGTTCCACAGGCGCTTATGCCTCCAGAAAATTACCCCCTCAGAATCCTGGCAAAACGCCTCCAGGTACCGATTGATCTCCATAACCTGAGCGGCACCCTCCTCATAGCTACAATCAAACAATGGCGCCATTTCTGCCGCCGGCAAACCTGGCAAATCACCACTCGACTCACGCCCGAACTGATCAGCCGTCGCGCCAGACGCTGAATGTCCAGCGCAACTAGAATGGGAGTACACTGACCAGTAATGTCATTCCTTCCAATGTGCACGACTACAACGTCCGCGCGACGGGCGACAATTCGGGCCAACGTCGCCGGAGCCAACAGTGCAGCGACCCGAGCCCCGCGAATGCCCTCAAGGCTCAATGGCCTCATATGAGATATCGCAGGGTCGGCCGTGCACCGCGAACTCGGCAAACAACCCAGTCGGACTTGCCGACTGCACAAATGCGCCCAACCAATATACATGACTATGGCCTAAAACTAAAACTTTACACGGCGAAGAAGCGATCTCTGAATTCGCCACTGACATGGTAAAGGCCAGCGACGAACTCTACGCACAAAATGGCGGCCAACGAAGGAAATTACAAACAACGAAAATACTCAGCTGGAACCGGCCAACGTGTTCAGCAATCCCCTTCCGTAGAAGATCCGACGCAGATGAAACGCAAACATGGTGATGACGATGAGAAAAGATGACGGCAATGAAATCGATGAAAACGCAGTAACAAGAACGCAAGACTCTCAACCGAATAGTCTGCTCTCTCGAACGAAAGTGGCCGACTTCTCCCAGTGCGCGTTACAACTACGCGCTACTACTATGCGCTGATTGGTCCATTGCGCCCCCGGCTAAGCTGAATTAGCATATCAATATAATAATCCATTGGGCCAATCATCACTTGTCTGCATTGTTGCCCGCATAAAAACATGTATGCCGCATCGTGCCGGTGCAGCATACTCTCATTTGAAGTTGATTTTGCGCATTTATTTTTGCATAAGATTTTTCCGGAAGCGAATATTTGTATTTGGTGTTCAAGTTTTGTGTACCAAATGTAGCAACTTGTATGCTTCGAAAGAAGTGGGGAACGACCTCGTCCTCCCATATATCGGCCCTGCTGTACTAAACAGATACACATATATGCATCAACATTACGTCAAAGACAACATCAGATGATACTACAAATTATTTACTATTAACATATTCTGGAAACCCCCGCCAGATGTGGAAATCCGTCAATGCTAATATGCTTCATGGGGAGAAAAATATATAGCATTACTTGATACCTATTCATTTGATACATTGTGCGGTATAGTATGTTTTCAAATTTCTTCACGGATAAGATTACTCACGTTCGATCACGTTTTGTCCTTAACGATGACGATGGTGATTTTACTGAACAAAAAGCGCTTTTTGGTAATGCCCTACAATGTTTTACGCATGAAAATACTATTGAAGTTCATTTAAACGAGTCGAAACAAAGCCTACGATCTTGACCCTTTTCCAACATTTCTCTAAGAGTGGCATCGATCAATTGATTTGTCCTATTACAGATATTAGAAATATGTCGATACAGGATGGTGTTGTTCCACATTATTTCAAACAAGCTCTTGTCAAGATATCGTCCTATTTTTAATCTCAGTTTGTTGTCGAATGTATTGGAAAAAATTGTAGCAATTCGCCTTAATGAACACCTTTATACACAACACTTATCAATTGATATATAATCTGGATAGAAACATTATAATTATAATTCAAATGAGACGGCTCTTCTTAAAATGCACAATGACATACTATTCAACATGGATTATGGCATTTTTTTTCAGATCAATATCAAATCATTAACATATCTAGCTCTCTATCATGCCAAGAACATCTTCCGTTAGGAGTCGCACACATATCCGTCATTGGTCATGTTCTGTTTAGCTTATAGACGCTGCATCCTTTAGATAGTACCTCGTATTTGGTTCGTTACCTGTTTTTTAAGATATCCCCAGGAACTTTAGATAATACCTCCTATTTGATTCGTTACCTGCTTTTTAAGATATCCCCAGGAACTTTAGATAATACATCCTATTTGATTCGTTACCTGCTTCTTAAGATATCCCCAGACACTGTATATAATATGTCTCACTATAACGCGCTGCTCATAAGATTATTCTTAACTTTGGTAAACGTGCTTTCTCTGTAGCTGCACCCAGAATCTGCATTCAACACCCCATCATTAAAAAACCATCTTAAACAATAGCCACCTTTCGTAGACAACTACAGAATATTTGTTTGAAATATCATTAATTTCCACCTTAAAACTTCGGCAGTTCCTTGCTCTGATGATGACTCGTCGATGTTCACGATTTTCCCTTATGATTCTTGTGTGACATAGGCGTTATAGAAGTATATTATTATTATCATTATTATCATTATGTGACATAGGCGCAATAGAAGTATATTATTATTATCATTATTATTATTATTAAGTGTATTTGACATGCTGAAACATAAACATGTCAGGAACAAAAATAATTGTGAATGCATATTATGCCACGTATACTTAGCCTAATCCACATTTCACCATTTATTATAGTAATTTCTTTACGTTCTCAACAAAACAGCAATGGTATTATATTTATTAAACTTAAACAAATATTAAACGAATGTGTTTTTAAAGATATTTTGCGAACGTGTATTAATTTTGTTCAAGTGTATTTTCTTATTGTATTTGTACTGGTTAAACTGTTCTTGTCATTTTAAAATAGAGCATAGTTGCATTCATATTTTTACTAATTTAATGCAATGATTGGTTACATGAGAAAGAGAAAGGTACATCAACACAACTCTGCTGTTATGATATAATGTGGTCAGCAGATTGTTTTTTTTACAAAATATATATGTAAACTCAATATAGGCATCAAAACTGTCTTCTTCTGCAAACAATATTGGCGCCAAAACATTCGTCTTTTTATAATTATAAATAGTTTTTATTCTTACCGAAGTTCATTTTAATTTAATTTAGTATATGATTTGGGTAATTTATAATTGCATTTATACAGAGTTTGTTTTATTTTTTCAACAGAAGATCGCCACGATGAATCGAATACTGGCGGCCTTAGCGCTTTGCCTGCTCGGGATGTTGGCTGTGTCGTCTGGTTTGCAGAAGCCAGGGGGGGCAGGAGGAATTATGCCTATACACCCTCATGGTAAGTGTCCGTGCTAGGGCAATGTATTCGTCGACTCAATCGGTCTCTTTTGTTTTCGTCCTTGTACTAACTATTAACCAAGTAGGTAACTATGATGTAACTTTTCGCCTCTGTTACTATTCATTCATATGAAAAATTACGTGTAAATATATGGACATTGTGAACCGCGGTCTAGCCTAACTACAGTGAAACCAGTTAGTTGACCATGTAGTAAAATAAACCAATATGAATATGCGGCTTAGATCCCAGAAGAAACAGCGCACAATCTTGCAGCAGACTTCAGTTGGCAATAGATATGCCTGGATCAGCGACAACACAGTTCGAAAAATATTACACTGAACAATACAAATGTTATCACTGAATAATACAGTCAGTTTCGTATTGTATTGTTCAGTTTTATCACTATGAATTAATGCTATCATGTATTTGATTAACTCTTGATAAGTGTAATACCAAAAATAGATAAGCGAGCGAAAAATGAACAACTGTCAAACACGTCCCAAAAACGCTTTTTTGAACGATTCCTAGTACCATTACTGTTCGTCGGATCCCAACAGTCTCGATATCGTTTGAAAGTTTAAGCTTTCTGCTATTCAAATATATAAATGGTTTCCGGATAACCATTCCTAAAATTAATTAAATACAGACCTACGACCGAGGGCTTGTTATAATATTATGTTAGCAACGGGCTATACATACACAGACTAATTTTACGAAAAGGTAGGGAGGGCTATACGCACACAAACTAATTTTACGAACAGGTAGGCATGGCCATACGTATACGTACGTTCATCCAGAATATATTATTTAGCGTTCAATTTAGACTGATAATGATTAGGACAGTCGTGAAATACACTAATTGTAAATGTTGTCATACTGTTATCTTAAAACATTGTACACACGGAGCAAATAGATGCAGTGTGGAACAGCAGTTACCTTTGAATTTATATAATAAAATTCTAGAACATGTACAAAACTAATAACTAATTAATTTGACTTTAATCGGGCTAGCATATTAAGGAAGACTATTCTCAATATACTAATCTTATCGCTGTCTTCAAACTTTATTATGAATATTTGCGATGGCATGGGTGTAAAATTATTAGAATGTTGTTCATTTGGAAGAAGGGTATATGTGGAAATATTTATAAATTGTAACCAACTAATGTGTTGTAAGTTGTATTCAGCACAAATAACGCTCCTTGCCCTAGCAACGAATCACGAGCGCGCTGGGCGTGGCTTAAAAGCGCCTGGTAGCGTTTCATAAGTGAATCGCAAAGATTTGTAGGTGTTCTTTCAACGATTACCGGGAAATCTAGATGACGTTAGAATAACAAAAAGTGCATCCTTTCAAATGATACCAAGATCGTCAGGACAGGACGAGCCGGGATGGTGCTAGCGACCGTAGAATTTCATATTTTGGACGTGCTCCGAGTTGTTAATTTTTCGCTCGCATATCTATTTTTGATAATACGGACTCGTATTTTTAGTTTTTGGAAGAAGAGAGACGGCTGTTTCCCTTTTTAATACGGATTTGCCGCTAATGTAAAAGTTATGATAAAATAAGCCTACATTTCAGGTCCAGTACGGCCTTTCAGCTGTGGATTCTGCTACGGGAACATGTGGGTTCCAATACAGCTGCCGTGTTACCGATGGAGGAGGTACTGCGTGAGATGGATAAGTGTCGGTTGGTGGCGCAGAAGAAGACACGTTTGCGTGTAAGTGTCGCCACGAAGTATGTCTTAGTAAATGATTCTAATAATATTCTATATTCTACCAAACGCTCTGTATTAGTCCACAAGT